>BPTQ01000007.1:288960827-289499171 GCA_019973895.1 Chrysanthemum seticuspe
GTAAAGTAAATTATTGTAATAACTCAACAGACCGTTTGTGAGACAGCCCCGTATGTCAGAGTGTTTGCCAGACAACTCAATAATGTTATTAAATGAAATGCATCCGTATGACTAGTTGGGATTCACCAACCCGGATGGAGGCGTCACCCTCGATAGATCTATCCACTCACCCTCGCTTCTAAGATTAACGGTTCATGTTCAGGAAATGGGGACTTTCAATTGGCATGTGGTAACTTAAGCAATGTAAATGAATTTAACATACTTGGTATCGTAATAAAAATATTGTGCAATGTATTCTCCCCCGTAGGTTTGAAAATAATTAAACATGTACGACGGGGCTATGAAAACTCACTTGATAAACTGGTATGATGACAAGAGTGAGTACACTGAGGTATAGCGGGATACTTTAATCTTGACCTATTATGAATGATATGATACGCAATGAGTTATGATGTAATGTTATGCATGCATTTCGTATGTTATTTATACCATTTGTGAGTTTTGAAAATAATACTTATCGTCGAAAAATACTCTTTTGACGTCTTGACCATTTTTAAATTACTTCACAAGTATTTACGTCAAAATGTCATCCTACAATAGTTTAGTAATGATTTATTGTGAAATTTTAACTTTTCGTAGTAAAATAAAGTCGTCGGAAATTTCATGAAAGTGACAAAAATGACTTCGAAAAGCTAGTCGTAAAATAGTGTACGTCGAACGTTAGGAAACGAATTCAACGGTTTTGGAAAGTTTGTATCAAAATCTAGAAGTTTTAGTTCATGAGTTTTCGTCATAGAGGTCTCGAACATAAAGATAATAGAGGTTAAATATAGTGATTTTGTCCAAATGTTGTGTAAAAAGTGAGTTTCGGCAAAGTTTAAGCAACCGTAAATAATTTATTACAACTCCGCTATTCAAACGGTTAGTCATTTTGGAAAATATGCTTGGTGATCTCGATTTTATTAGAAGACATCTCGTTACAAAAAGTTCTACGTCATCGATAAAAACAGCCTTCAACATGGTCGTTTTGTTTACCGTAACACTTGTCTCGTAAAAATAATATAGTTTTTCTAAAAATAAAGTTACGGAAATTTTATGAAAACGTGTATATTTTAGTCGTTACAAATCCGTTTTCTACGTATTATACGTCCTTAGCTTCGTATTAAAGTATACTAATATATTTTTGATAAGTCGAAATAATTTGTAAAGCTTAGGACTCGTTTTTGACTCGCACAAAATAAAAATAGGTTGCTGAAATTTCAGAAAATATATATTTCGTCGTTAAACTTGAAAAATTCATAACTTCTTCGTTATAACTCCGTTTTAATCCGTTCAAGCGGCCACGGATTCGTTTTAAAGTATATTTTCTAAATATCAAGGCCAAAAATTCGTGCCTACTGTCGGATTTTCCAGAAAAACAAAACAAGATCAGACCACTTTATATATTTGTCGAAAATAGTTTTTCTCGCACTAAACCTATTCCAATCCCTTCAAATCAACTCCAAAGCTATTCTAATCCTACCATACACCTTCTTAGGGTGTCATGGGTTCCTAAACATCATCAAGACCAATAAATAACAAGGGATAAATTATAGGATGACCTTTATATATATAACTCTAAAAATCAATGTAAAAATGGTATAAATAAACATAAGTCTTGCATGCTTGCTAAGAAAATGAAGCAATTTTAGAATCTAAGTTATCCACTAGTGTTTGAAGTTGAACGCAAAGTTCACATTCACCACTTGCTATTTTACCTTTTTCTAAACGTTTTAGTTTGGCTTTTAATTCTATGACTTCTTTATCTAAACGTTGATTTTGACTCTTTAAAAGCTTATTTTTGTTAACTAATTTTAAGCTAATATTGCATAGTTTATCATATTCATTATGCAATGAGTCGTCATCAAGTGATGAGCTACTATAGTATTCGTGACATACCTCGTCGTTTGCCATGAGACAAATTTCTTCGTCTTCCTCGTCGCTCATTCCCCATGTTCCGCTCACGAACGCCTTTTGATCATCCCGTTTGGGACACTTACTAATAAAGTGGTTTGGGTCCCCACATTTAAAGCAAGTACGATCATCCTTTGGTCTCTCGTCCTCTTTGCTTTTCCGAAAGCCTTTCTTATCGTCATACGGTTGTTTGACGTATCTACCCTTTCTTCTAAAGAACTTTTTAAAGTCCCTTACCGCCATAGCGTACTCTTCGTCGTCACTACTCAAAGATGAGTTCTCCTCATCGCTCGAAGCCTTTTTGGCTTTAAGGGCAAGAGATTTGTGTTTCTCTTTCACCTTTGAGGCTTCGGAATCTTTAGCAAGGACAAGCTCGTAGACTTTTAGGTTGCCTATGAGTTCATCGAGGGTGAGGATTGTCAAATCTTTTGACTCTTCGATTGCCGTCACCTTGGATCTCCACTTCAATGGAAGTGCCCTTAGATATCTCCTAACATGGTTACGGCTAGAAAAGGATTCATCAAGTGCTTGTAAAGATGTAATAATAGTATTAAAGTTAGCAAATGAATGATCTATAGTTTCCTTATCCGATATTGAAAATTGTTCATATTGTTGAACAAATAAATCAATTTTATTATTTTTAACTTGTTGGTTGCCTTGATGAGTTACAACTAAAGAATTCCAAATTTCTTTAGAGGTTTTAAGCATAGAAATTCTTTCGAATTCCTTTTTCGGTAAAGCATTATATAAAACCATTTTTGCTTCACTATTTTTAGAAAGCTTTTTCTTCATTTCATCATTTAGTTTATCATGAGGTATGTGAATTAAATTTCCTTTATCATCATTTGAGGTAGCCTCAAAATTACCTTCAACAATAATGTACCAAAGATCAATATCTTTAGACTTCACATATGTTTCGAATCTATTTTTCCAGTATATAAAACCATTAGTTTCAAGTAGTGGTGGTCGTTGCATAGATTGCCCTTCCTTATAATTTTCAGAACCCATAGTGATCGAAAAGTTTTTAAAATACAATTTTATTTTAAAACTTTTATAAACTTAGCTCTTGATGCCAATTGTGGAAAACTAGAAGGGGGGGGTTGAATAGTTTTGCCGATTTAAAGTTGATTTCAAAAACTTTAGATCCGATATTATGTGAAATCGTATGGATGTTGAGAACGTGTAGATCTAATGATAATGCAAGCAAATAAATAAAGTTAAGGGATAGAAATGACACAACCGATTTATAGTGGTTCGGCTACAAGGTTACCTTCCTTGCCCTACTCCACTCCCCGAGTCACCTACTTGAGAGTTCAAGCACTATGTCAACAAACTCCTTCACTTGGCGGAGAAGCCTTCACAACGTTGCTTACACTTTTTTCGGTACAAAGCTAGATACCGAGTCCGTAGCACGGTGGACCAAACCAACACAACTATTACACAACAAATATGTGAAATATCAAATACAAGATCTTTGCTACAGAAATCTTGCGGAGTGACAAATCAATCAAGGACCCCTTGCTTGGATGACTTGTAGAATGCTCGTGATCTCGCCTTAGAGAAGGACCTATATGAGGATCACAAATAGAAAGAAAGAAGAACAACTCTCTAGATCAAGTGATCTATATGTTAGAAGAGAATGAGAGTGTATGAGAGATTTAGTAAGAAGAGGGGTAAGTTAGAATGAAGAAATGGCTCTCTATTTATAGGCAAATTTCTTCATTGTTCCCACGGATCCCTTCCACAAGGGATCCGTGGAACGCTCCTCTTTGCCCATGGGTTTTTTGGTTATGGGTCATGGGTTATGGGTTGGTCCATGGGTTATATCTAGATTCAATGTATCTAAGCATACATTGTATCAAGTCTCTTTGGGTATGGGTTAAGATCCATGGGTTATGGTCCATGGGTTATGATATTTACCCATCCTAATAAACTATTACAACAAATGCTTAATTACTACATTTTTGTATTTAAATGGCTATATGTAAATGCTTTACAAAACTAACATGTATCCTTTATAATTGTACTTAAGATAACATTATATTTGTTATCAACAAAACACAAAGAGATCGCAAAATATTAATAAACGGTTTTACGGTTTATTTGTATTAACAAAATCCTTATCAAATATCCCTACACTTGAAATTTACTTTTCCTCAAACAAATATGCTTTTAATTAATCAATTTATGAGTTAGGGGTAGGATGGTAGCCCGTATTTTTTTTTCACTTAACTTCTTTTTTTTCATACATTTTTACTCTAACATCCTCTAAGATAACATCAAAATAAAAGGATTTATAAGAGCATCCCTACACTTGAGTTTTTATTTTACTAACAATAATTAACCCGATTTGAAAAAATAAAAAAAACTTGGAGTACTTAATTACGTAGACAAGAGAATTTGAATTCATCATTCCTTCCCGTTACTCCATAAAATACTACTTTAACCCATGAGTCCCAATCGTCCTAAAACTGTGTACAAAGGATATGACTCGACTTAGCAACCATGCAAGTAACTAGATAATTGAACTAAGGGTTTAAACAATGGTTACAAAATAATGCACTAAAGATGAGTGCATACAAGGTGGGCTAAGGCAATCTGGGTGTAACATTTGAGGGTGGATTGTAAACAATGCTCTTCAGTGATATTCCGGAAACCAGAACATCACGAGAACCACGAAAAGATAGGCTATGAGGGGTTAACTAGGAGTATCGTGTACTAAAGATGAGTACATCGCAAGAGTGTGGGGAAAAATTACTCAACCGATGTGGCTGACATAATTAATTACAGGTTTAAAACAAGGGTTATCCTAATTCCTCTTATCATTTAGTTAATCCTAACTACACGAATGTAGTCTCACTAGCGACCTCGGAATGCATCACAAAACAAGTTCTAGAATCTATTATACTACCGGTACACTCACTAAGCATTAAAGATGAATGATTTTATTCCTATAGATCTAGGGGCGAACCTCAAATTTTTGGGGTGGAATTTGAGTGGTATACGGTTTTTGTGTGTCACACCCCCAATTTACCTGTTTTGCAGCGGAATGGAATTCCTGGGGATTGACTGTCATAGCACCACAATCACAGTTATATTGAACGACCTAAAGTGTCGTTTAAAAACACATCGTTGGATATTTAATAAAAACGTTCAGAGTTACAACATAGGTCCCAAAAGTTTACAAAGTTTGCGGAAATATAAATATATTACAAGCCCAAACGATGTTTTGAAAGAAAGTGCCATAATGTACAATGATATAAGTCGACACCGCGACTCAAAAGGTGGTTCCTTAACCATGCCATGATGATAATGCCTTAGTTACCTGAAAAAACATTGCTAAAACGGTCAACAATAATGTTGGTGAGAAATCATAGGTTTATGTAAATGTTTTATACGACTACGCAAGTATAGACCAGGTCTGACAATCATGTCACAGAAAAATGGTACAATTGCTATAAGTCCATGACACCGAAACTAGACTGTTCATAATGTATGCCCCGACAGAGTGTTTGCCAGACAACTCAATAATGTTATTAAATGAAATGCATCCGTATGACTAGTTGGGATTCACCAACCCGGATGGAGGCGTCACCCTCGATAGATCTATCCACTCACCCTCGCTTCTAAGATTAACGGTTCATGTTCAGGAAATGGGGACTTTCAATTGGCATGTGGTAACTTAAGCAATGTAAATGAATTTAACATACTTGGTATCGTAATAAAAATATTGTGCAATGTATTCTCCCCCGTAGGTTTGAAAATAATTAAACATGTACGACGGGGCTATGAAAACTCACTTGATAAACTGGTATGATGACAAGAGTGAGTACACTGAGGTATAGCGGGATACTTTAATCTTGACCTATTATGAATGATATGATACGCAATGAGTTATGATGTAATGTTATGCATGCATTTCGTATGTTATTTATACCATTTGTGAGTTTTGAAAATAATACTTATCGTCGAAAAATACTCTTTTGACGTCTTGACCATTTTTAAACTACTTCACAAGTATTTACGTCAAAATGTCATCCTACAATAGTTTAGTAATGATTTATTGTGAAATTTTAACTTTTCGTAGTAAAATAAAGTCGTCGGAAATTTCATGAAAGTGACAAAAATGACTTCGAAAAGCTAGTCGTAAAATAGTGTACGTCGAACGTTAGGAAACGAATTCAACGGTTTTGGAAAGTTTGTATCAAAATCTAGAAGTTTTAGTCCATGATTTTTACTCATAGAGGTCTCGAACATAAAGATAATAGAGGTTAAATATGGTGATTTTGTCCAAATGTTGTGTAAAAAGTGAGTTTCGGCAAAGTTTAAGCAACCGTAAATAATTTATTACAACTCCGCTATTCAAACGGTTAGTCATTTTGGAAAATATGCTTGGTGATCTCGATTTTATTAGAAGACATCTCGTTACAAAAAGTTCTACGTCATCGATAAAAACAGCCTTCAACATGGTCGTTTTGTTTACCGTAACACTTGTCTCGTAAAAATAATATAGTTTTTCTAAAAATAAAGTTACGGAAATTTTATGAAAACGTGTATATTTTAGTCGTTACAAATCCGTTTTCTACGTATTATACGTCCTTAGCTTCGTATTAAAGTATACTAATATATTTTTGATAAGTCGAAATAATTTGTAAAGCTTAGGACTCGTTTTTGACTCGCACAAAATAAAAATAGGTTGCTGAAATTTCAGAAAATATATATTTCGTCGTTAAACTTGAAAAATTCATAACTTCTTCGTTATAACTCCGTTTTAATCCGTTCAAGCGGCCACGGATTCGTTTTAAAGTATATTTTCTAAATATCAAGGCCAAAAATTCGTGCCTACTGTCGGATTTTCCAGAAAAACAAAACAAGATCAGACCACTTTATATATTTGTCGAAAATAGTTTTTCTCGCACTAAACCTATTCCAATCCCTTCAAATCAACTCCAAAGCTATTCTAATCCTACCATACACCTTCTTAGGGTGTCATGGGTTCCTAAACATCATCAAGACCAATAAATAACAAGGGATAAATTATAGGATGACCTTTATATATATAACTCTAAAAATCAATGTAAAAATGGTATAAATAAACATAAGTCTTGCATGCTTGCTAAGAAAATGAAGAAATACATATGAAATGATAAGGAAAGATGAAAAATGTAAATGATATGCTTACAAGCTACTATGATGAGGTGATTAGAACAAGGATTAACCTAAACACCCTAGGTTTTTATTTCAAAACCTTTAATAAGAGTGTAATCTAGATTGTTTAAACTTGAGTTTGAAAAATTTTTGGTGATCCCTTCTTATCTCCTTGTAGAACCGGTTTTTGGAGGATGAAACAAAGAGAGAAAAGCAACTTTTACTTGACTTGAATAAGTGAGAATGAATGAGTGAAATGAATGAGGTATTGGAGTATAAATCTATACTATCAATGAAGAAAAAAATTACCAACATTAAATGCTACCTCCCCCTTGGTCGGCCAAGGGGGGAGGGATTTACCAAAATATCTTTTTTTTTTTTTATATATAATGTATATAATTTGTAATAAGTGTAGGAAAGATGTGTAGGTAAAAAAATAACTTGTAAGGTTTTATATACATTAGTGTATTTAAGGTAGTTTTAGGTAAAAGTAACTTTTAATAGATCAAAGTAGAGTATAATGAGATTATAAAAATTGTAAAAATACATTCCTTGTAAAATTTGAGTGATATAATAATTATCGTGTAGTTTTTAAGAAAAACGTCGTAATAGTATAAATTTAACGATTTATATACAAAATAAATTTAAAACACTAGGTAAACTAAAAATATTGTTTTTATAAACTAAATGTAAGTATAAAAATATATCGGGATCATTTTTGGAAGTATCGGATTAAATTTTCAAAATAATAACTCACGCGATAACGTTTATTTAATATAAAATTTACGCGTTTAATGTGAAATGCAAAATCATGAATGAACTAACATGATGCAAATGATGCTAATGAAATGTAGACTAAACTTAGTCCATATGAAATGTTCGTGATGATATGATCATGAATTCGCCGCTAAACCATAAAGGTTACGCGAATTTGGAACACGCAAACCTAGTTTACGATAAATGTTGAAATTGTGAAGCATGAATTGTTTTGAGAGATGACCTGGAAGTACGGGTTGTCACATTGTGCCAGTCATATAATTCCTATCCATGAGACGCTTTATTAAGACTAAAGTTTTACTCGTAAGTGCCATAAAAATTTTAAATTTTGTGCTAAAATTACCCTAACAAATATTTCTCATAGTTTATTACACAATTTACCAAGGACAAGGCAAAAATAAAGTGAGTGAATAGTTTCTAAGTTCCCGTTTTATTCTTCCTCCCTACACTTAAACTGAATATTGTCCCCAATGTTCCCCGAAAGTATCAAAGTTATAATAGAGAATGGTAAAATAAAAGAGAGAAACTAATACTCCCCTGATTAGCTCGGTAGGATAGATGTAGAATTATGGTTAAATCCACCTCCAAGAATATTAAGTCATCATAAGTGTTGTTCCAAAGTACACTTGCATCTTCTTGTCCAATATAACCTGTAAATTCTAAGAAAACGACAAACCAAAGCATCAAACCGAACAAACAAAAATCACAACAAGATGTAATTCTAGACTTAGAAATAAAAACAAAGCAAAACAATTAAAGGATAGGATACTTGTAGAATGTAAATGCAAATAACATACAAGAAAATTGGACATTTGAGATATTCTGGAAATTTTTCAAAAAATTACAGATTTGACAGGAAAACAAAAATCTGAGAAACTGTTGCTACAATGCCTGACGTCGTTAGGTGTTAATCTTGACACTGTCAGGTTGTCTTGACAGAATGGGTAAATTTTGTTTTCTAGAAAATTTTACTAGAAAAACCTATTTTCTAAAATCCATTTTCCTGTAGAGACTCATAAAACATATCCACAAGTATTGACACACAAGACAACTAAAACAAACAAACATGCCAAGAATTCAAACTATAAATCATCACATAATCAGTTTAGGTTCTTAATAACCACATATGATCTTCCCTACACTTATTTCATGCAAAGTACCTTTAATTACCAATGAGACAAAGTCAAAAGCAAAATAAAGCATAATCGCATACACATTAATCATCCAATAATCCATAATCAAATACTAGCATGCAAACATCCTAAAAACGAAATTAAATGCAAATCAAAGCAAGTAAATAAAATATGCTGGGGTTGCCTCCCGAGAAGCGCTTGTTTTTTGTTCGAGTCTCGAGCCTGACTCTACCCTTATTTAATGGATATAGGGGAGGTTTTCCCTACACTTAAGATTAAGTGTGGGTGATAGTAGCGATACACACCCTTAGGGTGGAAATATGCCACGTGAGGTGAATGGGGTGTGTGAATGACTTCCTTCATCCTAAAACTACCCAGACTAAATGGGTTGATAGGTGGGTCGATTCCTCTTTTGTCTCCTAGATGTATATCTAAGGATGGAAAATTGTGTGAAGATTGAAGTTCTGGTTCATCAACACTAGGAAATTCCCTAGAACTAAGAGTAAGGCTATGATTACAACACCTAAACCTATATCATCTAGTTGTGTTTGGTTCAAGGTTCTACCTCCATCGGGATTCCTGAAGTTTCTTTTACTTCTTCCGGGTAAGTCACAGGTGGTGTGTGTTCCTCAAGTGATGGTAGGACTTGTGGGGTATTGGATTTTCTACTCCATCCTCCATCCTATCTAGATCACCTATGCATTTATTTTGTACTATGGTAGTGCCTAACCATGACATGCAACTAGGTACCTCAACTCTAATCATCTCCTTCCTAAACAACATTTTCGACTGAACCTTCCAAATTGAAAATAGGTCTAAACTTTCATTTTTTGGGTCCCATGTTCCACTTCTAAATTAGGCATGAATCTCAAAGATTTCCCATGCATCTTGAACATCACATCCCCACAGATCCTCATCCGCTATATAGTCAAGTCTCATTTGGGTTTCGTGGTTGATACGAGTGTAAAAGAATTGAAGTGGAAACGATAAATCAAGACCATGATAAAGGACTTTTTGTAGTAAGTATTTAATACGAGTCCATGCATCGGGAAAAGATTCATTATGATATTGTCGAAACCTCAATATCTCATTTTGGAGTGGAAAGGGTAGATTATGTAGTAGATTTTGTCGATTGGGTGAAAATTTTGGTTGATTCGCGTTTTCCATAACGGCTAATGGAATAGTCAATAAAAATGGTTACGAAAAAAAGCACAAAGAAGGGGGATAGACTACGAGAAAGCTAACTAAAATAAAAAGAAAATCTCACCTTATAGGAATCAAACGAGTGGACCTAATTGATATAGAAAATGAACTAGCTATTATAATCCCCAGCAGCGGCACCAAAAACTTGATGCGTGAGTTCGGGGTCGAAAGATTTCCTTTTCAACGAGAAAGCTTTACAACCCACTAGGCAGTGTACCTAATCATTGTAGTATAGTATGGGTAAGCCCAGGGGGTTGATCGGTCTCTAGGGGAATAAAAATGCTAGTAGAGATGTATGACGAAAAGGTGAGGTTGAGGGTGATTCTTTTTTATCTTTTTTATATTTTGTGAAAGCAAGTAAAATCTCGGAGTTTGAAGAGTGGAGGTTGGTAATTCTACCAGTTTAAACAACTAAACAATTTAAAATTAAAAACTAATTAACTAATGAAAAGGAAAAGCTATGGATTGAGTGAGTGTGTTTCTTATGATAATTAAAAACGTGTTTACTTAGATTTTCTTACTCCATAGTTATCTTTTATTAGTCGGTTGAATTGTTACATCCTCATTCTAATTGGTGCGTTGTATTCCATGTTGGTCATAGGGGGTGCCTAATTCCCTAGTTCTATGAATCGTAACTCCCCTCTAGACTATCCGTGATCGCCAAGTACCGAAGTATCTCCCCTGAATACTCTATTATCCTTAAGCTACAACTCACACAATAAACACAACGATGGCCTAAGTGCACTCTCAAGCTCTTTTCTATTTAGGAGGCTCAAGCTCGCAACAATTAAATAAGAAGCCAGTTTTCCTTACTCTAGCGTCTACCAATTAAAACAAGAGACAACCTAAAAATAATCAACAACTAGGTTTCATTGGATCTAAGCAAACACTAGATTAATTTAGTTAAGCATGATAGATAAGCAAGAACGCAAACAAACAATTGAACATAGAACAAACATAATGAAAGATTGGATAAACAAACTTATCTTTGAGTGTACAAAAGGGTTTGGAACCCTAAAATACTACCCAAGTCGGTCTATTAATGAACTAGGGTTTGCTCCCCAATTTAATGCACACCAAATACACAAAAATTAAAGTCTATATATAGATTTACACTTGTGATGGCGTCGCCTTTTGATGGTGACACCGTCTGGTCGCCGTCGTTAGGGTTTCGTTTTGGACAAGTCATCATTGGGATGACATCAGGTGAGAAAGTGTGGCGCCATCTGGCTTCATTATGGACTTCATCTTGGAATGGACCTTGGACGTCTGGTGAAAAAGTAAGGGCGACGCCCTTCTGGATTTAGGCGTGATGCCGTCAGCTTGTAAAACCAAAATATGACCTGAGCCGTCACTTGAGACTTTTTAGAAAACATTTTGATCGACGGTGTCGCTCTTTGAGTTGGGACGACGTCAGGCTTGCAAAACAGCCTTGAAATCTTGACTTTGTCGTTTTCTTCATGTTTTCGCTCCTTTTCATCCAAAAATGCGTCATTTCATCAATTTGCTTCCAAAAGACCTAAAATGTGAGAAGGAATGATTTAAAGCAGTAACGGATATAAAATGTAATGATTTAGGGCTTAAATGACCCCCTAAAAACCTATGTTTTAAATCCTTATCAGTAAAAGTCCTTTTTCCTCTCTAATTTTCATGGTTAAAAAGAAAGACAACTCATGGAGGATATGTGTAGATTACATGCAGCTAAATAAGCAAACTATCAAAGATAAGTTCCCTATACATATCATAGAGGAATTAATTGATGAATTACATGGGTCACTATTGTTCACTAAGTTGGATCAGTTATGGTTATCGTTAGATAAGGATGAATGATGCAGACATAGCTAAAACTACATTCAAAACTCATGAAAGCCACTATGAGTTCTTAGTCATGCCATTTGGGTTGACCAATGCTCCATCAGTTTTTCAATCCTTAATGAATGAAGTTTCCAGACATTTTTTGAGGAAATTTGTGTTAGTAATCTTTGATGATATCCTCATTTATAGCCAAACAGCTGAGGATCTTGAACAACATGTAACGATGGTGGTAGAAGTGATGAGACAAAACCAGTTATATGCAAAGAAAAGTAAATGTGTGTTTGGTACTGACAAGGTGGAGTATTTGGGTCATGTAATTTCTGCTATTGGGGTAGCTACTAATCCAGAGAAGGTTAAAGCAATGTTTCAATGGCCAGTGCCCACTAATGTGAAGCAACTGAGAGGATTTGTAGGGTTAACAGGTTACCACAAAAGGTTTATACAAGGTTATGCTAGTATTAGTAGACCTATGACTCAATTGTTAAAGAAGAATAGTTTTAGGTGGATCGCAGATTCACAATTGGCCTGTGAACATGATAAGGATTTAAAACGTGCATTTTTAGAGGGTTATTTAAGCTCTAAACTCGTACATTTGTGATCAATTATAACCCTAAATCGTTCATTTTCACATTTTAGGTACTTGGAAAGCAAAAGACGAAAACGAGCATATTTTGGGCTAAAATGGACAAGAAAGTGAAGAAAATGACCAAGTAAAGAATCTGTTTGGAAAAGGGCTCCAGACGGCGTCACAACTATAAGGTGAAGCCATTACTTGTTATTTACCTAGATGATTCAGTCCATATTTTACAAGCGACGGCTCAAAACTTTGGAAGACCTTAACACCTGACGGCGTCACTTGTATTTGAAGACCATAATTCAGAGTAAAACTTATACATGAAGGCTCAGATATTTTAATAAGCGACGGCGTCAAGATACATTCAGACGGTGTCAGAGACTCAAGGCGACGTCGTCACAAAAGAAACTTGCAAAGCACGAAACCCTAATGGCAGCGAGTTGACAACGTCACAGTCATAAAGTGACGCCGTCACAGTTTTAATACTATATATATTTTCGCATGTTTTTTATTATTGTGTGTAACACTTTGGAGAGGCAAACCCTAGAACGAATTTCATAGTTTTTGTGAAGGTTTTTCAGCCACTTTAGCTCATGTTTAATTGAAGTTAAGTAATCCCTCTTTAATCATTCAGAATGTCTATGTGTTGTTTGATTATATGCTTTTCTTCTCTTCACTTTAACATGCTAGGCTAGATTTATTAGTGTTTGCTTAGATCTAATGAAACCTAGTTATTAATTATTGATTGTTGTCTCTTGTTTAATAGGTTGCCTCGCGTTAGGGTAAGAAAACTAGCTTAATTCTTATATGTAACTAGCTTGTCCATCTTATTAAACGCAACCCTAGAGTGAACTAGTGGTTTTTATCGTTGTATTTATTGCGTGAATTTGCGGCTTGTAGATCCTAGGAGACTTAATAGACTTTAAGCTTCTTAGGGGAGACTTATACGTTCGTAGAGTTAGGGAATTTGGCACCTCCCTACGACTAATGATAAGGAATACACCGCTCCAATAAGGACGTGACAATTCGGCTAATGAATAAGAGATCACTAGGGAGTAAAGAAATCAAAGTAAACACATTTTCCTATCATAAGAGTTACCACCAATTTACTTTTCTTGCACGTAGTTTAATTTTAATTAATTTAGTTTTCTTTTAGCTAGTTAGTAGTTAAAACGCACACTATTCAAACCCCAAGATTTTAAATTTCTTTCTAAAAAATATAAAAATACAAAAAGACTCATCCCTCATCTTTAAACCAATCTCGACATACACTTCGGCCTTCACAACACTAGTCCCCTAGGGAACGATCAATCCCATGTGTCCTACCTATACTACACTATAACGATTAGGTACACTGCCTAGGAGGATTGTAAACCTTTTGTGGTTTTGCAAAATTCCGCTATCAAGTTTTTGGCACCGCTGCCGGGGAATAGTTTAGGTTTTGATTCTCTTTCGTTTAGGTCTACTTACGAGATTCTTATCAAGTGAGTTTTTTATTTTTATTTTATTAGCTTTCTTGTAGTCTTAATGTGTTTTCTTTGTGTTTTTGTTCGCAAAACATTTCCACTACTTGTTCTGGCCCCCATTTTGGAGGACGCGAATCCACCCAACCTTTCACCCGACCATCACTTTGGTAATGATTTTAGTGATGAATCCGACCATGAGAACGACCCTTTTTATTTTTCGGATTCCGATGAGGACTTAGGTGATTGGGAAGTTATTGATGAGATAAGAAAAGAGGATGATATAGATCCTCTTAAATATATCGACCCTAGAATAAAGAGTGAGAAATATAGCCTTTTTAATATGCAATTTCCTTGTAAAACTGGATTTAAAAGCTTTGATGCTTACCTTAATCCGTATTTGCCAATGAATATAATCTCGCGTGCTAATTATATTAAAATCATGGTAAAGAAATTAGACTATCAAGGAAATAATATAGTGGCTAGAATTGAACCCTTGCACATCTTTGTTGGAAGTTTTGTTTATTTTGTTGACTTCGTGGTCATGGAAGACTTAGGATAATTTATTGATAACAAGATGACACAAGTCATATTTGGAAAACTCTTTAAGAGGCTAACTAAGTTAGATGAAAGGCTTATGGATCAGTTAATCACATTCTCAAATGGAGCCGATGATTTTTTTTACCAAATGCCCCATTCGCACCCTAGGTTTAAAATTTTTACAATTGAGGCATGTAATAGATTGTCTCCGGTTCCACTAAGCGAGAATGATAAAAGGAATTTCCTTAAATACACACCTGAGAAGAATAAAAGATATTATAAAGAATTTTTAGAGTTGAGTGACGAATATAAAAAGAAGGATGCAACGATTAAGTGGTCCACGCTTGGATATATGAGCATAGATGACACAAGATAGGCCATGACCTTGAGTCTAGCTACAAAACTCTTAAATAATGAAAATCACTTCTTCGGAGGCAACCCATGTTTTTAATTGTTTGCTTGTTTGTTTTTAATTTATATTTGTTGTGTCATATATATATTTCATCCTTATTGTTTAATTTGCATGTTTCGAATAAATTTGTGAAAATGATTTATTTTGTTTTTAACCTCGTCTTAATCATATGTAAAGGTATTTTACAAAAAAGTGTAGGGAAGTTCACATTTGTTTGATAGAACGAAAATCGAACATGAAAATTTACAATAGATGATGAACATATATTTTATCATGTTTGTGTGTTTGTTTGAGTCAAATGCTTGTATCAAGTCATAATGAATGTTTTGCAGGAAATTACAGGTTTTGAAATACAAATTTTTTCAGGAATTTTCCAGAAACCAAAACTTAAAATTATGTCAGGTCATTCCTGACGGCGTCAGATTTACAACCTGACGACGTCAGGCACTGTAGCAACAGTTTTTCAGATTTTTGTTTTTCTGTCGAAACTTAATATTTGAAAATTTTCAGAAGCTTTAAAATTCTAGGATTCTGTAAACATTTATTTTGCAAGCATTATATCTTATTCACTTTCTGGGATAGCTTTTTTTTATATATATATAGTTTACCACCGATTTTATGCGAGGTTTCGTGTTCGTTTTCTTACAAATTTACAGGTTATATTAGACAAGAAGATTCAAGTACATATTGGAATAGAAGCATATCATTGATCTAATCTTCTTGAAGGAGGATTTAACCATATTTCTATCGTTCATGCCGAGCAAATCAGGGGAGTATTAGTTTCTCTTATCTCTTTTATTTTTTCCGCTGTCATAACTTTGGTACTTTTTAAGAACATTGGGGACAATGTTCAATTTAAGTGTAGGGAGGGAAAAAGGGACACCTTAGAAACTAGAACTCACTTGAAATTCGTTTTGTTTTTAAGTAATTGTGTAATAAACCGAAAGAAATACTTGTTAGGGTAATTTTAGCACCAAATTAAATTTTTTTATGAAATTTACGAGTATAACTTTAGTCATAATAAAGCGTCTCATGGATAGGAATTATATAGCTTGCACAAAAACCCTTACCACTCAAATTCCACAGCCAAAATGTGAGGTTCACCTTTAGATATATAGGATAAAAGGATTCACTTTTAATGCTTATGAGTGTACTAGTAGTATATATAAATTCTAGAACTTGTTTTGTGATGGATTCCGAGATCGCTATTTAGACTACATTCGTGTAGTTAGGAGTTACTAAATGATAAGAGGCATTAGGATAACCCTTGTTTTAAACATGTTTAAATAATTACATTAGCCACATTGGTTGAGTAATTACCCCACACCCTTGTTATGTACTCTTTTTTAGTACAAGATACCCCTAGTTAACCCCTTGGAAGAGAAGCATATCATTGATCTAATCTTCTTGAAGGAGGATTTAACCATATTTCTATCGTTCATTCCGAGCAAATCAAGGGAGTATTAGTTTCTCTTATCTCTTTTATTTCTTCCGCTGTCATAACTTTGGTACTTTTTAAGAACATTAGGGACAATGTTCAATTTAAGTGTAGGGAGAGAAAAAGAGACGCCTTAGAAACTAGAACTCACTTGACATTCGTTTTGTTTTTAAGTAATTGTGTAATAAACCGAAAGAAATACTTGTTGGGGTAATTTTAGCACCAAATTAAAAATTTTTAATGAAATTTACGAGTATAACTTTAGTCTTAATAAAGCGTCTCATGGATAGGAATTATATAGCTTGCACAAAAACCCTTACCACTCAAACTCCACACCCAAGATGTGAGGTTCTCCTTAAGATATATAGGATAAAAGGATTCACTTTAAATGCTTATGAGTGTACCAGTAGTATGTATAGATTCTAGAACTTGTTTTGTGATGGATTCCAAGATCGCTAGTGAGACTAAATTCGTGTAGTTAGGAGTTAATAAATGATAAGTGGCATTAGGATAACCCTTGTTTTAAACATGTTTAAATAATAACATTAGCCACATTGGTTGAGTAATTACCCCACACCCTTTCTATGTACTCATTTTTAGTACAAGATACCCCTAGTTAACCCCCTGGAAGAGAAGCATATCATTGATCTAATCTTCTTGAAGGAGGATTTAACCATATTTCTATCGTTCATGTTGAGAAAATCAGGGGAGTATTAGTTTCTCTTATCTCTTTTATTTCTTTCGCTGTCATAACTTTGGTACTTTTTAAGAACATTGGGGACAATGTTCAATTTAAGTGTAGGGAGGGAAAAAGGGACACCTTAGAAACTAGAACTCACTTGACATTCGTTTTTTTGTTAAGTAATTTAGTAATAAACCGAAAGAAATACTTGGTAGGGTAATTTTAGCACCAAATTAAAATTTTTAATGAAATTTACGAGTATAACTTTAGTCTTAATAAGGTGTCTCTTGGATAAGAATTATATAGCTTGCACAAAAACCCTTACCACTCAAATTCCACACCCAAAATGTGAGGTTCACCTTTAGTTATATAGGATAAAAGGATTCACTTTTAATGCTTATGAGTGTACCAGTAGTATATATAAATTCTAGAACTTGTTTTGTGATGGATTCCGAGATCGCTATTGAGACTACATTCGTGTAGTTAGGAGTTACTAAATGATAAGAGGCATTAGGGTAACCCTTGTTTTAAACATGTTTAATTAATTACATTAGCCACATTGGTTGAGTAATTACCCCATACCCTTGCTATGTACTCATTTTTAGTACACGATACCCCTAGTTAACCCCTTGGAAGAGAAGCATATCATTGATCTAATCTTCTTGAAGGAGGATTTAACCATATTTCTATCGTTCATGCCGAGCAAATCAGGGGAGTATTAGTTTCTCTTATCTCTTTTATTTCTTCCGCTGTCATAACTTTGGTACTTTTTAAGAACATTGGGGGCAATGTTCAATTTAAGTGTAGGGAGAGAAAAAGAGACACCTTAGAAACTAGAACTCACTTGACATTCGTTTTGTTTTTAAGTAATTGTGTAATAAACCGAAATAAATACTTGTTGTGGTAATTTTAGCACCAAATTAAAAAAATTTAATGAAATTTACGAGTATAACTTTAGTCTTAATTAAGCGTCTCATGGATAGGAATTATATAGCTTGCACAAAAACCCTTACCACTAAAACTCCACACCCAAAATGTGAGGTTCTCCTTAAGATATATAGGATAAAAGGATTCACTTTTAATGCTTATGAGTGTACCAGTAGTATGTATAGATTCTAGAACTTGTTTTGTGATGGATTCCTAGATCGCTAGTGAGACTAAATTCATGTAGTTAGGAGTTACTAAATGATAAGTGGCATTAGGATAACCCTTGTTTTAAACATGTTTAAATAATAACATTAGCCACATTGGTTGACTAATTACCCCACACCCTTTCTATGTACTTATTTTTAGTACAAAATACCCCTATTTAACCCCTTGGAGGAGAAGCATATCATTGATCTAATCTTCTTGAAGGAGGATTTAACCATATTTATATCGTTCATGCTGAGAAAATTAGGGGAGTATTAGTTTCTCTTATCTATTTTATTTCTTCCGTTGTCATAACTTTGGTACTTTTTAAGAACATTGGGGGCAATGTTCAATTTAAGTGTAGGGAGGGAAAAAGGGACACCTTAGAAACTAGAACTCACTTGTCATTCGTTTTGTTTTTAAGTACTTGTTTAATAAACCGAAAGAAATACTTGGTTGGGTAATTTTAGCACCAAATTAATTTTTTTTAATGAAGTTTACGAGTATAACTTTAGTCTTAATAAAGCGTCTCTTGGATAGGAATTATATAGCTTGCACAAAAACCCTTGCCACTCAAAACTCCACACCCAAAATGTGAGGTTCGCCTTTAGATATATAGGATAAAAGGATTCACTTCTAATGTTTATGAGTGTACCAGTAGTATGTATAGATTCTAGAACTTGTTTTGTGATGGATTCCTAGATCGCTAGTGAGACTATATTCGTGTAGTTAGGAGTTACTAAATGATAAGTGGCATTAGGACAAACCTTGTTTTAAACATGTTTAAATAATAACATTAGCCACATTGGTTGAGTAATTACCCCACACCCTTTCTATGTACTCATTTTTAGTACAAGATATCCCTTGTTAACCCCTCAGAGCCTATCCTTTTCCCGGTTCTTATGATATTTCGGTAGATTCCGAAATATTAATGAAGAGCATTGTTTACAATCCACCCCAAATGTACACCCAAATCGCCTTAGTCTTTCTTGTATGCACTCATTTTTAGTGCATTATTATTATTATTTTAACCCTTAGTTCAATTGTCTAGTTGATTACACGGTTGCTAACTCGAGTCACATCTTATATATATATATATATATATATATATATATATATATATATATATATATATATATATATATATATATATATATATATATATATATATATAAACTCATGGGTTAAGTAGTATTTTATGGAACAATAGGAAAGAACGTTAAATTTAAATTCCCATATCTACGTAATTAAATACTCCACAGGTTTTAACCCTTGCAATTCGGGTCATTAGTTAGTTTTTATATATTTAAAAGTTTAAGTGTAGGGATGCAACTATAAATCCCTTAGTTATTATGTGTTATTTTACGGACTACCATCCCGCCTCTATCATTTATCTTTTTATTTATGTTTAAGTCAAGAAAGAGTCAAGAAAAAAAAATACAAAAAGAGTTAGAAGTTAGTGAGTCGAGTCTTGGCTTAGCAACGCCACGTTTTACATGTGATTAACTTAGATGATTGACTTGCCACCAATAAAATTCCTTATATCCAACCAAACCGTTTTTTCCATACCGTTACACCTAACGTTAAAATCCTTTAAAGCCCTATTTAATAGTCTATCCTAGATGCTTACGCCAAAGCGGTGAAGGTTTGATCTATTCTCAAGCCTATGGTAATCTATGTGCTATGATAGGTAAAGAGTGTTATATTTTCCATTTTTTCATACATGTTATACAACTTATACGCTCGAGATATGAGAGAATTCAAACACTTTATGTGAGGTGCTAGTATATAATTTCCTTGCTTGTTTTGACTATTGGAAATTTGTGGATGTTGTAAACTATTTTAAACCAATGATAAATGCCCCCTAACTTGTAATTGATTGGATAAAAGCACATTTGCTTGAGGACAAGCAAATCCCACGTGTAGGGATATTTGATAAGGATTTAAAAAGTACGTTTTAGGGGGTCATTTGAGATCTAAACTCATACATTTGTGATCAATTATTACCCTAAATCGCTCATTTTCATATTTTAGGTACTTGGGAAGCAAAAGATAGAAACGAGCCTATTTTGGGCTAAAATGGACAAGAAAGTGAAGAAAACGACCAAGTCAAGAATCTGTCTGGAAAAGGGCTCCAAACGGCGTCACAACTATAAGGTGACGCCGTTACTTGTTATTTACCATGAAGATTCAACCCAGATTTTACAATCGACGGCTCTGAACTTTTGAAGACCTTAACACCTGATGATGTCACTTGTATTTGAAGATCATAATTCAGATTAAAACTTATACGTGACGGCTTAGATCTTTTAATAAGCTACGGTGTCAAGACACATTCAGACGACATCAGAGACTCGAGGCGACGGCGTCACAACAACAACTTGCAAAGGACGAAACCTTAATGGTGGCGAGCTGACGGCGTCACAGTCATAAAGTGACGCCGTCATAGTTGTACTACTATATACATTTTCGCATGTTTTTTATTATTGTGTGGAACACTTTGGAGAGGCAAACCCTAGAACGAATTTCACAGCTTTTGTGAAGGTTTTTCAGCCACTTGGGCTCATGTTTAATTGAACTTAAGTAATCCCTATTTAATTATTCAATATGTCTATGTGTTGTTTGATTATATGTTTTTCTTCTCTTCACTTTAACATGCTAGGCTAGATTTGATAGTGTTTGCTTAGATCTAATGAAACCTAGTTATTAACTATTGATTGTCGTCTCTTGTTTAATTGGTTGCCTCGCGTTATGGTAAGAAAAATAACTTAATTCTTATATGTAACTAGCTTGTCCATCTTATTAAACGCAACCGTAAAGTGCACGAGTGGTTTTTCTCGTTGTATTTATTGCGTGAATTGTGGCTTGTAGATCCTAGGAGGCTTAATAGACTTTAAGCTTCTTAGAGGAGACTTATACGTTCATAGAGTTAGGGCTTTTGGCACCTCCCTACGACTAATAATAAGGAATACAACGCCCCAATTAAAACAAGGGCGTGACAATTTGGCTAGTTAATAAGAGATAACTAGGGAGTAAAGAAATCTAAGTAAACACATTTTCCTATCATAAGAGTTACCACCACTTTACTTTTCTTGCGCGTAGTTTAATTTTAATTAATTTAGTTTTGTTTTAGCTAGTTAGTAGTTAAAACGCCCACTATTCAAACCTCAAGAATTTAAATTGATTTCTAAAAAATATAAAAATACAAAATGACTCATCCCTCACCTTTAGACCTATCTCGACATACACTTTGGCCTTCACAACACTACTCCCCTAGAGAAGGATCAATCCCCCGTGTCCTACATATACTACACTACAATGATTAGGTACACTGCCTAGGAGGACTGTAAAACTTTTGTGGTTTTGCAAAATTACGCTATCAGAACAGCTAAAAAAATCTATGATCAATGCTCCAGTTCTTAGACTTCCAAACTTCACTAAAGAATTTACCTTAGAAACAGATGCTTCCCGTGTTGGATTGGGTGCAATATTGTTACAAGAGGGCCATCCAATAGCCTTCCTTAGCAAAACTCTCTCTGCTAAACACCAGGTTATGTCCACTTATGAAAAAGAATTCTTAGCTATTGTATATGCATTAGAGAAGTGGAAGCCTTATTTGTTAGACATGCATTTTAAAATAAAAACAACCAATTTTAGCCTCAAATATTTGTTGAATCAAAGGATGTCTACTCCTACACAGTTGAAGTGGTTACCCAAGTTAATGGGATTTGATTATGAGATCCAATATATGAAAGGGGTGGAAAATGTCACAATTGAAGCTTTGTCCAGATTACAGTCTTCAAGTGGGTTGTACAACATGATTTCTTATTCTCTTACTACTGATATATCTCAGAAGATTGTGGCTAGTTGGCACATAGATGCAAAGCTTAAGAAAATTATTGAGGTGTTGTAACAAGGCCAAACTATTAAAAGGGTCTTATATATGGGCTAATCAGGAACTAAAGAAAAAAGGAAAGCTAGTGGTGGGTAGTGATCAATCTTTGAGAACAAAATTGCTCAAACGGTTTCATGAAAGCTCAGTTGGAGGACATTCAGGGGTCAGAACAACAACCACTAAACTCTTTAGTGTATTCTATTGGAGAAAAATATGAAAGCATGTGAAACAATTGGTAAGAAATGTGATGTATGTCATAGAAATAAGCCAGACTTGGCAGCCTACCCAGGTTTGTTACAACCTATACCCTTGCCCAATTTGGTCACATATATCCATGGATTTTTTTGAGAGTATGCCTAAATCACAAGGTAAGACAGTCATTCTTGTGGTAGTGGATAGGCTGAGCAAATATGCTCGTTCCATCCCTTTATCGCACCCTTTTACTGCCATAGATGTTGCTCAAGTGTTTCTAGACAATGTATAAGCTCCATGGTTTGCGAAACACCATTGTTTTTAGATAGGGACAAAGTGTTTTTGAGTAATTTTTGGAAAGAATTGTTCAAGTTGCTGCAAGTTAAGCTAAACATGTATACCTCATATCATCTACAAACAGTCGGCCAATCTAAAGTGGTGAATAGGTCCCTTGAATGTTACTTAAGATTCATTTCTGGTGAGCAACCTAAACATTGGACGAGATGGCTTTCTTTGGCTGAATGATGGTACAACACTAACCATAATTTAGTTATTAATACCACTCCATATGAAGTGGTCTATGGTCAAGTTCCACATGTTCATATACCTTATGTAGGGGGAGAAAGTGGGGTGGAATCAGTGGATAGGACATTGACATATAGGGAGGAAGCTATTGAGGTCTGCAAATTTCATTTGAAAAGAGCTCAAGATAGGATGAAATCCCAAGCTGATAAGCACAGGACAAATGGGAATTTATGGTTGGTGATTGGGTATACTTGAAGCTACAATTACACAGAAAAGTTACCACCTAAAAGGGGAAGCAAAACAAGCTATCTCCAAAGTACTATGTGTGACAATCCGTACTTTCAGGTCACTTCTCGACACAGTTCATGTCTCATAATTTCAACATTTTTAGTAAACTTGGTTTACTTGTTTCAAATTCGCGTAACCTTGGAGGTTTAGCGGCGAATTCATGATCATGACATCACGTACATTTCATATGGACTATGATTAGTCTACATTTCATTGACAACAGGTGCATCTCATTAGTTCATCCACGACATTTCATTTCACCTTCAACGCGTAATTTTTATTTAATAATTTTTATCGCGTGAGTTTTTATTTTGATTATTTAACCCGTTACTTTCAAAAATGATCCCGAGGTATTTTTAAACTTACATTTAGTTTATAAAAACTATGTTTTTAGTTTTCCTAGTGTTTCAAATTTAATTGGTACTTTAATCGTTAAAGTTTAATTATTACGTCGTTTTTCTTAAAAATCTTACGATAATTATTTTATCACCCGAATTTCACAAGGAAAGCATTTTTACATATTTTATCATCTCATTACATTTATTTTGAACTATTAAAAACTTACTTGCACCAAAATTTTACCATTTACCTTACAAGATTTATTTACTTACCATTTCTTTACAAATAATGCAAGTTATACACAAAATATACAAGTAACAAAATTAAAAAAAAAAAAAAAAAGATATTTTGAGGACACAAGATCCATGAAATCCGGTTGGGGGGGGTGGTTTCATTAATTGGTTTGACAAAATTTCCTACATTCATATCAATACTCAAATCTAACTTTCATTCATTTTTCTCATTCACAAAGTGTTAACAACAAAAATATTTTCTCTCCTTTCTTGGGTCTTCAAGAACCGGTCACAACATCAAAGGTGCCAAGGGATCAAATTTTTGCTAAATCAAGTGTTGTTTCAACCTAGTTTATATCCTTTTTATGGTTTTGAAATAAAAACCAAGGATATTTAAGATAATCCTTTGTTACCTACACCTCTTCATAATCACTAGTAAGCATGTTTTTATCATCCTTATGTTTCCTTATCATTTTCATAAGTTTCTTTTCATTTTTGGAGCTTATATGCATGTATTGTGATTTATACCATTTATTTCATGATTTTAGAACTTATAAATATATATAGTCATCCTATAATTATTCCCAAGTTATTCTTTGGTCTTGATGGTGATTAGGAACCCATGACACCCTAAGAAGGTGTATGGTAGGATTAGATTAGCTTTGGAGTTGATTTGAAGGGATTAGAATAGGTTTTGTCCGTGAAAAACTATTTTCGTAAACTCTATTTTAGGGTCTGTCCTTAAAACGAATTTCTGGAGAAACCCACTGATGGTACGACCTTTTGGCCTTGATAATTAGAAAATATACTTTAAAACGAATCCGTGGCCGCTTGAACGGATAAAAACGGAGTTATAACGAAGCCGTGGTGAATTTTTAAAGTTTGACGACGAAAAGTATATTTTTCTGAAAAAGACAGCATGCAGTTTTTACATATTTCGGGTCAAAAACGAGCCTTAAGCTTCACAAATTATTTCGACTAGTCAAAAATATATTAGTTTACTTCGATACGAAGCTAAGGACATATTTTACGTAGAAAACGGAGTTAAAACGACAAATATATGGCCGTTTTCATAAAGTTGCCGTAACTATTATTTTCTGAAAATTATATTATTTTTGACGTAACAAGTATTTCATTAGCTATATCGTCCATGTTTGCGGCAGTTTTTAACCATGATGTGAAACTTTTTATAACAAAGTGTCTTCTAGTAAAATCAAGTTCATCGGCCATATTTTTCAAAACAAAAAGCCGTTTGTCAAGCGGAGTCATAGTGAATTATTTACGGATGTTCAAACATTGGCCGAAACTCATTTTCTGCACACAATTAGCAAAAACCACCATCTTTAGCCTTTGATATCTTTATGATCGAGACCTTTTGAACGAAAACTCCTGAACTGAAACTTTTAGATATCAATACAAACTTTCCAAAACCGTCGAGTTCGTTCTCTAACTATCGACGTACACCGTTTTACGACTACTTTTCCGGAGTCATTTTTGTTGATTTCATGATTTTTCCGACGACATTGTTTTGCGACGAAAAGTAGTAATTTCACCAAAAATCGTTATAAAACCATTGTAGGATGACATTTTGACGTAAAAACATGTAAAGTCATTTTTGATGGGTCAAGACGTCAAAAGAGTATTTTTCGACGACGAGTAATATTTTCAAAAACCCGTAAATGGTATAAATAACATACGAAGTGCATGCATAACATTACATTGCAACTCATTACATATCATATCATTCGTAATAGGTTATTTACGAGATTCACGCTATACCTCAGTGTATCCACTTTTGCCATCGCATTATTGTCCATGTGAGTTTTCATAGCCCCTGCTTTTACTTGTTTTCATAACTGTTTTGGGGGAGATGCATGCTTAACTATTTTTCACAAGTACTTTAAACTATTACGGATTACCGTGAGTTCCATAGCCCCTACCTTTACTTGCTTTCATAACTGTTTTGGGGGAGATACATGCTCATCATCTTTTATGACATTCATATCTATTTGCAAATTACATGCTTCACCGAACTTAATGTTTAGTCATATCTTATATCATACATCATTGTGCTGAATGTCTTGGGATTATCATTGGACTGAATGTCTTGGGATTATCATTGGACTGAATGTCTTGGGATTATCATTGTGCTGAATGTCTTGGGATTATCATTGTGCTGAATGTCTTGGGATTATCATTGACTATACATATCATGGCAATGGGTTGTGAACACACAGGTTGCAAGTTTTGTATGGGCGGGACTTGGAACTGAGTGGATTCACAATGCCTTTGCTGCATAAACGATTTCTAAATGCTTTACATTTCAAAACAATCTCTATGAACTCACTCAACCTTTGTGTTGACACTTTTAGCATGTTTTATCTCAGGTATCTAAGGCATTCACTTCATGGCATGCATTTGGACACATCATGGAGTCGTGGTGACGACGCGTCTCACTTGGGTTTTACGTACTTTAAAACATCGTTTGTATTGTAACAAACTTATTTCCGCACAAATTGGTTTTCATTTGGGACCTGCTTTGTAAACTCTGATTATTTTAATAAATCAAACGATGTATTTTCCAAACGACACATTAGGTCGTTCAATATAACTGTGATTGTGATGCTATGACAGTCAATCCCCAGGAATTCCATTCCGCTGCAAAACAGGTAATTTGGGGGTGTGACAGATTGGCATCAGAGCTTCAGTTATAGAGAACTAGGTTGCATCATTGACCCTAGACTATAACTACATCATCATAGCATCTCATCATTTCATCATAAGTGCATGTTCACTTTACATGCGGTTTATAAGTACATTTTTCGAGTTATTCACTTTCATTTCAAAACGATTGTCACATGGATGCCCTTAAATGCCCATCCCATTATCTTTTCCCCATACTCTAAAGTGGAGAATTCCTTGTCATTCCCTATCACAATTTTTGTATCAGCTGATTCATCATCGATAACGTTGAATACCGAGATAAACCTTTAAATAGGGCGAAGTCACTCTCACTCTTTTGTTTCACCACTAACATGTCGAGTTACACTTTATTCACACACTAAGTTACTAAACCATTATACATTAGAAACACTTACGACACATCATAACCCATCTTTTCGGAACCCGCCGATCATTTAGAAAAATAACCTCAAACTTATCGTTTCTTATTACATTTCCTTGGAGCGTTTATTATTAACATCGGATTTTGCTACGTCTCACATTTCCTCTTGTTTTGAAGAAGATATGGCACCGAAGAAAGCTACAGTTGAAATGACCCAAGCAGCAATTCAAAAGTTGGTGAATGATAGCATTGCTAATGCTTTAAGAACTGAAAGGGAAGCGGTGGCTGCTGCTGCTGCCGAGGCCGCGACTGCTGCTGTAGCCGCAAGGCTTGCTACTACTACTGGAAATGCCGGAGGATCCGGAGTTAAGAAATGTTCGTACAAAGATTTCAAAAGTGGTGAACCCACTAAGTATCGAGGTACCGAGGGAGCTACAGCCATGGTGCGATGGTTTGAAAAGTTGGAGTCAGTGTTTTTGCTTTGCAACTGTCCGGATGATAGTAAGGTTAAGTATGCTACGAGTACTTTACTCGATGGAGCGTTGTCATGGTGGAATTCATACGCTCAACCGATTGGTATGGAGAATGCTTTTAAGCTTACGTGGGAGGAATTTAAAGGCTTGGTGACTAAGAAGTTTTGTCCTCGTACGGAAGTAAAGAAGTTGGAGACAGAATTCTATGAACTAAGGACTATTGGGTACGATATTGACACTTACATTCGAAGATTTCAAGAATTGGCCGTGTTATGCCCATCTATGGTTTCGGATAATGAGAAGCTACTGGAGGCTTTCATTGAAGGACTTCCCGAAATTATTCAAGGCGATGTGACTTCTTCTGACCCGCAAACGATTGAGGAAGCTATTCGATTGACTCAAAAGCTAATGGCCCAGGTAGTGAAGAGAGGCAAGTACCCCAACACCAACCAAAACAACAACAACCCCAACAACTGCACCAACTACTACAATAACCAAAACAATGACAACAACACCGATAACCAAATCAACAACAACAAAAGAAAATGGGAAAATGACCGAGGAGGTTACAATAACAACAATCAAGATCGTAACACTAACCATCATCAACAACAGAATAGAGGGCAAGAGACTGCAATGGTTTATGTTGCTGCACCAATAGAAGGCAGAGGTTATGCTGGAACCTACCCATTATGTAATCGATGTAAGTATCATCACACGGGACTTTGTCCTGTTAAGTGCTACAAGTGTCAAAAACTAGGACACCATGCCAGGAATTGTAGAGGCAAGACCATAGTTACGTGCTTCGGATGTGGGGAGCAAGGACACTATCGAAGTCAATGTCCTCAAAACCAAGGCCAACAAGTCGAAGGTGCTCATGGGAATGTATATATGTTAGAAGGAACTCGTCAAGGTATCAACGACGCGGAAGACTGAAGAAGTTCGGAAACTAGCAGTCTTAGTTCTCCTATTGTATTACGTTGTACTAAGTTTACACCTTTCATCGTATTCGAAACTTTATAACCTAAGATGTACTACTTTTGCTAAACTACCCGTTGTAAAATATTCTCATCTATCGTACTTTATTTTCTTTCCGATTTGTTATCATTTACGAGGATTTTAATTCTTTTTACTTTAACTATCATTTTAACGACACTTCTCCATGTCTTCTCTCCTCGATGTTCATCACAATTTTAATATCAGTTGACTCAACACCAAACAAACATATGAGTCGATTAGCCCAAGCATTGCATAGTTACTCCTAAATTATACATAGCCTGATCACCTATGTCTAATTCAGGAAGAATCATGCAATGAAGGGAGTAGTAGTCTTATATGAGTAAGCAATTCCGTAATCGAGCCAAATTTTCAAAAGATTTTCTTCAAAACCACTTGTTTCCAGTTTGATCCGCGTGACAGTTCTTGTTTGATGAGTTGCAAAGATCGGGCTAGAAACAAGTTGTTACTTAAACCGATTTAGCCTAATCTCATGACAGTTCTTGTTTGATGAGTTGTGAGATTAAGTAAAAATCGGTTACCACAAAGTCTTTTGAGGGTTTTGCTCGGGAATGGGAAAGTTTGCTACCTCAAACCCTAAACCCGTTAGACCTAACAACGACTGAATTCAGGGACTGAATTCCTTTTTGGATGGGCGAATGTGACAATCCGTACTTTCAGGTCACTTCTCGACACAGTTCATGTCTCATAATTTCAACATTTTTAGTAAACTTGGTTTACTTGTTTCAAATTCGCGTAACCTTGGAGGTTTAGCGGCGAATTCATGATCATGACATCACGTACATTTCATATGGACTATGATTAGTCTACATTTCATTGACAACAGGTGCATCTCATTAGTTCATCCACGACATTTCATTTCACCTTCAACGCGTAATTTTTATTTAATAATTTTTATCGCGTGAGTTTTTATTTTGATTATTTAACCCGTTACTTTCAAAAATGATCCCGAGGTATTTTTAAACTTACATTTAGTTTATAAAAACTATGTTTTTAGTTTTCCTAGTGTTTCAAATTTAATTGGTACTTTAATCGTTAAAGTTTAATTATTACGTCGTTTTTCTTAAAAATCTTACGATAATTATTTTATCACCCGAATTTCACAAGGAAAGCATTTTTACATATTTTATCATCTCATTACATTTATTTTGAACTATTAAAAACTTACTTGCACCAAAATTTTACCATTTACCTTACAAGATTTATTTACTTACCATTTCTTTACAAATAATGCAAGTTATACACAAAATATACAAGTAACAAAATTAAAAAAAAAAAAAAAAAGATATTTTGAGGACACAAGATCCATGAAATCCGGTTGGGGGGGGGGTGGTTTCATTAATTGGTTTGACAAAATTTCCTACATTCATATCAATACTCAAATCTAACTTTCATTCATTTTTCTCATTCACAAAGTGTTAACAACAAAAATATTTTCTCTCCTTTCTTGGGTCTTCAAGAACCGGTCACAACATCAAAGGTGCCAAGGGATCAAATTTTTGCTAAATCAAGTGTTGTTTCAACCTAGTTTATATCCTTTTTATGGTTTTGAAATAAAAACCAAGGATATTTAAGATAATCCTTTGTTACCTACACCTCTTCATAATCACTAGTAAGCATGTTTTTATCATCCTTATGTTTCCTTATCATTTTCATAAGTTTCTTTTCATTTTTGGAGCTTATATGCATGTATTGTGATTTATACCATTTATTTCATGATTTTAGAACTTATAAATATATATAGTCATCCTATAATTATTCCCAAGTTATTCTTTGGTCTTGATGGTGATTAGGAACCCATGACACCCTAAGAAGGTGTATGGTAGGATTAGATTAGCTTTGGAGTTGATTTGAAGGGATTAGAATAGGTTTTGTCCGTGAAAAACTATTTTCGTAAACTCTATTTTAGGGTCTGTCCTTAAAACGAATTTCTGGAGAAACCCACTGATGGTACGACCTTTTGGCCTTGATAATTAGAAAATATACTTTAAAACGAATCCGTGGCCGCTTGAACGGATAAAAACGGAGTTATAACGAAGCCGTGGTGAATTTTTAAAGTTTGACGACGAAAAGTATATTTTTCTGAAAAAGACAGCATGCAGTTTTTACATATTTCGGGTCAAAAACGAGCCTTAAGCTTCACAAATTATTTCGACTAGTCAAAAATATATTAGTTTACTTCGATACGAAGCTAAGGACATATTTTACGTAGAAAACGGAGTTAAAACGACAAATATATGGCCGTTTTCATAAAGTTGCCGTAACTATTATTTTCTGAAAATTATATTATTTTTGACGTAACAAGTATTTCATTAGCTATATCGTCCATGTTTGCGGCAGTTTTTAACCATGATGTGAAACTTTTTATAACAAAGTGTCTTCTAGTAAAATCAAGTTCATCGGCCATATTTTTCAAAACAAAAAGCCGTTTGTCAAGCGGAGTCATAGTGAATTATTTACGGATGTTCAAACATTGGCCGAAACTCATTTTCTGCACACAATTAGCAAAAACCACCATCTTTAGCCTTTGATATCTTTATGATCGAGACCTTTTGAACGAAAACTCCTGAACTGAAACTTTTAGATATCAATACAAACTTTCCAAAACCGTCGAGTTCGTTCTCTAACTATCGACGTACACCGTTTTACGACTACTTTTCCGGAGTCATTTTTGTTGATTTCATGATTTTTCCGACGACATTGTTTTGCGACGAAAAGTAGTAATTTCACCAAAAATCGTTATAAAACCATTGTAGGATGACATTTTGACGTAAAAACATGTAAAGTCATTTTTGATGGGTCAAGACGTCAAAAGAGTATTTTTCGACGACGAGTAATATTTTCAAAAACCCGTAAATGGTATAAATAACATACGAAGTGCATGCATAACATTACATTGCAACTCATTACATATCATATCATTCGTAATAGGTTATTTACGAGATTCACGCTATACCTCAGTGTATCCACTTTTGCCATCGCATTATTGTCCATGTGAGTTTTCATAGCCCCTGCTTTTACTTGTTTTCATAACTGTTTTGGGGGAGATGCATGCTTAACTATTTTTCACAAGTACTTTAAACTATTACGGATTACCGTGAGTTCCATAGCCCCTACCTTTACTTGCTTTCATAACTGTTTTGGGGGAGATACATGCTCATCATCTTTTATGACATTCATATCTATTTGCAAATTACATGCTTCACCGAACTTAATGTTTAGTCATATCTTATATCATACATCATTGTGCTGAATGTCTTGGGATTATCATTGGACTGAATGTCTTGGGATTATCATTGGACTGAATGTCTTGGGATTATCATTGTGCTGAATGTCTTGGGATTATCATTGTGCTGAATGTCTTGGGATTATCATTGACTATACATATCATGGCAATGGGTTGTGAACACACAGGTTGCAAGTTTTGTATGGGCGGGACTTGGAACTGAGTGGATTCACAATGCCTTTGCTGCATAAACGATTTCTAAATGCTTTACATTTCAAAACAATCTCTATGAACTCACTCAACCTTTGTGTTGACACTTTTAGCATGTTTTATCTCAGGTATCTAAGGCATTCACTTCATGGCATGCATTTGGACACATCATGGAGTCGTGGTGACGACGCGTCTCACTTGGGTTTTACGTACTTTAAAACATCGTTTGTATTGTAACAAACTTATTTCCGCACAAATTGGTTTTCATTTGGGACCTGCTTTGTAAACTCTGATTATTTTAATAAATCAAACGATGTATTTTCCAAACGACACATTAGGTCGTTCAATATAACTGTGATTGTGATGCTATGACAGTCAATCCCCAGGAATTCCATTCCGCTGCAAAACAGGTAATTTGGGGGTGTGACACTATGGGCGTTTTCAATTGCAAGACAGAGTGGGACACATGGCTTATAGGTTGAGGTTTCCTGATTCAGGACAAATTCACAATTCTTCCACATTTCATAATTAAATAAGTGTAGGGGTGCAGTGGCTCATAATGGAAATTTGCGAGCTTGTGATGGAGATGGATTCATGTTGGTAGAGCCTGTGGCTATTTTGGATAGAAGGTTAGCTAAAAGAGGCAATGTTGTTGCTTTGTTTGTACTGTTTGTACTGGTGCAGTGGTTAAATGGAACAAAGGAAGAGGTATGAATGACAATCTCTAAAACTTGTTTAATGATCAAATAAATTTTTATCGTGCACAATGCATTAAACTCTTGCATCAATTCATAAAATCTTATATAAGTTATAAACATTCACATAATTTTATTTACTTTCAGTTTAATAAAATGTTTTATTAAAATCTCTTTTTCAACTAGCAAGAATATAATCTTTAAGAAAGTGATTCAAACTTAATCTTACATGGAAAGATGGATTAGCCATTCTTACAATAATATAAAACCAAAGAGGTAAGCATCAAATGTGCTTTTACATAAGAATACTCCTTAACCATTTTTGGGCTTGAGGTGTTTAACACTTTCGGCAAGCATCAAAATTTCTTTGCTTCAGCTCTTCCCCATGCATTATAGATAGTAAATAATGCAAACAAAAGTTTAGTGACCATTCAAATTGGGCATAAATTATGCATGTGTAGGATCGACGGATCCTGCAGATCGACGGATCCCTGCTAGGATCTGCGGATCCACCCTAACTGTCCTGGTCTCACTGTGCATATTTAAACAAGTTTTTTTCTTTCATTTTTCCTCACCCATTTCAAACACCTTTCTAGCATTACGTAACATTTTCATACACACATTTTCTTTGATCATTATCTTATTTTATATTCACTCAAGTGATCCATTCTAGTGATCCATTCTAGTGATCCATTCTTTTTATCAAGGGAAGAACCCAAAAGGAGCTCAAGTCTTTTTGTGTTATAGTTTTAGTTTTGTATTTGCAACTTTGTTGTTACCATATTCCACTATCTTATTCCAAAGTCATAAACACCATCATACACCAAACTAGAGTGAGTTAGGTTAGTGTTTTATACCTCAAAACACAGAGAGAGAAAAGTTGGTTTTACCTTGTTAGGACTCGATATCTAGCTTTGTACGGTAAAAGTATAAGCGACATTGTATAGTTTCTCCACCAAGAAGGGAGATTGTTGATATAGTGAAGTAACTCTCGAGTCGGAAACTCGAGAAGTGGAGTAAGGCGAAGAGAAGTTTCGTGACCGAACCAATATACATCGTCGCACTTGGTTTGATCTTTCTTTTATCTTGTTGTCTTGCATTTACTCGTTCATGATATCATTACTTGTTCATAATAAGTTTCAAACTAAGTTTATCAAAATTATTCAACCCTTTTTTAGTTTTCCATATCTAGTATGTATTGCAACGACTATGAATTACCTTAATTTGTAATGTTAAAAAAGTTTGACACTGAGTTGATATGATTGTAAAAGCATCAGGTGTCATGACATGTCATCACCCACTCTTAGGTGTCACATCAACTTTCGTGTGATAACACAATATTTTCAGTTGCACCGTTAAAAAAATCGTCCCTTATAACATATCATTGGACCTCATTTTTTTTCATTTATTTAAACTAACATAATTCTTCATTTATGAAAAAGAAAAAGAAAAAGAAAACATACAAAATTAACTAAAATATATTCTTATTGTTGTTGCCATAGGTGATGCATAAAATTCCTTTGAGACGTTTTGTGCGTAATCAAAATCGATAGTTGTTTTTAGCCCGCACTTATAAGTAGGCGTGTTAAATGGGTTGACACGATTCGAATCTGATAAAGTTTTATAGGGTCGGGTTGATTCGGATCCAACTTAGCTTATCGAGTCAACCCGATAAACCGATAGCCTAATAGGGTCGGGTTAGGGTTATAATTAATTCGTTATCGGGTTGACCCGATAAATTATAATGACCTATTAACAGACTTATAATTTTTGAAATATTGCCGGTTTATTATAGTCTATTAGTTAGAATTTTTAAATAAATTTATAAATTGCATCTTTTTATTCATATACATATAGTTGTACAAGGTAGGAGTCAAATTCTTTAGCAACAAAATTATCTCTGTACGTGAACCACATTTTATTAGGTTACCCGTAGCAAATTTAGAGATGCCATGAATTTGAAAGCTGGTTCTAGCGTATTATTGCATATTTGCATCATTAGCTTATTTGCTTTTCACTATTTTATAATTTGGTGCTACAAGAAGTAAAAAAAATGACATAATTACGGACCAAAAAAATTGAGGCCAGATGGCTATTTGTATTATACTTTGAATTGTTTTTTGGTTATATATTAGGCTCAAGAAAATAAAAATGTCATGTAGGTCTTCTTTCTAAATTAATTTCATTCTTAGCGGTATTTTATTAAATAAAGTAAATTGTGGGATGAGTTAGCATGTAACCCGATAGACCCAATTCGATAACCCGCTACCCGATAGCCTATCGGCTCAGGTTGCGGGTTAATTTTTATTTTTTCAAAACCAGATAAACCTAACCGGATAAGCCTCTAACCGACCCGATAACATGATTGACACCCCTGCTTATAAGTTATAATTAAATAAAAACTAGTAAAGGCTTCTAATGGCGTACCAATGTACCATAGTAGCCTTAGGAGGCTGTATTTACAGTTACCTTTCTTTTTCTTAGAACTTTATGCATTTTGTTTTCTCATTTTTGCGAACTTTTTTACAAACCAAACACCAACTTAAAATAGGTACATAGTTTTTCAGATCCCTAACAAACGGTTTGAATCCGAGAATCCAGCCCATATCCTACAGGCCCATGAAACTGAAGTATTAGCCATCAACCAATTTATGGCCAGTCCTTTGCTCAAAAAAAAATTTATGGCCAGTCCATTACAATCCTTTTGCATGTATCTAATTTAGTAGTTGATTCAGTGAAATCTGATGTTTTTCTTTTGTTCACTGAATCAACCCGAACAACATGTTTTTATCCTTTTCGCGTTTGATACTTTTGGTTTTTTTTGCATCTAAGGCAGTGGAGTTCCTCAACAGAGTTCAACGGGTTATGGATAGTAATATTATGACACCTAGATCCATAGATATAGTTTTCAAAAGGATTAGTTTTGCTATTTAAAAGTCCACCTTTTTGTAAATGTCATAAATCTAAGATTCTATATAATAGTAATCATAATACAAAACCGAAACAAACCAAAAACCGATTTATGCTATAACAAGAAACGAATATACACATAAATGATCAATAACGTTTTACGGTTTTTGTCCCATTATTTTTTTTCACGCATCCATTTAAAAGGGACCGTAAACGTTTAAAAACACAGATAACGGACTAGTACTAAATAAAAAGATTAAAATGTAAGTTCCTGATTTTGAAATATTTCGCGCCATTTTTTCTTCAATCAAAATTCATTTGAAATATCGATATGATCGGCAATTGTTGTCATGGTTTGAATCCCGCCAGTGCTAACGGCGGTGTGGAACCTTGATGGCTTCAGATCAAGAGAGAATGAAGGACAATCGTCGAAATATGTAAACTTCAGGTTGTTACTGCAGTTTGATAGTTAATACTTAATACTTAATAGGTATTATTATCGTAGTATCTCTACACTAGTGTTTATTAATCTTACGTCTGAAACCCTAAGTTTTGAACCATTACATATGTTGACCTGTTTTTGTACGATGAAAATCAGTTCTTTCTTTTATTAAAATACAATGTTGCTTATTCTTGATGCTCGGTTACGTTTTGGAGTTTGATTGATTAATGTTGAATGAGTGCACCTTTAATTGTTGGTTGTTGTTTGGATGCTTTTTATACGTACTTCGTATGATTATACATCACACGAATACAAAACTATAACTGCCGAAGGATCATAAATTACACTACAAAAAATTGATTTGAGTACACATTATATTTGTGGTAGAGGGAGGTAACATAAATCCGATATTCAGTGTTATTCATGTGATAAATATGGACAATATATGCTAGCAAATACATGATAAAAATAAGGAACCAATGGTTTGTTAATCAGGATAAGGTCACAATGATGGAACCCAGGCTGCCTACCGCACCTAATAAACAACATATTGTCTTTTGTGGTCTTTATACATAGTATATATTGATGATATGTGCGGAAGACGGAACTCGTTGTGGATAAATCTGAGTCAATGCACTCCTAGGTATAGTCTATTGACGATAGCACCAAAGTGGTAATGGTAAAACATAGAATTCTTATCACAAGTCATCTAGACATGTCAGTCAAGAATAGTAATACAGGCTGCTGTTTCGTATTAGAAAAGTGGTTTATGCTAGAGATGACACTTGTAGGTGATATATAAACACACAATATGATTCTTAATTTAGTTTACCTCTGTTAGTCAAGAAATACTACTACAAATCATAACAAAAGGAAGATGCTGAAGTTGAATGCAAACCATGTACTCATGTAGTTTTAAACGAGCTAGTCCACTTTGTGGATTTTGTTTTTACTTAGGAGTCGACTAGTTTTGGGTTATCTTGACACATTCTTAATTTCTGAAGCATGACATCAAAATTGGAATTTCCTGTCTGGCTAACTATCCGATGACACTCTATTTGCATATTTGTATTTAATTGCTATTAAGAAAAGAATGTACTCATCTATGTATGAGTTAGCTACCGTTGGTATTTGAAAGTTGTTTGCTGTCTTAGAAGTTATGGCAGTCGTTACACAAAGATCTTATATATCCTACTTTACTACGTGGTGAAATTTATTAATATAGTTCTAAGATCTAACGAATACATGAACAGGTTGGGGATGTGAGGGGGTTATAGTGAGCATTTGCCTAGTTTTTTGAATGTGTTCACTTCTGCTATAGTTACCAGTTACTGTGTCTGGAGGCCCATTCTACATTTGTAATTTCTGTTCGAGTAACAAGCCATTTACCTTAAGATTGCATAACATGCTATCCTATAAAAACGTATACCTTTGTAATGTCTTTCACACAATACTAATATACTATACATGTAGCTATAAGGTTTGGATTTTGGAACTTCTTTGCAATCTGATCTTAAGCATATACATGAGAATAAGGACCATAAATTCGAGTCGATATGATGCTCATATGTATGTTAGATCCATATAGCCTTTTGCAGATAACCAAGATAATTTAATGGTAATTCTCGCACTGTATCATTGTTTTATCAGGCAGTTCATGAGGAACAAAGCAAGTGATAAAAGACAAGTGATGATAGATATGCTTAATTTGAAAACATGTAACGGATTATGTTGAAATCAGGTAATTAGAGCTGCAAACTTTAGTTCAGGTTTGGAATGTATGCACATGTGAGATGATGAGTGCACTGTTTTCTTATAGTTGGCATACTTATTGCATATGTTTAATTTAGCTGTACTATTTAAAAATTGAGCTAACTTTACCACCAGTTTAATAATGTTCAGAATCTCCATATCGGGAGCACGACCACTAAAAATTGATTACCAATGAAAAGAGATGTAAGCATAAAGTGTTGAACGTGTTGTTCTCAACCATGCACATATGACCACTTGACATCCTCAACTGGTTCAATCTTTTTTCCTTGTTTTATTCTTAAATCAACTTAGTCAAAAAAGATAACATGACCAGTTTTTTTTCCTAAATTAAATGCTTTAGTTGGAGATGAGAATGAGAGATAGTTTGTGGGCTTCATCTCATGCCGCACAGTCCAGTTGGAATAATCAGGCCTCCTTTTGGGGTAGAGCATGCCAGAGTGATCTCTCTTTTAGAATTCCTTATTCGAAAAACATGTACAGAAGTTTCACTAATAAGTCAACTTACTCTTTACATGCTTTAGAATTTTTGTCATTCTGTAATTATCTTGAAATTGATACTTTTGATTAGGAAAATTTCAAAGTAAATTGTCTGGTTATAACATAAATATATTTTTTTGTAAAAGGCTGGACTGCTTTTCTGGCAGAGGTGAAATCCACAAAAGTTAAAGACCAAAATCCACTAGCACTAAAGGGATTTTAAATATGATGCTCAATCATCATCAGCACCATTACTGGTCCACCACCACCAACACCACCTTTAATTTTGCTTAATTTTCTCCCAAAGTTCACACCTTGGGCCTCAAGTATCTTTTCATTACTATTGATAAAGAGATGATAAGTTAGTGTTTGAAGATTTAGATATCTTGCATGGTGATATAGTTAAGATTGAAGTGTCATACAGTCGAGATGCATCATTTGGATCTTTAATCATAAAATTCATACTTTTGAGGTCAAGTTTTATGATTGTTGATACTTTAAGTCATATGTAATAGGTTTATCATGTTTAGAGTATAGTGAAACTGAATATATTTATCTGATCATTTTGGAGCCAAATGAGCAGTTTTGGATTAGTAATTTAGGAGTAGCTAAAAAAATTCTAAGTATATAAATATAAGATCCATTTTACGTGTAAATCCTCAAAAACTTAAAATTTCTCGTACAATTGCACAATCACTTTTTAAACGAAACTTATGATTCGGTAATTTATTCAACAAGCCACCAAAAAAAAAAAAAAAAAAAAAAAAAAAAATGAATGGTTACATATTATGAAAAGGTTGCAGAGATATCTGTCTTTAGAGAAAAAGAAAAAGAATTGGGTCCATTACTCCAATAGGAAATTCGTCAAACATGTAGTATGATTAGCTAAACGGGATTAAAGGGCATAGTGCTACAACAAGTAGAATATAATCAATCAAAATAAATCTCAAATCAGAAACATTACACACTTATCCAACAAGGTGCAATGATGATGCCACATGTCTAAAAAGTATCGATATAAACGACTAAAGTAAGATCTCTCTAGATCCAAGACAAGTAAAAAGATCGAAAACATCATTCCTTTGTAAGTTTTAGTTCAAACCCCCAAAAAATCAAATTTGCACTTGACTGTGATCATGAATTATCATACGTACGTAGAGTTCCACTAAGTTACGTTGCTTTAGTTCTGTTATACCACATTCTACTGACTGCACCGAGGCTAAACTCGAGTGCCATGATGGTAGTCGCTCTTATACAGTCTGCATTAAAAGAGTGCACATTTCAGTTCCTCCTTAAAGTAGCAATCCCAATGTACTAAAGCTTGTTAGGCCTTTTTGGGGGTTGCAAAAGGCATTCTTATAATTCATGCCTGTATGCACAGAGTTTAGAAAGAGTTGAAGTTTTGTGACCTTATTTACAGTAACTATACATTCTGAGAAACACTCTCATTAAGTTCTTAAAAATCCGAGACATGAATATTCACATAAGAATTACAAACAACAAATTGCAACATATCATCAATTACCAAAATTTTGACAGAAAACAGATGCAGAACCAGAAAAGGAACACATGTTCCAATGTTTGTAAAATGGCCTAATGAAAATTATATGGCTTTTGATCTTGACATTGGTGATCTCCAACGTCCGTCTGATATTCTGATATATACAGCAGGAAATTGGTAGGAAATTAGCCTTGTTTGTATCTTTTCCATGATCTTAATATATGGCTAAGCTGTGATTAGTGATCACCCAGAGGCTCTTTTTCTTGAGATTCATCTATCACCGAGCTTTTCATCGACATCCCATCAAGAATATCACTCCCTGAATCTTCCTGCAGCTCTTTGAACATTGCCATTACTTGAATCATCGTTGGCCTCCTCCATGACTTGTCATCGACGCACTGAAACGAGATCTTCAAACAGTGTAAGAGTTCGGATTCACACGATCTATCTGCTAGCAGTTCTGGATCAAGTATATCACGCAGTCTTCTTTCTCTATGTAGCTGTTTTGCCCATCCGACAAGATTGTTGTCATCACCAAATTCCAAAGTATCAATAGGCTTCTTTCCGGATAAAAGCTCTAATAATACAACTCCAAAGCTGTATACATCTCCTTTTGCTGTACACCTGAAACTCTGGTAGTACTCTGGTGGGACATAACCCGGTGTCCCAGCTAAAGTACTTACACTGAGATGAGTATCAAGGGCGTTCACAAGACGTGCCATACCAAAATCCGAGACCCGGGCTTCAAAATCTTCGTCTAGAAGGACATTGCTGGACTTCATATCACGGTGGATGATGTGAGGTATGCAACTATGGTGAAGAAACGCAAGTCCTCTTGCTGATCCAATGGCTATCTTTTTTCTTGATGACCAATCTAGTCTTGGAACACATCCTCCTCCTTTGACTCGATCGTGTAAAACGGCTTCCAAACTTCCCCATTTCATGTACTCGTACACAAGAAGCCTCTCTTCTCCAATCTTACAGTACCCCAACAAAGGTACAAGGTTACGATGTTTGATTTTTCCTATGGTTTCCATTTCAGCCATGAATTCCCTGTCTCCTTGACTGGTGACATGGATAAGCTTCTTGATCGCGACAACACTCCCATCTTTTAACTGCGCTTTGTACACATCACCAAACCCTCCTGAACCAATCAACGTGTCAGCACTGAACCCGTTTGTAGCTTCAAGCAAATGCCCAAAAGTCAATTTTCTTAAAGGCTTCTCGAATGTGGCAATGTTAATGCTTAGAGGCTCGGGAACGCCTGATAATTTCCAGCTGCTGCTTCCTGAAGTTGACAGGCTTTCAATGTACTTATCTCTAGTTTCAGTCTTCTTTTGATACCTTTTCATTCTGAAAAGAATGAATGTGAGGATAATGATACAAAGAAGCGACACCAATATTCCAACAACTACTCCTGTAGCCATTGAACTTGTCCCCTTTTTCCTATGTTTAAGACCCGAGTGTCTACTTCCTGATCCGCAAGGATCCAATGGTAGCCCACAAAGGCCTGTATTGTTCTCATATTTGGATGCAGGGAATGTGGTAAGCTGTCCACCTGAGGGTATTGGGCCCGTGAGATTGTTGTTTGACACATCGAAATCATTGAGAAAAGAGAGACCCCCTAATGATCCTGGGATGAAACCGGTTAAAGAATTATGTGAAAGATCAAGAAGCAAAGCGGTTTTTAAATTACCAAGAGTGAACGGTATATCACCACTCAGATTATTATACCCCAAATTCAAAACTTGCAAGTAGCTTAAGGAACCATAGCTTTGAGGAATACTCCCTGTTAGCCGATTGTAGGACAGATCGAGATAAATCATGCTACCATTACTTTCGTAGTTATACATTGTCACACCTGAATAAATTCGGGTCGATGGACAAAAATGGTAATTCAAGAACCCTTCAAGTCTTTCTTTGCGAATACCCTCGAATTCAACCAATCCTCCAGCAAATCTACACGCCGTCCCACCTTCATTTCTCACAAAAGCAAACTGCTTCCCAGAAACCGGTCCTGGAGAAACAAGCCCTGCTGAATCAGCAAGCTCTTTTGGGAGTGACCCATCAAGCGAATTACTATTCAAATCGAGCCAAATGAGACTCCTACACTTGCCAAGACCCAACGGAACACCACCCGTAAGTGAATTGTTTCCCAACTGTAGAATAGCCAAATTCACAAGATTCCCTACACCTTCCGGGATTTCACCTTTGAGCCTATTGTTAGAAAGCGAGACCCACATCAGATTCGTGCAGCTGGAAATTGATGTGGGGATCGTTCCTGCAATAAGATTGTTGTTAAGGATCAAAGTTTGCAAGTTTCCGCCTTTCACACAAATCCCTTCAGGGATTTCACCAGTGAGGTTATTAGCCCACATTACCACATCCAAAATCTGTGGTAGATACCAAATTTCCAAAGGAATAGCGCCTGTAAGACTGTTGAAACTTAGATCAATGGTTTGCAAACTCTTGCAGCTTCCGAGGTTACTCGGTACAGAACCTGATAAATAATTGTTACCCAAAAGTAACTTCTGAAGTGAAGCAAATGGTGAACTTGAAGAACAGAATTCCGAAGGTATGCTTCCAGTGAAATCATTAGAACTTAAGTCCAAAACTTGAAGTTGACTACAATTCGCTAAAGTCAACGGTAACTCCCCTGTGATATTGTTGTATGATGCAGAAAAATGCTTCAAACTCGACAGCGAACCAACAACTGTGCTTAAAAAGTCACCAGAGAGATAATTATGACCAAGATCAAGGCTCGAGAGCCAAGTGCACGACACGAATGACACAGGAAGGCCATCAGTTAACAGGTTATTGGAAAGATCGAGTTCCTCAAGTGTACTGCAAACATTTCCTAATTCGGAAGGTATCTGCCCGAAAAACTGATTATAACCCAAAGACAAACTTTTCAAGTTTTTGAAACCACCAATCATGACTCCTGGAATCTTCATTTTTAGACCATTGTGACTGATATCGAATCTTTCGATAAGGTGACAATTTGATAAACTAACTGGAAAGCCCGTTCCCGACAAGTCGTTTCTTGCCAGATTGATCATGGTAAGATTCAAGCAAGTCCCAAAGTCAAGATTTTGAAACTTGCCAGTGAAGTTGTTGCCAGAAAGATCAAGAACCTTTAGATTTGATGGTATAAAACCGGTTGGTATATCACCTGTAAGGCGGTTGTTTGACACGTCTAGAGTCGAAAGAAACTTGCAAGAAGAGTAGCTAGGTAAGCTCCCAGTGAGTTTGTTGCCAGAAAAGTTAAACATGATAATATTCTTGCAGTTGGAAAAAGAGCTAGACAACAGTGAGGAATCTGCAAGTTTATTTTTGGACAAACTAAGCGAATAAACAGAATTACAGACAGACAACAGCGACCGAACATCTAGACTTGTTGAGAAGTTATTCGCCGATAAATCTATAGTTTGAAAAGAACAAGAAGTAGCCGAAAAAGAAAGGTTGCCAAAGAAAGAGTTTCCAGAGAAATATATATCAGTAAGGGTGGAAAGTAACATAAGCTCTGACAGATTAAGGTTTCCAACTAGGTATGTGTTTGTAAGGTTTACAGCGGTCACACGGTTTTCTTTAGAACACAACACACCTCTCCATGAACACGGGTTAGAATTCGAGGAATCTGAAAGTTTCCAGTCTGACAACGACCCGTTTGGGTCGGAATCAACTGAAGCTTTCTTGAAAGACAATAGTCTAGCAGCATCATCTTGCTCTTGACAAGTAACCAAGGAAGAAAACTTAAGCAGAAAAACAAGAAAGCAAAACAAATATGATGTGCACATCTTGTGAGGTAAGCACACTCAACTCTTTTTCTTTTGTTTAACCTTGTTTTTCTCTCTACATTAGTGTGAATAAAAGAAAGGATATGTGTGTTTTCAAAAGGCTCTTCATGGCATGCAAATGAAGAAAGAAAAAAGAGGGGTCTTTTTCAATTTGTAAAGCCAAGATGGAAATACGGAGTGAAAACAACAGGGATGTTTTGGGTTGCGTAAACAAAATATTTTATTAACGTTTTTCTGGCCACAAGTTAAGCACGCCAAAATACTATGAGACCCATGAGAAAGGACTCATAAATTCATTCAAAAATATATTTTTTTATTTTTGTACTTTTGTGTGAGTCTCTAAGTACTTTTTTATACATTTTGGTATGCTTAACTTATGTCTTATTGCTTTAGGGCACAAGTTAGAAAAATCGTGAGATAAGTTATACTGAGTTGTTTCAATATGATTCTTTAAGTATTTGTAAGTCATATAGTCCACTGAAAATATGTGTATAGACACGTACCTAGTTATTTGGACTCTGCTTATATATTCTTATGTGAAACTTAAATATTCTATTTTAGAGATAAACTTGAAAGTAACTTATGTAACTGATTGATTAGTCCGTATTTAGTTACTTAAAAGTTAAAACACATAACCTATTTCAAAACGCAATCATAATTTCTTTCAAAAGAAGATAGTAAGAAAAGAAAAAGACTAAAAGGTAAGAAATAAAATAAAGTGGTGGTCCTCAAGTAAAACTAAAAAAGGTAAAGGCATTGGGTTGAGGAGTATTACAGGTGTAGATATATGAGTAGCCGGTGTTGTTTATCAAATATCATTAACACTTAATTTTTTTTTATTGGTTGAAATACAAATGGACATGTATTTTAAGATATCTCAAAATTAGTTTATATAACAAAAGTGAAAAACCTTAAAAAGTTGAATTTAGGACGCTGGTGAGGTTTGAAAGACACAATGTATTTTAGTACACAAATTAAAAACAGGTTTGAGAGGTGAAGGAGATGCTTCAGGTTCTGTTATGGTACTATTATTAAATGTTTTCTCAGTTGTGGGCTCAAGGTATAAGTAGATTTATCAATTCTTCACATGTTATCCGTGATTCCAGTTTCTTAATAAGTCTCTATGCACACGGTTAATATTTATATCTATTTAATAGTTTGACAAGTGTCTATGATACAAGCTCGGAAGAAATATCTACTAGAAACCCATACTTACTTAAGTAAACTAAATATAAGATCAAGCCGAGTTTAATAAACTTCGACTTGAATGATCTTTTGTTATTATTTCGATTGAGGAAAACTCATTACACGTACGTTACAGTGCTTGGAAGTAGTACAACGAAGCAATGCGAAGAAAACAATAACGTTATATTCTAGCACTTCTTAGTTCTTACCATTGGTATTTTGGTAATAAGAGTTTAAAACAAATCTCAAAAACACTACACGTTACTTGCAAAATAAACTTTATATTTCAAACGCTAAAAGCTAGTTGCTTTAATACGCTTCTGAATGTTGCACGCCGTTAGAATAAAAATCTTATAAAGTCGACTAAGGAAAACTTGTAAATCAAATTTGACCCCTTTACATCCTTAGGCACCCAAAAACGAACTTTGAAAGTTCATTTTTATGTTTCATAAAAAGTATAGATGGATAAGGTTGATTATGTTTAAAGATTAGTTAAGAATAAAATGGTGGGTTTAAAGATGGCTCTTTGAAGTAAATGGAGTTGCTTTCACAAAATAAGGGGTGTAGTCAAACTTAAGATTTGATTATATTTTTTTCCTCTTTTTGTCCCTCACCAAAACAGGACTACTTTAGAGACTTTAGGGTATCTTGGGGCTTATTGGAAAAAAGCAATAACAAAGAGTAGTAGAATTGGCTTTTTTTGTTGGGGGTGGGGTGTAGTGGCATCAAACTTTCAACATAGTTGACAAAAGGGTATATTGTGTTAAAAGAAATACAGTAAAAATTTGTTGGGTGTTAAACTCTCTTTATAATACTAGGCGAGTACCCGCACCTAGCGGTAGCGGTGTCTAGTTTTCAATAAAATTATTGCAGCTAATCATTTTCTTTACAATCAACGAAAAATATGTACTTACCAGCTTATAAAAAGTACATATAAAGTCATCCGCGTGTATTGTAAATTCATAAGTTGTTCAGTTGTGATGCCAATTTTACTTATCAACTTGCTAACGATAAATTTTCAACGTTTCCTTAATTTCTACATATTTTGACTTACAATTACTACATTTCACATTGATTGCTTGACTTTTTTTAAACATTAAACATTAAACAATTTCATTTTAACATTTAACATTGACTTTCAACTTTCAACTTTCAATTTCCACTTTCACCTTTGACCATTTTTCTATTTTATGTAGTTAAGATGATGAGTTGCTACTATGACTAGCTCTTGAAGTGATCATAATACTCTGTCTAGAATTTCTTTTACTCATTCACCGAACCGATAATAATTTTTGTGTGATATACATCTATTATATGTTACATTTTATTTGTCTACTAGTAAGAATTGGATAGACACACAAAAAGGGATTGTCTTGGCTTACATAACACACCACAATTTTCAACAAATATGGGCTACATTTTCAATAATTATAACCCGCCCCCCCCCAAACCATAACATAACATTGATATGAAAAAACCTACTATAAAATACGTAACTAACATGATTATGACATGTGTTGACCTTAAGTCTAAATTCAAAGTCATTATAATTTTAAACATTTTCTATTCTTTAGTTTAGAGTAAATTGCAAAAAGCACTCATGTAGTTTGTCCAAATTACAAAGGCAATCGTTATCGCTTAGAAAGTGCAGCCACCATCCTTGTAGGAAACTTTGAGCTGCAAATTTCGTCCATGACTAAATTAAAATGACTATAATACCCATGTCTTTTTCCTCATTTATTACATCACTGATTTTTTTTTTTTTTTTTTTTTTTTCTAAACTAAAAGTTGATGATCACTAGAAGATTACACATCAAACACGTTGAAAAACAACTCTCACAACACCTTTTATTCATTCAAACAATTCCAAATCAAACATTCTAACAAATCAAAAGAATGAATCTTGAATATGTTGAAGAAGATGAGGATGAAAGATTTGTTGTTATTGTTTTATATGTGTGTGTATAATTATGTGTGTTTGAATAAAGTCATGATGATTTTTGAGATTGGATGCATGAAGATTGATGATGAAATCTGAAAAATGATTTAGGAGCATGTTTTTCTCTTTTTGAAACAATAATAAATAAAGTGAAAAATTGGCGGGTTGAAGATGAGGGAATTTTAGACATTTAAGTTTAGCGAAGGACAAAATTTGCAAAGCAAAGTTCTCCACAAGGATTGTGGTTGCATTTTTGAAACGATAAAGATTGCACATGCAATTTAAACAAACTACAAGGACTATTTTTGCAATCTACTTTTTAATTTAAATGGTAGGTGAAAATTGATGTAGACGCCGTACGTGCCATTTTTTGTAAGATAGTAACTCATAACGTCATATCATCATTGTATAGTACTCCCTCCGTCTCAAAATAATAGTCCACATTTCCTTTTTTAGATGTCTCAAATTAATTGTCCACCTTCCCTTTATAGTAAAAACTAGGAAACTTTGTGAGAGAAGATTCCTTTTGAGTGGTTAAAAATTAAAGGGGTCCCACTTTTATTAAATTGTGTGTTTCTTGTCTCCTGACAATAATTTTGAGACGGAGGGAGTATCATGTAATTTGATTTTTTCGCAAACAATAAAAAATTAAATTAAATTACTACAAGCATTTTGTAATGAGAAATTATACATGGATCTAAACTTAAACTTAAAATCACTTGGCATCATTCTGATAGGTTGTAAAATAAGTGGGTTTTTGTCTGTAACATTCTGACACTTAATTTTAGGTCTAAGTTAAGGTCCATGTATCATTCCCCTTTTGCAAAATATCTCCTTTCTTAAAACTTAAAACTTAAAATTTAAATCTTGAAACTTAAATGAATATACTTTGTCTGAATTCCCTGTATCCACCTTAAACTTGATAAATTTTTAAAAATTTGACAACTTAAATTATGTTTTTTCTTGATCAATTCTAACTTTGGCAACTTTTCAAAAGCACACCTTATCATTTTAAAACACACGCTTTGTATTTTGAAAAAAGCATGATTTGCATCAAGGGTCGACCTATAATCACGATTTCACAAGTATAATTATTTGTCGCTTTACGTGTAGTATATCAAATGAGTATTGTGACATCCTCTTATTTTTTTTATATTGATCCTCTTACACACATAAAAATATAACATATGTTACTCACACATTATCTCTGTCTATTTGAATCGTCAGTTTTGGTCTTATAAGAGCACAAGGTATGCAAGGACCCAATAACACATTATTGGTATGCCACATCAGCGCCACATCATACACATCTCAATAACACACCAATAACTCAAACAACCCCCCCTCATAACACACCACTAACATCACCTGTAGGTCCCGCAAAATACCCCACCAAATATACTTCTCACTCACAATAAAAAAACACACACACAAAAAAGGTGCTTTTTACTTGAGCTAGTGGAGTGGCTCAAAACACAAAATAGTGCATTTGGCATAAGTTTGGCATGTTGGCCGGTAAGGTTGGCACACCAACGGTTCACCAATGGCTCACCAATGGCACCCCATACCTTGTGCTCTAAGTAAAAGTATAATTAAATTGTTTAGTAGGAAGAGATAAAAGTATAATTAAATTGTTTAGTAGGAAAATATATCATTTCTTTGATCGACAATAGCACTCTGTAATAACAATAATATGAAAACGCAATCCCAAACACTATTTATATTTTGTATTCTTTTTATATTTTGTATTTTTTATAAGTAAGCATATGGGACAATGATTGCATTGTATGGATTGGGTGCATGTAGTGATACAAAATCATATTTTTGTGTGCAGGTCGATCAAGTACTAGTGGGATCGGTACCACTCTATGTTTATAAGTTTAGTGCACGAGGTGGCGGGGCACAGAGCTCATGACTTTGGTCTTGTAGCCCCACTCATACGCACGCACAAATATACACCCATGTCTACTTTAAAAGTATAGTATAATATAACAAACATGTTAGGCTAACATGCCGACATTATTGATTTCAATTTAACGCCACGTCAGCTTTTCACTATCTTTAAACAGGTGTAATAAAATCACAAACTCATATTTATCTTTTCAAAACAAATACATCAAAAACACACAACCACCTTCTCCACGAGCCGGTCTCGCACAAGACCAACATCTTAAAAAAATGAGACGCAACTCGTCATGATGGTGGACTGGTGGTCTTGTTTTAACAACAAAGCGTCTTCCTACCCGGTCTTATCTATTTTATCTTTGTTAAAAGGGCAATTTTAATGAACTTCGACATGATCAAGCTTTGGTAGTATGATCTCGTATTATTAAGGCATGACTATAAGCTGTATGAGGAAGAACGATATGTTCAAAGATGAGAATCTATGCCTTGATGTAATCGTTGCAAAAAACAAAAGAACTTCGATTGACAAATTATTTACGCACCTAAATCACATATTGACTCATGTAATATCTGACAAGTATCTCATACTATAACCTCTAATTTGAGGAATCACTCGCATAATTGTAGCCAAAGTTCAGGGTTTTAGCTATTTTCTTGTTATCGTTTCAATCTGCATTGTTAAACTGTGAAGTAAACCTATAACATTGATCAACTGAATCAAGCAAATTACTTGTATTCTTATGGTAATTTTCTTTTCGACATTCTTGTGTTTAGCCTAATAGTCTTAATCTATTACACGTAATCGAACAAGATATAACATACACCATGTGCTATTTCCAAAAGTTTAAAAACGTCCTATACCAAATTTGTATTGTAAGAAAAGATTAATTAAAACCACATATCAAATAAGAATAAGTACTCATTGAGCTTATTAGTTTTATCAAAAGAAGTCATTACGAAGACACTTTAATACGAGTGTTATGATGGATGGGATCATGTTAATTATATTTTTATTTTTATTTTTTTCTAAACGTTTGATTTTAAAAACTATATTATCAAGAGGATTAGTAGAATTTATATCACAATTTATATGTTTTTGTAATGAAAACAAAAGAAGTTAACTAAACAAGACTTTGGTGTCTTGAGTCTAATCTACTTTTTAAAAAAAGGAATAAATCTCTTTTTAGATTTTGTGTCGTCTCATATGACATGAGGTCTTAAATTTCATAGTATATATCATGTACTCGGTCATTTTGAGGGTGTCCTTTAATAAGCAAACATTTTAACTTATCTTCAAAATTTCAAATGACTGAGCATCAAATGATTTAAAAGAATTGATCCATCTTAATCAATCAGTTAACATGCGTATGAAATTAGAAATGTTAAGTGTCAAATTTTCATTCGCTTCATGCTTTTTTAACTTATTCAAATTTCTTTCTTAATATCAACCTATTTGAATTTGCACTACACATGCACGTTAGATGGTTAGTAAAATTTAGAGATAATATATCCGAAGGTCATCCATGTTATCCGCCTCTCCATTAGAGCACTCCCAACGGTAACGGGATAACGCCGTTATGGGTTTTTTAACGCCATAACGCGTGTTATACCTGTTGGAGGCATGAATTATCAACGCCGTTATTTTGTACCCGTTGGATACATAACGCCCGTTAAGGGCAGGGAAAAAAAAAAAAAAAAAAAAAAGTTTGAAAAACTTACACAACTAGTCCCTCAACGTCTAGTAACCGTTAGAAATTCAAAAAAATTTACAAAAAACCCCCTTAACGGCTAGTTTTTAAAAAAAAAAAAAAAAAAAAAAAAAATCAAAAACATTTTTTTACCACTATAAATACCCAACTAAAACTCTATTTTTTTCACACTTCCATTCAAACTTTATATACTTCCTCTTTACACTTTCATATTTCAAAAATCAAATTCGTTCACAATGGATCCAAACCAAGCTGGTGATATTCCCCTGTCTTGGTTAGACGTTGATGACCAAGAGGACTTCCAATTTATGGCGGCCGCGTACGAGTATCACCTTCAGTTGGAACAACAAGAAGGTATTGAATCTCAACATCCTAGTCGTTCTCGTACCCATGTATATCGTGAACGTGAGCTTGCAGAAGAACGTCTGCGCAACGATTATTTCGTACAAGGTTGTAAGTATTCAAACCGGAATTTTCGTAGAAGATTTCGTATGAGCCGGAAACTATTCCTGCAAATAGTTGAAGGTATTGAATCTTATACTTCCGATAATATTCCAGATCATTTTACCTTTTTTAGGCAAACACCCGATTGTACGGGTCGAATGAGTATAAGTGCTCTAATGAAGTGTGCGTCTGCCATACGCCAATTGGCGTACGGCACCACACCTGATGCATTTGATGAATACTTGCAAATGGGTGAGAGTACTTCAAAGGTCTGCCTTGATAATTTTAACAAATGCATTATTGATTTGTTTATGCCGGAGTATTTAAGAAAACCAACATGGGCCGACATTCAAAAAATTTATCAACATCATGAAGAAAAACATGGTTTTCCGGGAATGCTTGGTAGCATTGACTGTATGCACTGGGAATGGAAAAATTGTCCAGTGGCTTGGCAAGGCCATTTTGCTAGGGGTGATAAAAAATACCCAACAATTATGCTTGAAGCTGTTGCTTCTCAAGATTTATGGATCTGGCATGTATTTTTTGGGATGGCGGGGGCAAATAACGATGTCAATGTTTTAGATAACTCTCCGTTATTCGACGACCTTCTTGCTGACAATGCCCCAAAAGCACCTTATATGGTTAACGGAACTAGGTATGAACAGGGGTATTACTTGGTTGATGGAATTTATCCACAGTGGGCAACTTTCGTCAAATCCTTCACGGCAACAACTGATGAAAAACATACGTACTTTAAAAGGAGACAAGAAAGTGCCCGAAAAGATGTTGAACGTGCTTTTGGTGTTCTTCAAGGCCGTTGGGGTATACTACAACAACCGGCACGTCAATATGAAATTGCCACGATACGTAGAATCATGTATTGTTGCATTATTATGCATAACATGATTATAAAAGATCAAAAATTTGCTTTACGTGACTATAACGAACTGTGGGTGGATCCGTCAGCAAATTTGAGGCAACGAAGATGGGTTGAAAGATGTGATACGCACAGTCGTAAGGCAAAAGAAATACACGACCGACAAACGCATAGCCAACTCCAACAGGACCTTATGGAGCATGTTTGGCAGAAGAATCTTGAACGACATGGACAACAACAAGAGAGCGACGAGGATGAATAAGGATTTGCTATGTTTTTTTTTAATTGCAGTTTTTTTTTTTTTTTTTTTTTTTTTTTTTTTATTTCGTTGTATTTTTTTTTTATTTCGTTGTTTTTTTTTTTTTTTTTTTTTTTTTTCGTTGTATTTTTTTTTAGTCTCGTATTGTAATATGTTTTAAGTATTAATGAAATGTTTGTTTTAGTTTAAAAAATGAAGTGTTTGATTTAGTTTAGGGGTTGAAATTGAAAATATGAAATATTAGTGGTGTTATGGTGTTATTGGGATGTTATTGTTGTGGGTGTTTTTTGAGGATGTTAATGTTAAATGGTAAAGCTGATGTGGCGCTGACGTGGACGGTGTTATTGGTGTTATGGTGTTATTGTTGTGAGTGCTCTTAGAGCATTCCCATCAGTAACTCAAGTTATATATAGTTTAACATCAAACACGTCAGCGCCACATCAGCTTTAACATTTCACCTTAACATCCCCAAAAAACTCCCACATCAATAACATCCCATGTTAAAATTTAACATACCAACAATTTACAAAAACAACCACTCATTTAGGGACAGAAATGAAAAAAAATAATAATAAATAAATAAATAAATAAATAAATAACGCCCGTTGCATGCTTAACGCCGGACAAATTGCCTCTACTCCATCAATAACACCTCCATAACGCCGGTCTCGGCATTATTGATGTGCTTGCTCTTAATGAAACAAAAAGTGTATTATGCAAAGATGGTTTTTGTTCTTCATTCACGTATATGTGAAACTAAATATACTCTACGGACAACTTTTGAAATTTATTCAACTAAGATAGACCACTACTATTTTTGATTGTTCAGACCTTAGATGACATAAAAGGAAACTTTGAGGGTCAGTTTTCCGGCGTCTGTTTTCAAGTGTAAATGTTCATGTGAGGTCGGGAGAGTGTGTTTTCGAAGAAATAGGTCAACAACTTTTCGATTCGCTAGAAACAACTGAATATTATTTGGTACTGCTTCTTGGAGAAGTGTCGATAGACAAATCACAGGTGAGGTTTTTCAAGCAATTTAATTTTTTATTTTTAGATCATAAAAAGGAGAATAAAAGAGACATTTTGAGGTCCATATCAAAGAAATATAAAAGGTTGATATATTTACGTTAAAAAAGAGATGAAATGATGAGTGTGGGATTTTAGGAAATCTTAAAAAACGGTAATTAGATTATTTAAAGAGCGGGATTTCCGCAAAGAAACAAGGCTGATTGTTCCGTGGGGGGACCCACCCTCGCCTTCCTTTTTATTACTTACTCCTTTCTTTCTTAATCACGGGTATTACCAAATATTCACATACGCACACGCTGCAATTTAATATCTCGTCTTGATTTTTTTGTTAGAATTTGGGGTAATGATCTGTGGCAAACATATCATTCTATCAGTTCCTAATGGCTTTCAAGTTATGATCATTGCAGAGATTCTACAAGGGTTATTCATGGACAAAGAATAAAAAGTTTAAAGTTCCAAGAAGCTGGTTTCTGCTGAAGCGTTATTCATTTCTGCTGATGAGTCATTTATAGCCGTTAGAGGGGTCTTAGTGTAACTTAATCCCCTATTTAATAAGTCCCTTAATCTAGGGTTAGAAACACTTGAGTGTGCAGTCTTTTGTATCACTCTCCTCTCTTCTTTCTGATCATTTCACTGATCTTGTCTTGTCTTTACATTTACATGATTATTGTCTCATTGACATTAATCTAATCTTGTAACATTTGGATACTATTAATCTAAGCTGACTATTGCAGCTTAGATCTGAATAAAGGTTCTATTGTTCATCTAGTGTTGCCTATACTTTCGTACATGGTATCAGAGCGTCAGGCTCATTGATTCTCTTTGGCAACAAAGGTGTGGTTTGGGGTTATTGCTATTGGCGTAATCACTGGTTATCTTCTGTTTACAATTTACCCTAGACTAAGTGAATCTAGGGTGATTGTGATTTGTTCTTCTGCTGCATATTTCTCTTTAAGTCTAAGTCTTATCTTCTCTTTAAACATACAGTACTTAAGTCTCTGTGGGTGCAAACGGGTATACTAACATCTTGATCTGCCACCTTTGAGTGGTACGAATACCTGCTCTGGTTTACCCTAGTCCACAGGCTTGGTGCTTGTTGTTTCTTATTGCAAAGTCTTATTTACTTGTCTATTTACTTTTATTATTTTATCTATCTGTGATTCTCTGTCTGTCTTTTTATCTCTGTCTTATTGTTTGTATTATGGCAATTGGTGATGATAATGTTGGTGGTGGTGGTTCCACTGAGAAAAGCTTATCCTTTGGTGATGCTTTGTATTTACACCCCAATAACACCAATGGTACTCCCATTATTTCTATTAAACTCACTGGAACTGAAAATTATAAAATATGGAATATGGCCATGACGTTTGCCTTAAGGAACCATAACAAGTTGGGGTTTATTGATGGTACTTGCATAAGAAATGATTCTAACCCCAGTCTTGCTAATCAATGGGACACTTGTAACTCTGTTGTGGTCACTTGGATCCTCAACTCTCTCAGCCCTGAATTATTTGCTGGTGCTATTTATTCTAAAACTGCTTATGAAATGTGGAATGATCTTAAAGATACCTATGATAAAGTTGATGGTTCAGCTATTTTTAATTTGCACAAAAACATAAATTCTCTTAGTCAAAGTGGGTCCTCTCTTGCTGATTACTATAACAATCTTAACTCTTTATGGAAACAATTTGATTGTATGATTAGCTTGCCTCCCTGCACTTGTGAGGCTGCAAAACATTTTGAAAAACAAAATCAGCTAATCAAGTTAATGCAATTTCTTATGGGTCTTGATGACTCCTATGTTCCCATCAGAAGCAATATTTTAACCAGTGATCCTTTACCTAATGTCAAAACTGCTTTCTCTGTTGTCTCTGGAGAAGAATCTCACAGAAACGTCTCATCTGGGAATAGCTCTGCTAAACCAAATGTTACAGCTTTTGCTGCAAAAAACTTCTGATGGTGGAAAATTTTTTGATAACAAAAGAGGTTTTAATAACAAATTTCTGGTTTTAATAATGGTAACAGCTCTAATAGCAGAGGACCAAACATGAACCTCAAATGTACTAATTGCAAAAAACCTGGTCATATGATCGGTGCCAAACCGTCAAGTTTTTCTCACTTAAACCGGCCACTTGTGAATTGCCGACCGTAGGAAACTTAAAACAGTTTAAGCACAAATGCAATGAAGATCAGGAGAGTATAGTGTTTCCCCAGGTCGTTAAGTCCCAACGAGCTGTGCGAGAATAGTCAAACGTGTAGTGATCGAGAGGATTTGAACAGAAAAGAGTTGTGATTGATAGTAACTACAGAAAAAGTACATAAACTACAGGGGCTTAAATGCAAATTAAAGGAAATTAAAAAGATAAAAAATATTAAATAAACGCTATCACTATTTGCAAAATGATGTTTTTGTTTTTATCTTTTATAAAACTTAAAATTAAAAACTACGCGACGTACAAAAGAAAATGTAAAACTTACACAATATTAATCCTAAAAATATGAAAATGACATTTTTACAAACCTAATGATAAAAGAAAATTATTAGAAAAAGAAAATTATTTTTAAAACTATTTATCTAATTATTATTAATTAAAAACTATTTTTACTTATTTAATAATAGCCTAAAATACAAGAAAATATGAAACAAAGCTAGAAAAATAAAATTAAGACTTAGAAAAATCTAAATTGACAAAAGAGAATTTTCAAAACTATTTTTATATTTTTCTGAATATTTTTCTATTTTCTATGAATTAAAAACTATTAAAAACTAATTAAATTATTTAAAAATACAAATTTAACTAAGAAAAATCTAGAAAAATATTTTTTTGACTTTTTATATTTATCTAAACTTAAGAAAAATGAAAAATTATTTTTTTGAAACTTTTCTTAATTTTTTGTATTAAATGATAATTAAAAATGCTTAAAAACTAATTAAAATCAAGAAAAATACTAAACTGACCTAGAAAAATCTGAAAAATTCAAGATAAGCTTAAAATAATGTACTGAATCAAGGAAAAATATAAAAACAAGTGCTTATGTGCATGAAATTGAGGCTGCAGTACAAGTGCTTATTGAAATAAGCACTTGAATAAGCCAAAGGGAGACCAATAAGCACCAACTGTTTACAGAAGCTATAAAATGATACAAGTACCTAAATGCAACTAAAAACAACAGGGTTGAACCTCTGAATTGCAAGTTGCTAAGATTTGGCTAGTTGAACAATTTGAGCTAAAAACAGTTTTCAGGTGCTACTTGCAGCTTAAAGATAAGCACTTAAATAAGCTGGAAATTAAAAAGCAAATGATGGAACCTCACCTAGACCTGGTCAGGAACCTATAAACCAAAAATGAGCAAAAGATGAGCTCTTTGGAACTGGTTGCAAGGCCTGCAAGACCCTGTGCAGACTCAGTGAATACTGAGTCAGTGCACAGGGCAATTTTGTCCATTTTGCCAAGCAATTTTGAAGCTCATAAAAAATTACTAAAATTTTGCAAAAATTATAATAAGAAAATAGACCTGTTGAACTTTTAAAAGCCACAAGTTTCACTTGAAATGAACTAAAAATGAGTCCATAGAAAATCACTCTAGATGGGCTCAAACTGACATTTTCAGTTTTTGACTTTTTGAGACAGTCATGAAACTTTGACTTTCATGAGTTTTAATCTTACTTTATGGACTGTATTTGATGAGTTATGGTGAAATGAATCTACTGCAACCTGTACCTATGAATTCTAAGCATAAAACAAGCTTTTGCTTTTGTAAAAATCCAACAGACAAGCTATTAAGAAAGTTGAAAGGTAATTTTGACTTTTATGATGTGCAAGCACAAATAAATGACTCAAATGAGTTCAAACTACTTATAATGAGGCTGAGTATGCAGTTGCCAAGCCCAAACAAGGACTCAATCCCAGCTTTAAACACTGATCCAAACACTGATGTTGAGATTGATTTGCACTTCTAAACTAAGCAAGTTACTGAATTAACTAATTCCACCACTTAATACTAAATCTAACATCCTAACTACTACTAATTAATCAGGTTTAAACTATTAAATGACCACAGATTTAATTATGAGCACAATATGAAAACTACCTAAAAAATGAAAATGAGAATAAAAAGCTTACAAGTGTCCAGCCTATGTTGCAGTTTAAACCACACCCAAAATCACTATTCTAATCCATTTCCAACCCATTCCAACCTCTGCATCAACCCATGTCCAATTTCTTCTCCATTTTGACCCAGTTTGACTTTTGTTGACCATCAACCAAATTTGCTTGAAAATGTTATCCAAGCTTACCAAAAGCTCTAATAAGCTTAAGTAAACCTGTTTAAGCTTAAAAATAAGCTAATAGAAGCTTTAAGACAAGAGTTTGAAACTTAATTTCTCAACAGTGAATACAAGAACAAGGATTTTATCCAAACTTTGAATTTGATTCTTAAAACAGATTACAATGATAACTTAACTTGAGTTTAACACATTAAAGCTTAGAATTACATTTAAAAAAAACACTAATTAAGATAACTAAAAAAAAACGACATACATAGAAAAATAAAAACTACTACCCCCCTTTCTTGCTTCTTCTTCCCTCTTTTATACTTCAAAAGGTCTTGCCACGTGTTTCTGAGTGGATCCCACTTGATTCCAGAGCCATTGGGTCACTTTTGTGAGTTTTGGCCATTTTGTCAATTTTGGCGGGAAAGGTGTATTTGACCTCTGTGGACTCAGTGACTGCAACTAGGGGGGTGGCTAGGTATGATGATGAGGGGGTAGAGGAAGAGATAAGGTCTGGGTGATGGGAGAGGGGAGAAGGTATGTTGCAGAGCTAGTCAAGTGGGGAAGAAAGAGCACAGTGGGCGGCAAAAGGATTTTGATTGGTTTGACTAGGGGTGTTGACCAAGGGTTCAAAATAGGAAGGGGTCACAGGATGGGCAGGGGTCAAATGGCAATTGGCAGGGTTCAAAGGTGTAAAGGGGTCTTGGATAGGTTTTAAATAACAAGGACCTAATTTGCAACTTCTGATTTTTGAAGGACCAATCCTGCCAATTTCCCAAAGTTGTCACAAGGACCAAAATTGACAAGTTTTAATAGTACAAGTACCATTTTTGACATTTTCAAATTTTCCAGGGACCAAACTTGACAATTTCAAAAGTTTAGGGACCTTTTCTGCCATTTAATAAAAGATTTATTCAAGGACCATTTTTGACAATTTAGAATATTTCAGGGACCTTGAATAACATTTTTCTTTATTTTGTTTTACCAGGGACTGTTTTTGACAACTTTTGAAACTTGGGGGACTAAAACTGCCAATTATGCAAACTTGATACGTTTTTCACCAGATTTTGAAATTTTTGCATTTAAAACACATAAAACACTTATTTGTGATATTTTTATCATTTTGATGCATTTCTGAGTGTTTTCAAATGTTTTTGCAGTTTAAATGGTACAAAAATGATGAGTATTTAGACACTCATCAATCCCCCACACTAAGATATTGCTAGTCCCTAGCAATGTTTTAAGAAAAATTAATGGATTTCATCTCTTTACCAAAAGCCATTACTTCTGGAGTAGCCAAATGTTTCAGTTCAAGTAAGAACCTTGGTACACCGATAACCAAGTGATTTTGAGCAAATCACCAGCTTTCAACGGATTTGATTTGTCTTTACCAGAAGCCGTTTGCTTCTGGACTAGCCAACTCTTAGATAAATTATCAATATTATCTTTGGTGAGCTGATTACCAATTATGGTTTTTCCACTGCCTTTACCACAAGCCATAAACTTGCGGGCTAGCCAACTCTTCACTTTTAAGGATAAGGTGAGCTGAATACCATACAATTTTGGGCAAATTGCAAGCCGTCAACGGATTTGATATATCTTTACCAAGAGCCGTTTGCTCCTGGATTAGTCAGTCCTTATGTGGGTTAGACATGGTGGACTGATTACCATTTGTTGTGTTTAGTACATAGTACTTCCACTAAAAAAAAATTTAATTTGGCCATTTTGGGGGAAAAAGGGACTAAAAGGGTACATTTATGATCAAAATTCGCCAGAATTTCCCCCCCACACTTAGAAATGAATATTGTCCTCAATATTCAAAGTACCGGCTGTTATGCCGAAACTTAGAACGTAAAAAGATAACATTCTAGCTAAGTGTAGAAACACAACAATTATTCTCTTTTTTAATATTTACAATTTTCATTCATTTTTTAGATCTATATACAACATGTGGGGCATCTCCCCCACACTAGGGTGGTACACACGGGTGAAAACCCATGTTTAAATACTGTTTTTGATTACCGAGTCGCTAGCTTGACTCGACCCCGAATTAATTTGTTCATGGGGAAGTAAGTGGAAGAGACAATCTCCATCGGACTTTCATTCAAGATGTTTGGATAAACATTGAAGTACGTGAAAGTTCCACACCGACGAGATATACATAGAACCGGCTCAAAAATGATAAATGAAAATGCCGGGATCAAAAATAGTGTCCTCATTCCTAAAGGAGAAAAGGGAACGAGAAACCACACCATTTGTGAAAAATGGAATAAAGATGTGCATCACAATGCAATCCCATTCTTCATTAGTGAGGAGCAAATCACCATTTGTTAGATTTTTAAGCTTAGACTTGAAGCTTGTATGGTGATTGGCAACAAAATTTCCGGGAGGGAGAGCTGGAAACGGTTCTTTAATCAACAGATTTTCAAGAAAGAGGATGTCTCCCTCCGAATCAAAGTAAGTATTGTCAATCCCTGTTGGAATTGACTCATCACTAAGAAAAGCATCGACCTCCTTCCAAAAGTTATCATCTTCCTCATCCGGAGTGAGAGAAGGAATGGAAGAGTCGGAAATGGGACAAGAAATGAGTGGATGATCATTATATAGGAGATTTTCAGTTTCTCCAAGATCGGCTTCGAAATCAAAGAGATCATCGTCACTTTCTGATGAAAGTGGACTGATGTGAGTGAGTTCATCGGTGAACTCCTCAAGAAGATGATCAGCATCAGACTGTGGGATTGATGCCTCAACATACTCGATGTTTCCATGAGAAGTACAATCGTCGCTAACATCGGAGAAAGTTTCAAAATGATCTTTTGAACACTCAAGAGGGGAAAGAGAATCACACATATGATCAGAAGTTCCCTGTGACTCTCTCGGGATTGGGACAAGGTTCTCAACACTAGACTTTATGAATTCGTCCGATTCCTTTTCAGGAACAGTGTCAAGATGCTCGTCCCCCATGGTCAGAGAGTGAGTGGGAGCTTCGGGTGTGATAGCAGTTGTTTGAGATGGAATCTCAACTGCTGGGATATCATCTGACTGAGGGAGTTTAGAAGGACTAGCATACATATGTTTTATACTTTTTATTTGTTCTTCTGCTAGTAATTCCATCATAGTCTTTTCTCCCTGATTTTTCATGGAAGGAATTTCAACTGATGAACTTGATGAATTTGTACAAAGTTGACTAATATCAAGGGTAACTTCATCATCATCGTCATCAGGAATGAAACGAAATCGAGAGCTAGATTTGGCTGCTTTTTCTTTTGCAATTGATTCCCTAATAGATTTTTCAAAGGCAATTTGGGAATTTAATTTAGCAGTCCGCTCTTTGGCTAACAATTCTTCCATGGATTTGTCATTTGGATTATCTTGGGGATGTTTAGATTCCTTCAAATCTTTCACTAAATCCAAAAGATCAAGGAGAAGATTTTGAGGAAGTGGCTCAGGCTGAGGTAGTGCCTGATTCACTTGGTATTGTGGAGGTTGGTTATGATACGAAGAGTCGTAATTGTTACAAGGAAATGGATTCCTCGTTTGACAATCAGAGCTAGAGTGAGGACCTCCACAATACTCACAACAGTAAAACTGATGTGGCTGTGAGTTATATGTGTGGTAGTCATAATTGTTATCAGGAACCTGCTCATAGACAAGCGTGTTTCCCGATTGACAATCAGAACTGGAGTGTGAACCACCACAGTACTCACAACAGTAAAACTGCTGAGTCTCACAGTGTGGTAGCTGATGGAATAAATCAGTTGTGTTATGGTAGGAATAGGGATCCTGGTTATAGACAGACCCGTTTCCTGATTCCACCATGCTACAACTGGGGCAATTGCCACCATTATAAGGACCACCACACCATTGACAATCAAGAGGGTGAGGATAAGACATAGAAAGAATCAAAGGTTTACAGAGGGGTTGGGATGAAGAATCAAAGATGTGAGAGGGTAAAGATGGATATTTTTGGATTTTTGGATAAACATTTTGTAAAAATAAGAAAGAAAATCTTTTTGGGTTTTTTGTGTTTGTTGAAAACTGATTTTAAAATGTTTTTGGGTTTTTTGGATTTTTATAAACATATAGATGGTATGAACAAGGAGTGAATATTCAAATTACTAATCTGCTAAACGCAAGACTATTAGCACTGCTCCCCGGCAGCGGCGCAAAAATTTTGATCGGTGCCAAACCGTCAAGTTTTTCTCACTTAAACCGGCCACTTGTGAATGGCCGACCGTAGGAAACTTAAAACAGTTTAAGCACAAATGCAATGAAGATCAGGAGAGTATAGTGTTTCCCCAGGTCGTTAAGTCCCAACGAGCTGTGCGAGAATAGTCAAACGTGTAGTGATCGAGAGGATTTGAACGGAAAAGAGTTGTGATTGATAGTAACTACAGAAAAAGTACATAAACTACAGGGGCTTAAATGCAAATTAAAGGAAATTAAAAAGATAAAAAATATTAAATAAACGCTATCACTATTTGCAAAATGATGTTTTTGTTTTTATCTTTTATAAAACTTAAAATTAAAAACTACGCGACGTACAAAAGAAAATGTAAAACTTACACAATATTAATCCTAAAAATATGAAAATGACATTTTTACAAACCTAATGATAAAAGAAAATTATTAGAAAAAGAAAATTATTTTTAAAACTATTTATCTAATTATTATTAATTAAAAACTATTTTTACTTATTTAATAATAGCCTAAAATACAAGAAAATATGAAACAAAGCTAGAAAAATAAAATTAAGACTTAGAAAAATCCAAAATGACAAAAGAGAATTTTCAAAACTATTTTTATATTTTTCTGAATATTTTTCTATTTTCTATGAATTAAAAACTATTAAAAACTAATTAAATTATTTAAAAATACAAATTTAACTAAGAAAAATCTAGAAAAATATTTTTTTTGACTTTTTATATTTATCTAAACTTAAGAAAAATGAAAAATTATTTTTTTGAAACTTTTCTTAATTTTTTGTATTAAATGCTAATTAAAAATGCTTAAAAACTAATTAAAATCAAGAAAAATACTAAACTAACCTAGAAAAATCTGAAAAATTCAAGATAAGCTTAAAATAATGTACTGAATCAAGGAAAATATAAAAACAAGTGCTTGTGTGCATGAAATTGAGGCTGCAGTACAAGTGCTTATTGAAATAAGCACTTGAATAAGCCAAAGGGAGACCAATAAGCACCAACTGTTTACAGAAGCTATAAAATGATACAAGTACCTAAATGCAACTAAAAACAACAGGGTTGAACCTCTGAATTGCAAGTTGCTAAGATTTGGCTAGTTGAACAATTTGAGCTAAAAACAGTTTTCAGGTGCTACTTGCAGCTTAAAGATAAGCACTTAAATAAGCTGGAAATTAAAAAGCAAATGATGGAACCTCACCTAGACCTGGTCAGGAACCTATAAACCAAAAATGAGCAAAAGATGAGCTCTTTGGAACTGGTTGCAAGGCCTGCAAGACCCTGTGCAGACTCAGTGAATACTGAGTCAGTGCACAGGGCAATTTTGTCCATTTTGCCAAGCAATTTTGAAGCTCATAAAAAATTACTAAAATTTTGCAAAAATTATAATAAGAAAATAGACCTGTTGAACTTTTAAAAGCCACAAGTTTCACTTGAAATGAACTAAAAATGAGTCCATAGAAAATCACTCTAGATGGGCTCAAACTGACATTTTCAGTTTTTGACTTTTTGAGACAGTCATGAAACTTTGACTTTCATGAGTTTTAATCTTACTTTATGGACTGTATTTGATGAGTTATGGTGAAATGAATCTACTGCAACCTGTACCTATGAATTCTAAGCATAAAACAAGCTTTTGCTTTTGTAAAAATCCAACAGACAAGCTATTAAGAAAGTTGAAAGGTAATTTTGACTTTTATGATGTGCAGGCACAAATAAATGACTCAAATGAGTTCAAACTACTTATGTGACAACCCGAACTTTCAGGTCATTTCTCGACACAATTTATGCCTCACTATTTCAACATTTATAGTAAACTTGGTTTACTTGTTTCAAATTCGCGTAACCTTTAAGGTTTAGCGGCGAATTCATGATCATAACATCACGTACATTTCATATGGACTAAGATTAGTCTACATTTCATTGACATCATTTGCATCACGTTAGTTCATTCATGACATTTCATTTCACATTTAACGCGTAATTTTTATATTAAATAAACGTTATCGCGTGAGTTATTATTTTGTATATTTAATCCGTTATTTTCAAAAATGATCCCGACATATTTTTATACTTACATTTAGTTATATAAACTATATTTTGACTTTACCTAGTGTTTTAAATTTATTTGGTACATAAATCGTTAAAATTAATTATTACGACGTTTTTCTTAAAAACTACTCGATAATTATTTTATCACTCAAATTTCACAAGGAATGTATTTTTACAATTTTTATGATCTCATTATACTTTATTTTGATCTATTAAAAATTACTTTTACCTAAAATTTCCTTAAATACATTAATGTATATTAAACCTTACAAGTTACATTTAAACTACATTTCACTTACACATTTTATACATAATACAATTTATAAAAAAAAAAAAAAAAAAAAAAAAAAAGATATTTTGGAGACAAAAGCCCCCAAAAATCCGGCCATAGGGGGATGAATCATTGATTTGGTAGATTTTTTCTATCTTATATGTATATTCATACACAAAGTTCTTACACCATCAAAAATAATTCAAAGTGTTAAGTAGAAAAAAATTCTTTTCTCTTGTTTCATCCTACACAAACCGGCCATATAAGTTTTTCCAAGAGATCATCAAATTTTTCTCAAGATTCAAATATTAACAATCTAGTTAACACTCTTATTTAGGTTTTGCAATAAAAACCAAGAGTGTTTAGGTTTAACCTTGGTTCTTATCACCTCATCATAGTACTTGTAAGCATATTTCTATCATTTTACATATTTCATCTTCATTTCATATTTATCTTTTCATTTTTGGAGCAAACATGCATGATTTGTGTTGTTTATACCATTTTTACATGATTTTTAGCAATATATATATATATGGTCATCCTATAATTATCCCCTTGGTATACTTTGGTCTTGATGATGTTTAGGGACCCATGACACCCTAAGAAGGTGTATGGTAGGATTAGATTAGCTTTGGAGTTGATTTGAAGGGATTAGAATAGGTTTTGTCCGAGAAAAACTATTTTCGATAAGTATATATTGTGTTCTGTCCTTGTTTCGATTTTCTGGAAAATCCGACAGTAAGCACGACATTTTGGCCTTGATATTTAGAAAATATACTTTAAAACGAATCCGTGGCCGCTTGAACGGATAAAAACGGAGTTATAACGAAGAAGTTATGAATTTTTAAAGTTTGGCGACGAAATATATTATTTTCTGAAATTTCAGCATACTATTTTTACTCTATTCGGGTCAAAAACGAGTCCTAAGCTTCACAAATTATTTCGACTTATCAAAAATATATTAGTATAATTCGATACGAAGCTAAGGACGTATTATACGTAGAAAACGGATTTGAAACGACAAAGATATGCACGTTTTCATAAAATTTCCGTAACTATTATTTTCTGAAAAACTATATTATTTTTACGATACAAGTGTTACATTAGCTGTAACGACCATGTTTGAGGCTGTTTTTAACCATGATGTGAAACTTTTTGAAACGAATTGTCTTCTAGTAAAATCAATATCACCGAGCATATTTTTCAAAACGACAAGCCGTTTGTATAGCGGAGATATAGTAAATTAATTACGGATGTTTAAACTTGGCCGAAACTCACTTTTTACTTAACAATTAGCCAAAATCACTATCTTTAACCCTTATTATCTTTATGTTCGAGACCTTTTGGACGAAAACTCCTGAACTGAAACTTCTAGATTTCGATACAAACTTTCCAAAACCGTCGAGTTCGTTCTCTAACGTTCGACGTACACCATTTTACGACTAGTTTTGCGAAGCCATTTTTGTCACTTTTACGAAATTCCGACGACATTGTTTTACGACGAAAAGTGAAAATTTCACAATAAATCATTACGAAACCATTGTAGGATGACTTTTTGACGTAAAAACTTGTAAAGTGATTTAAGAATGGTCAAGACGTCAAAAGAGTATTTTTCGACGATAAGTATTATTTTCAAAACTCATAAATGGTATAAATAACATACGAAATGCATGCATAACATTATATCATAACTCATAACATATCATATCATTCACAATAGGTCATTTTCGAGATTCACGCTACATTTCAGTGTATCCACTTTTGCCATCGCATTATTGTCCAAGTGAGTTCATAGCCCCACTTTTACTCTTTTAACTGTTTTACAAACACTTGGGGGAGATACATGCTACATTTTTAATCGAACACAAATGCTTTGAACTGTATGCTATATCCGAATGTTTTATTGTCACTAAGTATTTGCCATGTTCGAAGTCCCTACATCATGAACCATTAGTCACTTGCGAGTGAGCGCGAATATTGTGAATAGGCCTATTGGAATTAACACTCCCGCTCCTATTGACCCATTTAGGGGAAATCGAGCGCACTATATTTGAATCATTAAGGTAAATTGGCAAATTACCTATTAGGGCGGCGATGAAACGATGATTACCAATTTTTATTGGTGCGATGTTTACGCTTTGGTGTCATGAACTTAGTGAAATAAATACGATTTTGTTTTTAACGATGAGTGTGAAACCATTTAACTCACACTACGATTATTGTGTTCAAACGAATTACTTAAACCTATGGATTTCACTCAACCTTTGTGTTGACCTTTTTAGCATGTTTATTCTCAGGTATCTAAGGCATTATCATCATGGCATGGTTAAGGAACCACCTTTTGAGTCGCGGCGTCGACTTACATCATTGTACATTATGGCACTTTCTTTTAAAACCATCGTTTGGACTTGTAATATATTTATATTTTCGCAAACTTTGTAAACTTTTGGGACCTATGTTGTAACTCTGATTATTTTATTAAATCAAACGATGTATTTTCCAAACGACACTTTAGGTCGTTCAATATAACTGTGATTGTGATGCTATGACAGTCAATCCCCAGGAATTCCATTCCGCTGCAAAACATGTAATTTGGGGGTGTGACAGATTGGCATCAGAGCTTCGGTTATAGAGAACTAGGTTGCATCATTGACCCTAGACTATAACTACATCATCATAGCATCTCATCATTTCATCATACGTGCATGTTCACTTTGCGTGCGATTTATACGTACATTTTTCGAGTTATTCACTTTCATTTCACATCGATTGTCACATGGATGCCTTTAAATTCCTATCCCATTATCATTTCCTCATACGCTAATGTGGAGAATTCCTTGACATTCCCTATCATAATTTTTACATCAATTGACTCATCACCGATAACGTCGAATACTGAGATAAACCTTTAAGTACGGCAAAGTCACTCTCACTCCTTTGTTTCATCACTAACATGTCGAGTTACACGCTATTCACTCTAAGTCACTAAACCATCATACATTTGAAGCACTTACGACATCTCATAACCCATTTCTTAGGAAACCGTCGATTATTTTGAAAGATAACCTCAAACTTATCATTTCTTATCACCTCTCTTTAGAGCGCATATTTTTAACATGGGATTTTGCTACGTCTCACATTTCCTCTTGTTTTGAAGAAGATATGGCACCGAAGAAAGCTGCAGTTGAAATGACCCAAGCGGCTATTCAAAAGTTAGTGAATGATAGCATAGCTGATGCTTTAAGAGTCGAAAGGGAAACAGTGGCTGCTGCTGCTGCTGAGGCCGCGGCTGCTGCTGAAGCCGCTAGGCTAGCTGCTGCTACTGGAAATGCCGGAGGATCCGGAGTTAAGAGATGTTCGTACAAGGATTTCAAAAGTGGTGAGCCCACGAAGTTTAGGGGGACTGAAGGAGCCACGGCCATGGTACGATGGTTTGAAAAGTTGGAATCCGTGTTTTTGCTTTGTAATTGCCCGGATGATAGTAAGGTCAAATTTGCTACAAGTACATTACTCGATGGAGCATTGTCGTGGTGGAATTCATATGCTCAACCGATTGGAATGGAGAATGCTTTCAAGCTTACTTGGGAGCAATTTAAGGGTTTGGTGACTAAGAAGTTTTGTCCTCGTACGGAAGTCAAAAAGTTGGAGACCGAGTTCTATGAACTAGTAACTATTGGGTACGATATTGACACTTACATTCGGAGATTCCAAGAATTGGCCGCGTTATGCCCGTCCATGGTTTCTGATAATGAGAAGTTGCTAGAGGCTTTCATTGGGGGACTTCCCGAGGTGATTCAAGGAGATGTGACTTCGTTTGATCCACAAACAATCGAGGAAGCTATTAGGGTGACTCAAAAGCTCATGGCCCAGGTAGTGAAGAGAGGTAAGTACACCAACACCAACCAAAACAACAACAACCCCAACAACCGCACCAACTACCACAATAACCAAAACAACAACAACAACGACGATAACCAAATCAACAACAACAAAAGAAAATGGGAAAACGACCAAGGAGGTTATAACAACAACAACCAAAACCGCAACACTAACCATCAACAACAACAAAATAGAAGGCAAGAAGCGGGAATGGTTTATGTCGCTGCACCAATGAGAGGTAGAGGGTATGCTGGAACACACCCACTATGTAATCGATGTAATTTTCATCACTCGGGTCCTTGCCCTGCCAAGTGCCACAAATGCCAAACACCGGGACATCTAGCCAGGGATTGTAAAGGTAAAGCCGTAGTCACATGCTTCGGATGTGGGGAGCAAGGACACTATAGAAATCAATGTCCTCAAAACCAAGGTCAACCAGTTGAAGATGCTCATGGGAATGCATAAATGTTAGGAGGAGGAGAAGCTCGTCATGGTCCCAACAACGCGGAAGACTGAAGAAGTTTGGAAGCTAACAGTCTTAATTTTTCCTTATGTACTATGTCGTACTAAGTTTATGTTTTCCATCGTATCCGAATCTTTATAACCTAAGATGTACTACTTTTGCTAAACCACTTGTTGTAAAATATTCTCATCTATCGTACTTTATTTTCTTTCCGATTTGTTATTACTTATGAGAATTTTACTTCTTTTTACTTTATCGACCATTTTAACGACACGGTTTAAATCCTTGTAAGCATCGAGAGTTATAACAACTGAACCGAACGTCACATCATCGTTCCTTAATTATACATAGCCTAGCTAACTATGTCTAATTCTGGAGGGGTCATGTTATGTTGGGAGCAGTTAATTATAAATCTTAGTGCAAGCAAAATCTTCACATATTTCAAAGTCAAAGTGTTACTTATGAGAGATTCATCCGATATTTTCTGTACTATGATGTTTTGTACGCTCTCAATCATCGATAACCGTAACGACACTTCTCCATACCTTCTTTCCTCGTTATTCATCATGGACTCAAAAATTCGATAGACTAACACGAACTGAATTCAGGGACTGAATTCCTTTTTGGATGGGCGAATGTGACAACCCGAACTTTCAGGTCATTTCTCGACACAATTTATGCCTCACTATTTCAACATTTATAGTAAACTTGGTTTACTTGTTTCAAATTCGCGTAACCTTTAAGGTTTAGCGGCGAATTCATGATCATAACATCACGTACATTTTATATGGACTAAGATTAGTCTACATTTCATTGACATCATTTGCATCACGTTAGTTCATTCATGACATTTCATTTCACATTTAACGCGTAATTTTTATATTAAATAAACGTTATCGCGTGAGTTATTATTTTGTATATTTAATCCGTTATTTTCAAAAATGATCCCGACATATTTTTATACTTACATTTAGTTATATAAACTATATTTTGACTTTACCTAGTGTTTTAAATTTATTTGGTACATAAATCGTTAAAATTAATTATTACGACGTTTTTCTTAAAAACTACTCGATAATTATTTTATCACTCAAATTTCACAAGGAATGTATTTTTATAATTTTTATGATCTCATTATACTTTATTTTGATCTATTAAAAATTACTTTTACCTAAAATTTCCTTAAATACATTAATGTATATTAAACCTTACAAGTTACATTTAAACTACATTTCACTTACACATTTTATACATAATACAATTTATAAAAAAAAAAAAAAAAAAAAAAAAAAAAAGATATTTTGGAGACAAAAGCCCCCAAAAATCCGGCCATAGGGGGATGAATCATTGATTTGGTAGATTTTTTCTATCTTATATGTATATTCATACACAAAGTTCTTACACCATCAAAAATAATTCAAAGTGTTAAGTAGAAAAAAATTCTTTTCTCTTGTTTCATCCTACACAAACCGGCCATATAAGTTTTTCCAAGAGATCATCAAATTTTTCTCAAGATTCAAATATTAACAATCTAGTTAACACTCTTATTTAGGTTTTGCAATAAAAACCAAGAGTGTTTAGGTTTAACCTTGGTTCTTATCACCTCATCATAGTACTTGTAAGCATATTTCTATCATTTTACATATTTCATCTTCATTTCATATTTATCTTTTCATTTTTGGAGCAAACATGCATGATTTGTGTTGTTTATATCATTTTTACATGATTTTTAGCAATATATATATATATGGTCATCCTATAATTATCCCCTTGGTATACTTTGGTCTTGATGATGTTTAGGGACCCATGACACCCTAAGAAGGTGTATGGTAGGATTAGATTAGCTTTGGAGTTGATTTGAAGGGATTAGAATAGGTTTTGTCCGAGAAAAACTATTATCGATAAGTATATATTGTGTTCTGTCCTTGTTTCGATTTTCTGGAAAATCCGACAGTAAGCACGACATTTTGGCCTTGATATTTAGAAAATATACTTTAAAACGAATCCGTGGCCGCTTGAACGGATAAAAACGGAGTTATAACGAAGAAGTTATGAATTTTTAAAGTTTGGCGACGAAATATATTATTTTCTGAAATTTCAGCATACTATTTTTACTCTATTCGGGTCAAAAACGAGTCCTAAGCTTCACAAATTATTTCGACTTATCAAAGATATATTAGTATACTTCGATACGAAGCTAAGGACGTATTATACGTAGAAAACGGATTTGAAACGACAAAGATATGCACGTTTTCATAAAATTTCCGTAACTATTATTTTCTGAAAAACTATATTATTTTTACGATACAAGTGTTACATTAGCTGTAACGACCATGTTTGAGGCTGTTTTTAACCATGATGTGAAACTTTTTGAAACGAATTGTCTTCTAGTAAAATCAATATCACCGAGCATATTTTTCAAAACGACAAGCCGTTTGTATAGCGGAGATATAGTAAATTAATTACGGATGTTTAAACTTGGCCGAAACTCACTTTTTACTTAACAATTAGCCAAAATCACTATCTTTAACCCTTATTATCTTTATGTTCGAGACCTTTTGGACGAAAACTCCTGAACTGAAACTTCTAGATTTCGATACAAACTTTCCAAAACCGTCGAGTTCGTTCTCTAACGTTCGACGTACACCATTTTACGACTAGTTTTGCGAAGCCATTTTTGTCACTTTTACGAAATTCCGACGACATTGTTTTACGACGAAAAGTGAAAATTTCACAATAAATCATTACGAAACCATTGTAGGATGACTTTTTGACGTAAAAACTTGTAAAGTGATTTAAGAATGGTCAAGACGTCAAAAGAGTATTTTTCGACGATAAGTATTATTTTCAAAACTCATAAATGGTATAAATAACATACGAAATGCATGCATAACATTATATCATAACTCATAACATATCATATCATTCATAATAGGTCATTTTCGAGATTCACGCTACATTTCAGTGTATCCACTTTTGCCATCGCATTATTGTCCAAGTGAGTTCATAGCCCCACTTTTACTCTTTTAACTGTTTTACAAACACTTGGGGGAGATACATGCTACATTTTTAATCGAACACAAATGCTTTGAACTGTATGCTATATCCGAATGTTTTATTGTCACTAAGTATTTGCCATGTTCGAAGTCCCTACATCATGAACCATTAGTCACTTGCGAGTGAGCGCGAATATTGTGAATAGGCCTATTGGAATTAACACTCCCGCTCCTATTGACCCATTTAGGGGAAATCGAGCGCACTATATTTGAATCATTAAGGTAAATTGGCAAATTACCTATTAGGGCGGCGATGAAACGATGATTACCAATTTTTATTGGTGCGATGTTTACGCTTTGGTGTCATGAACTTAGTGAAATAAATACGATTTTGTTTTTAACGATGAGTGTGAAACCATTTAACTCACACTACGATTATTGTGTTCAAACGAATTACTTAAACCTATGGATTTCAAACCATCGTTTGGACTTGTAATATATTTATATTTCCGCAAACTTTGTAAACTTTTGGGACCTATGTTGTAACTCTGATTATTTTATTAAATCAAACGATGTATTTTCCAAACGACACTTTAGGTCGTTCAATATAACTGTGATTGTGATGCTATGACAGTCAATCCCCAGGAATTCCATTCCGCTGCAAAACAGGTAATTTGGGGGTGTGACAACTTATAATGAGGCTGAGTATGCAGTTGCCAAGCCCAAACAAGGACTCAATCCCAGCTTTAAACACTGATCCAAACACTGATGTTGAGACTGATTTGCACTTCTAAACTAAGCAAGTTACTGAATTAACTAATTCCACCACTTAATACTAAATCTAACATCCTAATTACTACTAATTAATCAGGTTTAAACTATTAAATGACCACAGATTTAATTATGAGCACAATATGAAAACTACCTAAAAAATGAAAATGAGAATAAAAAGCTTACAAGTGTCCAGCCTATGTTGCAGTTTAAACCACACCCAAAATCACTATTCTAATCCATTTCCAACCCATTCCAACCTCTGCATCAACCCATGTCCAATTTCTTCTCCATTTTGACCCAGTTTGACTTTTGTTGACCATCAACCAAATTTGCTTGACCATCAACCAAATTTGCTTGAAAATGTTATCCAAGCTTACCAAAAGCTCTAATAAGCTTAAGTAAACCTGTTTAAGCTTAAAAATAAGCTAATAGAAGCTTTAAGACAAGAGTTTGAAACTTAATTTCTCAACAGTGAATATAAGAACAAGGATTTTATCCAAACTTTGAATTTGATTCTTAAAACAGATTACAATGATAACTTAACTTGAGTTTAACACATTAAAGCTTAGAATTACATTTAAAAAAAACACTAATTAAGATAACTAAAAAAAAACGACATACATAGAAAAATAAAAACTACTACTCCCCCTTTCTTGCTTCTTCTTCCCTCTTTTATACTTCAAAAGGTCTTGCCACGTGTTTCTGAGTGGATCCCACTTGATTCCAGAGCCATTGGGTCACTTTTGTGAGTTTTGGCCATTTTGTCAATTTTGGCGGGAAAGGTGTATTTGACCTCTGTGGACTCAGTGACTGCAACTAGGGGGGGTGGCTAGGTTTGATGATGAGGGGGTAGAGGAAGAGATAAGGTCTGGGTGATGGGAGAGGGGAGAAGGTATGTTGCAGAGCTAGTCAAGTGGGGAAGAAAGAGCACAGTGGGCGGCAAAAGGATTTTGATTGGTTTGACTAGGGGTGTTGACCAAGGGTTCAAAATAGGAAGGGTCACAGGATGGGCAGGGGTCAAATGGCAATTGGCAGGGTTCAAAGGTGTAAAGGGGTCTTGGATAGGTTTTAAATAACAAGGACCTAATTTGCAACTTCTGATTTTTGAAGGACCAATCCTGCCAATTTCCCAAAGTTGTCACAAGGACCAAAATTGACAAGTTTTAATAGTACAAGTACCATTTTTGACATTTTCAAATTTTCCAGGGACCAAACTTGACAATTTCAAAAGTTTAGGGACCTTTTCTGCCATTTAATAAAAGATTTATTCAAGGACCATTTTTGACAATTTAGAATATTTCAGGGACCTTGAATAACATTTTTCTTTATTTTGTTTTACCAGGGACTGTTTTTGACAACTTTTGAAACTTGGGGGACTAAAACTGCCAATTATGCAAACTTGATACGTTTTTCACCAGATTTTGATATTTTTGCATTTAAAACACATAAAACACTTATTTGTGATATTTTTATCATTTTGATGCATTTCTGAGTGTTTTCAGATGTTTTTGCAGTTTAAATGGTACAAAAATAATGAGTATTTAGACACTCATCATCATACTATTGATAGATGTTATGACCTTGTTGGGTATCCTGCTGGATATGTTAAAAGAAATTTTAATGGTAAACCTTTCAGCAGTAACAATGTTTCTGCTGAAACCAATTGTGTCACTGATAATAGTGCTAGCAACTCTCCTGTTTCCTTGTCTAACGAACAGCTCTCGAGACTTATGAGTCTCCTCAATGACAACAATGTGTCATCTGCTAATGCTAACTTGGCAGGTAAAAAATTTTCAGGAACCTTCTTTAATGGCAGTGTCAAGTTTAATGTAAACTTCAACAAGTTTTTTAACAACAACACTAAATCCTTATCTGGAAACATCAGTCTGGGTTGGATTGTTGATTCTGGTGCAAATCAGCACATGACTGTGTCTGAAATTTTTTTAATCAATGTTGTTAACATTTCAAATCTTGGCTTAACTGTTGGACATCCCAATGGTACTCAGGCCTTAATTACTAAAATTGGTGATTTAAAGGTCAATAATGACCTAACTCTTTTTGATGTTCTTGTTGTTCCTGAATACAATGTTAGTTTACTATCTGTTCATAAGATTGCTAGAGACAATAAGATGTTTGTTGGGTTTAATGAATCTAATTGCTATATACAGGATTTACATCAAAAAAGGATTGTGGGGATTGGTAAACAATACAATGGATTATATATATTTGATATAGATTCTACATGTAAGATTACTTCTAACAACTGCATATCTGTTTGTCATGTCTCTAAGAATCTCTGGCATCAAAGACTTGGTCATCCCTCTGACCAAGTCCTACACATACTTAAACCCACTCTTAAATTTGATAGCTCATCTGAAACTGATCATCTCTGTGATACTTGTAATAAATCTAAACAAACCAGAGAACCATTTCCTTTAAGTGAACATAAATCCACTAAAATTGGTCAACTTGTTCACCTTGATGTTTGGGGACCATATAAAATCACTAGCAGAGATGGTTATAAATATTTTTTAACCATAGCTGATGACTATTCCAGGGCAGTATGGGTTTATATGCTTAAGGGGAAGGATGATGTTTATGTTTTCATTGTTAACTTTACTCATATGCTATCAAATCAATTTGAACACAATGTCAAAGTTTTTAGAAGTGATAATGGGACAGAATTTGTCAATAATAAACTTCAACAATTCTTTCATGAAAAAGGAATTCTACATCAAACCTCTTGTGTTTATACACCACAACAAAATGGCATTGCAGAAAGTAAACATAGGCATCTCCTTAATGTTGCTAGATCCCTTATGTTTCAGGGGGAATTACCTCTATATCTTTGGCCTGAATGTGTTCTAACTGCTGCCTATGTCATAAACAGGTTGCCCTCTTCAGTTCTGTCTGGCAAGTCCCCCTTCTTCTTTGTGTATGGGCATGACCCTTCACTCTCTCTCCTTAGAGTCTTTGGCTGCTTATGCTATGCCACTATTCTCAACATCTCTGACAAATTTGGTAGTAGGTCTGAAAAAAGTGTTCTTATTGGTTACTCAAATGAAAAAAAAATGTTATAAACTCTTGAGCCTAGAAACAAAAAATATCTTTTATTCCAGAGATGTCAAATTTTATGAAACTGTGTTTCCATTCAAAATGAAAAATTCTGTGTCAAAACCTTTTGTTGAAACTTATGTGCCTAAAGATTTAAACCACAAAAATTTCTTTGACTCACAAACAAGTCCCAATGATGAAGGGAGAGTGACATCCTATGATGATAGCACAATGGTAAGTCATCCTACTAGGATTGATGAACCAGTTGCAACATCTATAGATGATAATACACACCCTGAGGGCAACATATCACATGAATCACATCCTGCTGATGCATCTTCTGATTCTGCTGATACATCATCCGATTCTGCTGAACAAGAAAGAGGCTTGCCAGCCACTACTGCTAGAAGGTCAACTAGAGTTTCTAAGTTGCCCAGTAATCTAAATGACTTTATTGTTGAAGGAAAAGTCAAATATGGGGTTGAAAAAGTTGTTAATTACTCTAATCTTAACAAGGATAACTATTGCTTTGCTTCTAGTCTTAATAAAAGTATTGAACCTACCTGTTATGAAGAAGCTATCCTTGATAGTAATTGGGTAGATGCTATGAATTCTGAAATTAAGGCCCTAAATGAAAACCATGCTTGGGATATAACTGATCTACCTCCTAATAGAACTCCCATTGGTTACAAATGGATTTTTAAAATCAAATATAAAGCCAATGGTGAAGTTGATAGATACAAGGCTAGATTAGTTGTTAAAGGCTACAACCAAAGGGAAGGAATAGACTATGATGAAACTTTTTCCCCTGTTGTGAAAATGTCTACTGTTAGATGTCTTATTGCCTTAGCTGTAAAAAAACAAATGGCCTCTTTTTCAACTTGATGTTAACAATGCTTTCTTGTATGGAGATCTTGATGAGGATATCTATATGACCATTCCCAAGGGGTTCTGTAATGAGAACAATAAAAATAAAGTCTGTAAACTTGTCAAGTCTCTATATGGCCTAAAACAAGCTCCCAGGAAATGGAATGAAAAACTTGTCAGTGTTTTAAAAGAAAATAACGTTGTTCAATCTGTTAATGATCACTCCCTGTTCACCAAAACAGAGAATAACAAGTTTATTGCTCTGCTTGTTTATGTGGATGATATTATTCTCACTGGAAACTGTATTGATGAGATAAATCTTTTTAAAGAGTTTCTAAAATCCAAATTTCATATCAAAGACTTGGGAAATCTAAAATATTTCCTTGGCATTGAGGTTTTAAAAACTGGGAATGACATTTGTCTTTCTCAAAGAAAATACTGTCTTGAACTCCTCAAAGAATTTGGTCTTCTTGGGTGCAAACCTGTGTCCACTCCTATGGAACCCAACTCTGTGCTTCCATACATTCCCACTGCTGATGACCCCTTGCTTGTCAACATCACTGGTTATCAAAAGTTACTTGGGAAACTTATCTATCTCACCCATACAAGACCTGACATCTCATACTCAGTTCATTGTCTGGCACAATATATGCATTCTCCCTTAAAATCTCATCTGGAATGTGCCCTCAATGTTCTGAGATATCTAAAAGGAGCTCCAGGAAAAGGTCTAAGGTACAACTTCAGCAACTCTGAAAATCATCTTGAAGGATATAGTGATGCTGATTGGGCCAAATGCAAGAAAACCAGAAAATATGTCACAGATCAAGGGGGAATGTTAGAATTTAGGGTAATAATCTGTGGCAAACATATCATTCTATCAGTTCCTAATGGCTTTCAAGTTATGATCATTGCAGAGATTCTACAGGGGTTATTCATGGACAAAGAATAAAAAGTTTAAAGTTCCAAGAAGCTGGTTTCTGCTGAAGCGTTATTCATTTCTGCTGATGAGTCATTTATAGCCGTTAGAGGGGTCTTAGTGTAACTTAATCCCCTATTTAATAAGTCCCTTAATCTAGGGTTAGAAACACTTGAGTGTGCAGTCTTTTGTATCACTCTCCTCTCTTCTTTCTGATCATTTCACTGATCTTGTCTTATCTTTACATTTACATGATTATTGTCTCATTGACATTAATTTAATCTTGTAACATTTGGATATTATTAATTTAAGCTGACTATTGCAGCTTAGATCTGAATAAAGGTTCTATTGTTCATCTAGTGTTGCCTATACTTTCGTACATTTTTTTTCCCCGACATTTAACACACAATTACTTGATTAAAAAACAATTATATTTTCACGGATATCGCAAGCCAAATAGTCGGTGGTGTACACTTCTATAAACTCCAACGTATACGAGGTTTTCGTAATAGAATTGTTTAGCAAACATTTATAGTATTTTGTACAATTTAAAACGAGAAAAGCATTTTTCTTTTTTTTTTTCAGGTATACCAAACAGTGAAGCTGGCATTTTCTGACTGTATTCTTGTTTCTAGTCAAAACTCATAAAGGTGCTTATAGTTTGCTTTTAAAAATGGCAGATCCGTAGATACATGAGTCAAGTATTTATTAGTTGGGCTTTCACTCAGCTTTTAACAGCAGCCCACTAATTATATCTCTACAAACCAGCTCGTTGTACGATAAGATACCGTGTATTGTATAAGATTCAATTAAAGGAAAATTGCAAAAACAGTCGTATTGTAGCATTTTATTTTCAAATCGTATTTTGGTGAAATCCTACTTAACTTCAATATTTGTGTGGTATTATACAATTATAAATCACATGTATTATGACCAGTTCGTTATAGGCCATGCTCCAGCCTCCCTTAACTCTAGTGACAACTTTTGGTTACTATTATTTTTCGGTGTGTCGCACATGTAGCACTTTAGAGGTGTTATGTTTACGATAATGACGTAATACGGTACCCTTTCTACTCTTTTACTCGTATATTTCTTTTCTGTTAGTTTAATAATTACAAACTGTAAATTTGTGTGGGGTTATGTTTTTCTTAATGGCGTTACATGTTAAAATCCTACTTAACTTCAATATTTGTGTGGTATTATACGTTTATAAATCACATGTATTATGACCAGTTGGGCCAAGCCCAATTCCACATTTGTTGTTAGCCCATAATAGTTAAGTTAACCGAAAAACCAAAGAATAAAGGCTAAGGTGTCACACCGATGGCGGAAACACGAGAAGCAACGAAACCAATATACATCGCAGAGATATAGAATAAATACCAAACATAATATTATAAAAAGAAATCCCAATGGTTACATCGTTAATACAAAAATACATGTCTAAAAAAATTAAGACATCATTGTCTTAATTCATAAGTTTAAAAGATAGTAATGTTTTTGTCCGACACTTGACTAAAATGAAATCCATTAATGCAATCACTTAGTTTTCACTTTCACTTGATCCCTTGAAAAGCATGATAAAACGGCCAACTATGAAATAGTTGGGGAGTTTCACAGAATTTTATACATCGAAAAATAGTTCCATGAATCTTTTCAATATGAGTCCAAAATCGTTTGCCAAATGTCATTTCAAAATCAGTCTCAAGAAAACTCCCGTTATCAAGCAAATTTATAAAAATCCTAAAGCTGAGTAATAATTTGATTTAACTTAATATCATATCTCACCAAACGAGAACTGTCATGATATTAGGCTAAATGACTCATTATTACTAGAGCTCTACTTTCCTGATAACCTGAATAAATTATAAGATTCTCTTAATAATATATAAGTCAAGATATCCAAATCTGTGGATCTTTAATAAAAACAGTCCAAGTCATATGCCAAAGTGTATATATCTAAAACATATACCAAATAAGGTATACTATAGTGTTTTATACAGGGCCACTACTTAAACGCATTCAACCAATCACTCTGCCTAGTGAGCTCCACTAGTAGTAAGACAGTTCCCGCATGACTATATCAAATCACAAGCCCGCTAATTTAGCCTATTAGCAATAAATATAAATCAAGTCTCTAGATGTTATTATTCAGTCAACCAACGGACCTAAATAACACTAGCCAAAAGACTAGTACTATGCACTCACGACGTAGGGAGTGAGGAAGGTCAATCCTATAGCCCACCATCATAAGTACTAGCGTCTCAATCTACGACATAGGAATTACAGCGAGCTAAAAGTAGTGTGACTAACCTCAGCATAAATAACACATAGTCAAAGTATAGTTCAAAGGCAAGTCATATGTTCAAAACAAGTAAAAAGAGATCAAAATAATCAAAGGGTTTAAAATCAAGTCAAAGGGTTCAAATCAAATCAAAAGAGTTCAAATCAAGTCAAAGAGTTCAAAATATATTAAAGGGTTCAAATCAAGTCATAAGAGTTCAAAATATATCATATGGTTCAAAATCTAGCTCAAAGGTTCAAAATACCCAAAAAATTCAAATAGTCACAAAATATTTCAAGTAAAAATACTTGATCATGCTTTCCATCCCAAAACGTAAATAAAACGGTAAAAAAGGATGTGAGAAACTCACATTAACAAGGTAGTTACGAGCACAAGAACGGAAATGACTAAAACACGACCTAGGAACCCAACGAACGCGTGTCTCTACAAATGACCTAAAAACAGTAACATGAACATTATTAGACTCCTAACGATATGCTCGGACTCGTTGACGAAAATAATAAGTCAAAATACTAGTTATGTCAAAATATAACTCATTATACTTTTAGTCTCAAATACTCAAATCTGTCCGGATTTTAAGGTCATAACTATAACAACCCGCAATTTTTCAGGTCAACATTTATTACCAAACTCGAATTAATTACTTTGAAATTTACGAGAATACCTTTTATGTATAACTTTCTAGTTAAATCGCATAACCAAAAAACAACCTCGTGTGCACTATGACTCCGGACCAATTTTTGGTCTTCATATTTTTAGTACATTGTCACTACTAAAATGCTCATTTCATTACCAATACAAATTCTTATTTCATTTCTATTACAGTTGCATATTTATTTATTTAATTAAAATAAGTAAATAAAAGCTTTTCATAATTCATATGCATGAACAATATACCAGATACTCTAAATATATATATTTTTTTATATTCTTACACCTAATAGAGTACTATGAAAATTCAAGTAATATTTTCCTTTCCCCCTTTAGTATTTATTTTATTATATATACCTAAACTATATATAATTACTTTAAATTAATTAATCACTAGGCAATATATAATGTATTTTAAATACTCGATACCTACCCAAATGCAAATATAACATTTTTTTTCTACTACTTACACTTTATTTTTACTTTCCTACATATTTTCTAGCCTTTTTACTACAAACTAGCAAAATAAAACACTTGAAACTAGATAATTGGATTACAACTACATAGTTGGGAGACATAGATAATAAATGAGGCAACCCCCCCCCCCCCTCCTCCTCATTATTTTTGGCTTAAAAATCAACACCAACACTGTCACATCCCACCGAAAGCGGAAACGCGAGGTGCGACGAAATCAATATACATCGAAAAGAGATATAGTACAATATCATTATTAAAATTTAAGGAAATAGTACTTTATTAAAACATTGTTTTTATGCCAACAACGACAATTGAAACATAAAGTTTTTTTTCCGAAAGATAATGTCTTATTATAACATGACGACAACAGCGATAACATGTGAAGACTTCTAAAGGCCTTTATGAAAACACTTACTGATGATCACTTGAAATGCATGAGAAAATGGGTCAACTATGAAAATAGTTGGTGAGTACACACGTTTGATATAATTTGAAAACCTTTTTAGAGAAAGAGTCCATATTAAAATTAAGTCCAAAGGCTTTGAGAAAGATCCAAAAGAAAAGGCTTTATCAAACCATTCAGTTTCAAATCCCGCCCATACAAGACTTGTAACCTATGTTTTCACAGACCATTGCGTAAAGTGTCAAATAGTTTAAGGTCACGCACACGAGAAAAAGTCCAAAAGCAAAGGCTCTGTCAAACCATCCAGTTGCAAATCCCGCCCAATCAAGACTTGTAACCTATGTTTTTACAGACCATTGCGAAAAGGGATAGTACATTTTATGGTCAAGCACACGTGGTCACATCAAATAATAACGCCTCGTATATAGTAAAGTTATGCGGAAAATCCCCAAAACTAAATAATATGCATTCCGTCGACAGGGGAAAGAGAGGTTGGCCGACCTCTAATAGCGCTATCCATACTATCTACTGCCCCACACAATGAGGTCGTACGAACGTACGTATAAATTGGAGTGCGAACGGCAAACCAATCGGGGACTAACAATGCGAATGTACTGTTTACACGAAAAATCCACCATAACAACTATTATATACTACCAAATTATGACTGATCCGAATATGGGAGACTCGGCACTGCTCCGAACAAGGGAGAGTTTAGGCTGATCCGAATAAGGGAGACTTTAGGCTGCTCCGAACATGGGAGAATTTAGGCTGCTCCGAACATGGGAGACTTTACGCCGCTCCGAACATGGGAGACTTTAGGTCAAGGACATACAGTACATTAAGTTCAAAACAACTCATAAGTTCATAATTAGGTTCAAGAGTTCAAGTCGTGTTCAAAAGTTCAAGCCAAGTTATAAAGTCAAAAAGAGTTCAATATATGTCAAGGGTTCAAATATAGTCAAAAGAGTTCATAATATGTCAAAAGGTTTAAATCAAGTCAAAAGAGTTTAAAATGTGTCAAAGGATTCAATTCAAGCAAAAGGGTTTAAATATATGTCAAAAGGTTCAAAATATACATATCGTACGATGTGGAAAGCTAGAAGGGGGGTTGAATAGTTTACCGCTTTTTAATTTAGTTATCAAAGTTTACTTGTGAAAAACTTCAATTGAGTCCTTTGTGAAATCAAACCACAACAATATGAATCTTACTTAATAAGACTATAATAAATATACTACAACAATATAAAGTAAGTAATGAAAGTAAAGAGTAAGAGATGGAAAGATCAAACCGAGACAACGAGATTTATAGTGGTTCAGTCACGAAGCTCTTCTTCGCCCTACTTCACTCCCCGAGTACCCAACTCGAGAGTTCTAATCACTATGTCAACAAACTCCCTTGAGGCGGAGAAAACCGTACAACGTCGCTTATCACAATTTCCGACACTAAACTAAATGTCGAGTACTAATCTAGCTAGTACCAATCTCACTCACGATCTACCCGATCCTTACTAATCACACAAACTACAAGATCACCACGATCTAGACTTGATCCACTTGATCAACACACTAACTCACAGACAACAAGAGATCTCCAAGTTCTAGACAAGATCACAATGATCCACACAAGTTATCTAAACAAGACTCAAGACTACTTGATGTATATCAAGATACAACAAGTGTGTAAAAAATGTTACAAGTACACACTACTATGACTACAACGCTAAGTATCTTCTTGATACACTGTGTTCTTCTCTTGCACTAGGAGAGGAATAGGTGATCACTTGGTTGGAAGAAAGGATCACTCTAAAACAAAAGAAAACTATCTAAATGATCAAAGGAGTGTGTGTGTGTGTGTGTTAGGAGATTTAAACTCAGAAAGTTTTGTGTAAAAAAGAATGCCCAAAAACTGTGAAGTGGGTTGGTATTTATAGGGACAAAAATTTCGACCGTTACAGTGCACGGTACCACTAAATTTAGTGGTACCGTGGTACCGTCCCAGACAAAAACGCTCATCTTTTTGTTTTTAGTGGTGAAAGTTTATTTGGGGAAGTTAGGAGCTGTTTGGGGGGGGGGGGGGGGGGGGGGGGAAGTATTTTTGAATAGTTAAAAAGGGGGTTCGTGAAATTTATATAGTTTAAGTATAGTTCATGGATTCCACCCCAAAGCGATTAAAATAGTTAAAAAGGGGGTTTGTGAATACTCACAGTAACTTGAAGATAGTTGATTTGTGATATGATCAAGAACAAAATACCCCAAACAAATACTCCAACAATATATATAGCGAATATATAACCGAGTATAACTCCAAAACCTCTTGTAACTAGTCTATAAACCCCGTAAAAGAACAAATAATACTTGGATTTATCAAAATTTAATCTTTTCTCCTCTTTTCTTCTTTGGCTGAAATTTTTAGAGTGATTGAGAGAGATTTTATTGAAAATTTGCAAGTAAAAATGAGCTAGTTTCCTTTTCTATTTATAGACTTATAGTGCCAAAAGGGGGTAATTTGATAATTTAACAAAAGGATTAAATGGTAAATATAAACATGTGGTAAAAGGTCAAGGAAGGTGGGTGGTGATGGGGTGATTTGACCGAGCATGGGGGGATGGGCGTTATGAGTTGATGTGATTTTTGTCTAAAAATATCTTATGTGTGTGTGTGTGTGTATATATATATATATATAATAATAAAAATAATATAGATATTATTAATTATGTACTGAGTTAGCTAGAAATAAATTTTAAAGGAACAAAATGGGGTATAATAAAGTTGTAAAAAATTATGGAAATGTACTTTATGTAAATATCGGGTGTTTAAAATAAGTATTGTTTCGTAAATAATCAAATTATCGTAAATATATGTGTGTGTGTGTGTGTGTGTGTGTGTGTCTATATATATATATATATATATATATATATATATATATATATATATATATATATATATATATATATATATATATATATATGTAATAAATGACTCCAAAATACAAAGTAAAATAGTACTTGAATTTTATAACATTGTATTGAGTGTACAAATTTATTATAAATATTGTAGGGAGTATCTGGTATATTGTTCATGATTTGAAAATCGTTTAAAAGCGTTTATTTATTTAATTTAAGTAAAATAATAAATAGTGAAAATTACGAGGATGAATAGTAACTTTTTCGAGGATTAATTGTAAAAGTTTGAGTTTAAATAATGACCCAAAAATACGAGGTGTCACAAACACACTTTGTATAAAAAATTTCTTACCTAATGTACTTATATACAATATTAAATCAAAATATCTAAACTACTTTTGTTATATAAGAAAGAACTAGCTCCTACATCTTTTATAACTTAGAAAAATTAAGAAAACCTCTCCTCTATATTTAAAGGCTCGGTCATAGGTGAAATCCAATGGAAAATACAGTGGTTTGCTTATTTAGTGATCATTAGTGCTTATTAGGGTTTATAAACTAGTATTTGGGGTTTTGAAGTTCTCATTGGGTTATATTATTCCTGCTTCTACCAATAATCCATCATCCTCAAGTAAGCTTAGAAACTATTTTTATACTTTTACACATGTATTTTATACACTTCATATGTTTAATTATGTATTTATTATGTTTAAATGTTTATTTAAGCTCATCATAATACATAAATCACTCTACATATATGTTTGTCAATTTTTAATGCTTTAAACAAGTGAATAGATATTTGACAAGGTAGTTATCTTGAGAAAAATATGTACATATGAGTTCCATATCATAATTTTTTAATTTATATAAATTAAAGTTACAAAAAGCTTAAAAAGGGATCTATAGTTATTTCCACACGCTAATTAATTATCTTATGATATTAGGCATTTTATTATGGCACTATAAAAATTGTTGAAGAGTTGGTGGAAGGGATTAGAATAGTTTTGAAATTGATTTTGAGGTAGTTTGATTATTTGGAAGTGTCGAATTTGTGTTTTGGAAAACTATATTAAGAGGCTGTCCTCAGTGGCGGACCTAGAAGAAAATCTAAGGTGGTTCATTTTACTTAGCCAAACGACAAGATTCAACAAGTCAAAAAGTCATTCAATCAGGTCAAGTTATACTTTTTCGGGTACATTATGGTACAAGTAAAGTATATAAAACAAAAAGAAATTATACATAAAATTGCGTCGCTCACGTCTTAATCATGACATGAATGATATATTGTAGTTAACTAACAATATGTATCTTTCATTAAAAAAAATGTATGTAGGTTATTGTTATATGTATCTAAAGGCTAATTTGAAGATAAAAATGTGCATAATTTATGGTATATAGAGTCGGTTGAAAGGAGATTAAATGCAAAGGTGTACATTTATTATTAAAGATACAAGTTTGTCAATGTGTATTTGAATATTTTAAATGTAGCCCTTAAAGCTACATTAACAATTTTTAAATCACTTATAATAAATCTTGTAAGCCTGAAGTTGCTATAACGTTTTAAAGTCTTTGTACAATTAGTTTTGTATTTACCTTAGTACAATAATGTAATGCAAAATTCAAGATTTAGAAGAGTGAAATTTAAAGTGAAATTTATTGTAAAACTATTAATGCAAAGAGTCTATAACTAAATCTGAAAGCAATTGACCAATGAACAAAAATACATCACTTTACCAATTAAGGAGTACCAACAGTTAATTGGTATGCTAGACGACAAAGTATAAGACTTTTACCCTACTTATTGCTATATTCAAGAAAAAAAGTCACTTCCATCTAAAATAGCTACAACCAAATAAAACACTTTGACCAAACAACTATGGTCTTCAATACTGTTCTTCTTCCTCACAAATTTCTCGTCCAATATCCGGGCAAATTTATCTTTATTTGTCTTTTTTCTCTCTTTCTCTTTCAATTAAATCCAAGGTGGTTCCCGAATAATTTCTAAAGTAGTTCCTAAAAAAACATTCTATACCACTTCTAAATGCTTTTTCCGGCCAAGGTGGTTCCCGGGCACCACTTGCCACATACATAGGTCCGCCTCTGGCTGTCCTATTTTGATTTACATAGGAAAATAAGTTTTGGTGCTATAAGATTTGACTAAAGATATAGAAAATAAACTTTATAAAAAATGTGGTCGCTTGAACGGATAAAAACGGACTTATAACAAATAAGTTACGAGGTTTTAAAGTTTTAATAACGAAAACTATTTTCTTGAAATTTAACAAGCTGTTAGGATTTTTCACGAGGTAAAACCGGACTTTAAAAGATAAACCGGGTAGCCGAGGCCTTAAAATATGATAGTATATGTTAGGATTTAGAAAATCCATGTTGAAGAGTCGGTCACCCCAACCCTAGTCTAGCATATGTTAGCTCGTAGACATTACGTTATTTACTAGTTATTTAGTTTGTTATTTAGTTTAGTGCAACACCGTGGAGGACGGACGAGTCTTTACCCACTGTATGCCTGATCCACAGTCCGAAGGAGGACGTTTAGTATGTAACTATAAATACCCTCTACCTCCCAAGGTAGAGGGTTGGACCTTTCACTCAATCTAACATTTCTTTCTTTTGTTTACTTTCTCTCTCTAAAAAGGCTCCCATTCTACTTTCTCTCTCTAAAATCTATCTCATTCAAACCATATTGTGATTTGTTATGTGTATATGAAAACCAATATGTTACAAATGGTATCAGAGCCATGGTTTGATCATTCATCTTTCATGTTCTTGGATTTCTAGTGGTTTTCATAAGGTTTTTGGGTTTGAATGAGTTTAGAGAAGATTTCATCATTTGGATCATTTCTAGTGTTAAAGTTTGTAGGATCGATATATTATTGTGTTTGATGATTCGGGTGGTCTTAGATGATCAAAATACATGTTAGACATTTTAGAGAGAGAAAGTAGAGAGATGGGTGTTCAAGCTAGAGACTTGCTTTGGAAATTATGAAATGTTAGATTGAAAGCACCACCCCTTCCATGGATGGAAGGGGTATTTATACTTACAAACATAACGACCTCCTATCGGCCTGTGGATCAGGTATACAGTGGGTAAAGACCCGTCCTTCCTCCATGGTGTTACACTATGCTAAACTAAACTAATAACTAACTAATAAACTGATAAATAACGTAAACAGCGACAAATCTACGAGCTAACATATGCTAGACCATTATTGGGGTGACCGACTCTTTAACATGGAATTTCCAATTCCTAACAATCTCCCCCTAAGGGAGGTCACCCCATGAAATACATTTTGCTTCCTAGCATTATATCTTTGACTTCGTTCTTGAGCTCGTAGACTTGAATTCTTCATTTCCGCAATCTTTGTGCTTTTGTAGTGATTCTTCAAAATCCACATTGATTTGTACTTTTAGTGGAGGTCTTTGAACTGATCCACATCTTTGATGATCTTTGAGCTTTCTTTGAGATCATCAGCCACAGTAAATCTCTGGATCACCCTTTGTTGTGTTGCCATCATGTGAAGTTGTGACTTTCGGACCGACATGCTCACACTTTTGAATCATGACATCTTTCCATCAGAGTAGCGGAAGCTTTACTGGTTCATGATATTTGCAGCAGCGTAGCAGAAGCATAGTATAAAAATATCAGAACCAGGTTATGTAGATATGCACCAGTCATGATTTCTTCAATTAAGTGTGAATGCTGTGAGCATGCGGCTTTGGATTGACGTCTCAATTCTGATCAGCTGCAACCTTCCAAATGTACCTGCAAACAACAGTTAGCAATAAAACACACGAAAGTGTCTTTGATCACTTTCGTTGAATTGAGGTACACGGCCCACGGTTCCCCGTTGATCAGTACAAGTACTGCCTGTGATCAGGTAGGATTCCTAAGAATCTCCTTGACAGGGTTTCACAGCTGTTCTAGTTGTTCTCAAACCGGAACGTCTCAAAGAAGACAACACGGAGTGAGTGAACCAGCGAATTGAGATTCACTGATTGATGAAAAATGATTTGAAAAACAAGCGCGTATTGCTTAGAAGAAAGAGTTTTGCAATACGACGAAGGTTTTATGAGAAAGATCAATTTTCAATCAAAATACTTTTTGTATTAGAAAATGAGTACACATTCGATGTGCTAGAGAAAAGAATATTTGCACACCGAACAGTTTTTCCAAAAGTATTTTTTTTTTCAATCAGAGATACTTTTTGTGTTTGAAAATGAATACACATTCGACGTGCTGGAGAAAAGAAGGTTTGCACATCGAACGGTTTTTCCAAAAGTATTTGTCAATTCCATTCCTGGACCAAGGTTGATTCAAGATTGAATCTCCCCATCGTTTCTATCCAATTGTCACAAGCTTAATCTTACGAGAAGATCTCACATGTCACCTACCAAGAGCTTGTTTGATGTTGGCTCTAGAAGGATTTCCATCTTCATCATGAATATTTTCATATCACTCGGATGTTCTAGCAATACCACAAGGATAATGCGTAGGACTCTTAAAATATATTCTTACTTTCCACTGATGAGTATTTAGACACTCATCAATCCCCCACACTGAGATATTGCTAGTCCCTAGCAATGATTTGAGAAAACATAATGGATTTTAATCTCTTTACCAAAAGCCATTACTTCTGGAGTAGCCAAATGTTTCAGTTCAAGTAAGAACCATGGTACACTGATAACCATGTGATTTTGAGCAAACCACCAGCTTTCAACGGATTTGATTTTGTCTTTACCAGAAGCCGTACCCTTCTGGACTAGCCAACTCTTAGATAAATTATCAATATTATCTTTGGTGAGCTGATTACCAATTATGGATTTTCCACTGCCTTTACCACAAGCCATAATCTCGCGGGCTAGCCAACTCTTCACTTTTTAGGATATGGTGAGTTGAGAACCAAACAATTTTGGGCAAATTGCAAGCCATATAAACGGATTTGAGAAATCTTTACCAAGAGCCGTTTGCTCCTGGATTAGCCAATCCTTTAGTTTATTAGACAAGGCGGACTGATAACCTAATGAGAAAGTGTAAAACACTTACTCCAAAAAAAATTTTGGCCAAAAACGGGGGAATTGGTATAATTATATGATAAAATTCGTGAGAATTCCCCCCCACACTTAGAAATGAATATTGCCCTCAATATTCAAAGTACCGGCGGTTATGCCGAAACAAAGAACGTAAAAGGGAAATACTACGGCCATTATTTGAAAGGTTTTTTTTTTTTTTTTTTTTTTTTTTTTTTTTTTTTTTTTTTAAGATAAATGTATATAACATGTGGGGCATCACCCCCACACTTAGGTGGTAGAAAGGGGGTAAGAAGTCAGAAATATGGGTGAAAACCCATATGATGTGTGCTACTGTTTTTGATTTCCGAGTCGCTAGCTTGACTCGACCCCGAATTCATTTGTTCATGGGGAAGCAAAGTGGAAGGAACAATCTCCATCGGACTTTCATTCAAGATGTTTGGACAAACATTGAAGCATGTGAAAGTTCCACACCGATGAGATATACAGAGAACGACCCGGCTCACATATGATAAACGAAAATGCCGGGGTCAAAGATAGTGTCCTCACTCCCGAAGGAGTGAAGAAGAGAGGAAGTCACATCATAAGTGAGGAATGGAAGAAAGATGTTGATAAAAATCAAGATCCATTCTTCATCCTCAAATGTAGACGTATCTGGAGGAAGGGTGAAGGTAGTATCATCAATAAGCAAACTCTTATGATAGAGCACACCTTCCTCCAAGCCAATATCATCCTCAAGATCAAAGTAGAAATGATCATATTCCGGAGGAGATATGTCATGAGAGAGTTCACCGGAGAACTCTTCATGAAGAGAATCATTGGAAAAAGCCTCAAGCTCGGGCTTGTCCAATGTAGAGTCACTATCCACAACGGGGATAGGAGATGAAGCTGACTTAGCACAAAATGATTCGATCTTAGAAACGAGGAGATTTATATTGAACAATTGTTCACGAAGTATCTCGTCCTCAATTTCCAGAGCATCAGAATTTCTCACTTCTTCTAAGCTAACTAGCTCAGAAGGTAGCTCCTCGACATAATCGATGTCTCCATAGGATAAAGAATCGTCAAACGAAGTACAATCGTTATCAGAATCGGAGAACATCTCGACATGATCATATGGAATGTCAAGAGGAGGAGAAGAATTATCATCGAGAGGCTCATCACACATATTACCGGAGGTAACCTCGGACTCACTTGGGGTTGGAACAAGGCTCTCAACACTTGACGATTCCATTTCTGGAATAGTGCTAGAAGGCTCGTCCCCCATTATGAGAGAGTCTTTGGAAGCAATAAAAGGTAAGATAGGTGTGATAGCAATAGACTGAGGGAGTTGAGAAATAAGATCGTTCAATTGAGTAACACTCTCCTCGTCGTCCTCATAGTATTCCCTCATTTGAATACTATCCTCATCATCATCGTCATCATATCGGATTCTTATGTTCATCTGCTGAAGCTTACATACCATTCTTTTCATTTGTAGTTTCTTTCGAATGCGTATTTCTTCAGAACTTTGAGGAAGATAACACTCCTCGTATTCATTGAGATGCTGTGAAGGATATTGATGAATGATGGAATACTGTGGGGGTTGGAAATTGTCAAAACCGGGAGAATTGGAATTTTGAAAATTTTGATTCATCGGTTGACATTCAAAAGTCGCATGAGGACCCCCGCAATTCTCACAACAGAGATAATTGGGAGAATAACTTTCACCAAAGTTCTGATTGTAACATGGTTCCGGCTCATAGACAAGCGGGACCTGTGGTGGACAATCAAAACCGTAATGAGAATCATTCCCACAAAACTCGCATGAGTAGGATTCGTACTGGGGCTGTGGAGGTAGGTAGGAAAAATCGGGTGTTTCATTTGAAATGGGATCGGGATTACCGACAAACTTGTCTCCGAAACCCACATTGGTACATCGCCGACAATTTCCACCGTTAAATGGACCTCCACACCAGGAACATGTCAAATACCATGACATAAAGAATTAAACGGATAAGAGGATAAGGAATGGAGAATTAAACGGTTAAAGAAGATAAGGAATGAAGAATTAAACAGATTAGAGGGTAAGGGAAATGTAGAATCAAAAGATGCGAGAGGGTAAAGATGGATATTTTTGGATTTTTTTAAAAATATGCTGCAAAAACAAAGAATGAAAATCTTTTTGGTGTTGATAACACTTCAGGAAAAGTGTTAATGAACTTTTTGGATTTTTGAAAACTTTACAAAAAACTTTTTACAAAAAAAAATGGAGTATGTGCAAGAATGGGTCTGAAAATGGTTAAACACACGCTAAAGCCTCCTCGGCAGCGGCGCCAAAATTTTGATCTGTGGTGAACCGTCAATTCTAAACAGACTTAAAACAGCTCAGACACAAATACAATGAAGATCAGAGAATATAGTGAATTCCCGGGTCGTTATGTCCCACGGAGACTCAATGGTGTGCAAATACTGATTCAGACGATAGAATGATCACTAATGATAGCGATCAGAAAGGATTAGATTGAATATTACACTACTGAAAAAGATTATAAAATAAAGCGACTTAAATGCAAATTAAGAAAATTAAAAAGATAAAAGATATTAAATAAACGCTATCACTATTTTTAAAGTGATGAACGTTTAAAACTAAAAACTTAAAACTTACGTTTAAATAAAAATAACGTAAACGTACAAATAAAAACGTGAAACTTACACAATATAAATCCTAAAAATAAAAAAAAATACATTTTTACAGACCTAATGATAAAAGAAAATTATTAGAAAAATAAAATTATTTTTAAAACTATTTATGTAATTATTATTAATTAAAAACTAATTTAAACTATTTAATAATACTCTAAAATAAAAGAAAATATGAAATAAGACTAGAAAAATAAAGTTAAGACTTAGAAAAATCTAAAATATGATAAAACTAATTTTAAAACTGAAAATATATTTTTAAGACTTTATATGTATTTATTATTAATTTAAAACTATTTAAAACTAATTTAAATTATTAAAAATACCAAATAAAAGGAGAAAAATAGGGAAAAATACTTTTTAAGCTTTTTACATTTATCTAAACTTAGGAAAAGTGAAAAATTATTTTTTGGAACTTTTTCTTAATTATTTGTATTAAATGTTATTTAAAAATGCTTAAAAACTAGATAAAATGCAGAAAAATACCAAACAAGCTAGGAAAAATCTGAAAAATTCAGGAAATGCTTAAAATAATATTATGAATATAAGAAAAATAGAAAAATAGGTGCTTATGTGGAGAAATATGCAACTGCTATGGAAGTGCTTATTGAAATAAGCACTTGATAAGCCAAAAGAGCACCAAAGTCTACCAAACTGATAATGAAGCTCTAATAAGCTAAAATAACACAAATGGAACAAGTTTCAACAAGCAAAAACCTCTGGTTATCAGGTTGCAATGATTTGATGAATTAAGCCTTAAGCTAAAAACAGATTAGAGGGGTGCTACTTGCAGCCACCAAATAAGCAACCAAATAAGCTAGAAACAGGAAAACAGAACTTGGAACTTGGAGAAGACCTGGGTGAGATTCTATAAGCCAAAAATTAGCTCAACACAAGCTCTCATGAGCTAACTGTGAGGTCTGCAAAAACTCCATAAAACCTGTGCAGGCAACAGTGCCCTGCACAGGGGAATAGACACCATGTTTGAGCTTATTTATAAGCTACTCAGAAAAGCTGAAAGGTAAAACAGAATTGGGGTCTTGAACACAACCTAGCAAACTATAAATGTGCCAAAAATTAGACCTTAACTAGCTGAGATGAGCACTGTGCATCATCTGCAAGAGTTGCACAAACTGGACATTTGACATGTTTTGAATTTTTAAGAACAGAATTGGAGTTTGACCAAAACTGAGATTTAGAAGCAATTTAATGACTGATTTCAATGTAATTTGATGTAATGCAACTATAATAACCTAATTTAACTGAATCTAAACCTTTATTAGATAATGACAATAACTGATTTCCAACAGTAAGCTCACAAGAACAGATTTGAGCCAAAGTTGACTATGAGCACAAATGGAAGTAAAACAAAGACAGGCATGTATGCATATAACCATATAACACCTAAAGCAACAGACCTAAACCATTATTCTAGCCTCTAAAGCAGTTTAACAAAGCAATCCAAACACCCCTTTAAGTACTGAAATGCATTTTTTTAACCAACCTAACTACTGATCCACTGATTTCTTGATTACTCTAAGTTTATATAACCTAAATAAAACTAAGTGAACAAGTGTACACTAATGATGATCACAGAAACTCAAACAACCAAGGAATGCAAAGTAGCTTAAAAAGTGAAAATTGAGAATTAAACTCACATAAGTCCAGCTGGTGTGCAACTTAAACCAAACCCAAGAACCACTAAACTAAATCATTTCTAACCCAAATCCACTGCTGCATCTACCATCATCCATTTCCAAATCCAATAGAGCTCACAGTTGACTTTTGTTGACTTATTCACAAAATGCTTGAAAATGATTCCAAAGCTCATCAAAAGCTATATAAATCTTAAGTACACTTGTTTGAGCTTACAAAGAAGCTAATTAGAAGCTTAAACATAAAAAGTTGAGACTTAAATATGCAACAGTAACATGAAACATGTATTTTATCTAAAAAACTTTGATTGAGAACTCAAAAGCACATTACAAAGGATATTTAACTTTAGTGAGATACAAAAACACTGAAATTACAACATTTTAACTAAAACTAAAAACATTTAATTAAAAACGACATTAAAGAAAATAAGTAAAACTAGCTACTCTCTTCAACTGCTTCTCTCCTCATTTCTTTTATACCAATTTGCTTCTCACTAGACTTCTGAATAGTTCCCACTTGGTTTTGAGCCATTGGATCTTCAAAATTGCCATCTGTCGTTTTTGGCGCCAAAATGGACTTTTGCAGTTTTTGGTTGAGTGAAATGGGGAGGGGTGCAATAAATGGTTTTTGTAGTTGTGTTGAGGTGGGGGGACAAGGAAAGTGATATGGAGAGGAGGGGGTTGAATGGTGGCTTGAGTGACAGGGTAGCAGTTGGGATGAAGGAGGAAAATATGGCGCCAAGTGGGTGTCTGTTTGACCAAGGATTGACCAGGGAAGAGTTAATAATAGGGGGGTTCACAATTGCTTTTGACAGGGGTCCAAGGTGTGTGAAAGGTCCAATATGGTGATAAAGGGTTTAAATTGACAAGGGACTAAAGTTGAACTTCTGAAATTCCAGGGACCAGAACTGCCAATTCATCAAACTTGTTCCAAGGACTGAAAATGACAAGCTTCAAAAGTATAAGGACCAAAATTGCCATTTTGCAATTTTCCAGGGGCCATTTCTGCCAATTTTCAAACTTGGAGGACCATTTTTGCAATTTTCTCAAACTTTTGATATTTTTCACCAAAGGACTAAATTTGACAACTTATGATTTTAAAAGGACCTTTGGTGACTTTACTTTTGAAATTATGTGCTCAGGGACTGTTTTTGACAACTTTTGAAACTTGGGGGACTAAAACTGCAATTTTTGAAAATTTGATATGTTTTTCATCTGATTTTGATATTTTTGCATTTAAAACACATAAAACACTGATTTGTGATATTTTGATCATTTTGATGTGTTTCTGAGTGTTTTCAGATGATTTTGCAGTTTATTTTGTACAAAAATGATGAGTATTTAGACACTCATCATCCACATTGTGTGAAACAGCAAGTCTTCCAGAATAGTGTCCTAATGAGATATTGTGGATGATCTCTTGGCTCTAGACTCAATAGTGCACATTTGGTTCCTATGCCGGTAACCACCAGTAGCATATGTATTGAACCCGGTTTCTGCCCTAAGGTTGAATTGATGGAGGGCTATTTCTTTTCACCCTTTTTCACATTCAGTTCTTTTTCATTCTTCAACCCCTTCAGTGCTTACCGAGACTTCATTACTAGAACCTTGTTGGGTTTATTCCAGTACTAGCTCTGTCTCAGTCCGCACTCTTCCCATATCTCACTTTTCTCCTTTTTTCATCATACCTAAGGACTCTACACTATCTAGTAGATTATCCCTGGGTAGATCCCTCCGGTTCTGGCGGATCGTGGGAACAAATACCTAACCTCACCATCCTTATAACTCCATACATAAAGTAAAATGGTCGGTCTTTTGGTACAGTTCATTCTTCCTTGAAACCAATTGAAAAATCATTTGGAAAAACAATCAAGGTACTTGTGATACGAGATCAAAGCATTTTGTACCTTAATAGTTTTGATCATCTAGAAATGCTCCCCCTCAACATGTGCATATGATATGAAATTGTTTAGCACATGGAGGAAAGAATTCTTTGAAATAATTTCTTGATCACAATTTCCTTAGAAAAAGCCTTTTGATTTTCTTTGGTAAATACTCCCCCTCAATATGTGCATAGGATATTTGAAATCATTTTATCACATAGAGGCAAGAGTTAATTTGAAGCACATCCACAATCACAAGAGCCATTAAGAAACCATTTGAAAACTCAATCAAGGTACTTTATAAATCACTTTAAAAAAAAATTTGTACCTCGATAGTTATGCTCCTCCTCAAAATGTGTTTCGAGATTCGAAAGCGTTTAGCACATATGAGAGAGCAGCCTGCACATTTAAATTAAAATGATCACCTTTTATCAAATTTCATTATTAAATCACAAATTCTCCCCCGATCAAAAATATCAAACCCTTTGAGATTTTGGATCCCAAGTGATTTAATTAGGTTTAGAAAAACATGGGAGAAAATGTGGCCTTGTTTAAATACTCATCTGGTTTTTGGATAAATCCTCCTCCTCAACATGTGCATTGTGTATTTGAAAACGTTTGGCACATGGAGGCAGGAGTGCCTTTGAAGGACTAAAACCAATTCCATTTGAAACAGATTTGAGATTTAAATCATGATCTCTACCCCGATCAGAAATATCAAACCATTTGAGATTTGTGATCCCAACTGACTTAAATCATTTAGAATATTTTGGGGAAAGACGTGGCAAGATTTGATTTTGAAAAATGACAGATAAGGACCATTTTAAGACATTAAAGATTGTTAGTATCAGGTATGATTGTTTTAAGAGATCTTTTAGTAAAATAAAACAATTTCACAATCAAACAAGAACAGAAAAAATTTCATTTTGACAGATCTTTGAGTTTTAAAGAAAATCATACCATGACATAACATTAAATCTTTAGATCACCACATTTTAACGTACACACGGACTTTTATGAAGAAATATCGTTTGAAAATATATAATTTGAAATCACTCTCCCCCTCAATCCATGACAGAAGTCAATAATTGAGTGACTTAGGTTTTGATAAAAAGAAGTCCGGTGATTTACAAAATTTAGTTCAATTTATTTTCAAAAACAATATTTTTCCATTTTCAAAACAATTTTAATCAAAGTTTTTAGAAAATTGTTTAAAAATGGTATCCTGCACAAAGATACGTTAGGTGGTTGAGAAGCTTCTGTTGATGCTGTAGGGTTTGGAAGAAAAACCGTCTGCTGATGCAGTGAGACTTCTTACGTTGCATTTTAATGCCAACTGAGGTCAAGTTAAGCTCCGTTTCTTCAATCACTTAGAAGAAAACCATCTGCTGATGCAGTGACACCTCTTACGTTGCATTTATGCCAACTCTCCATTGAAGTCCAATTAAGCTCCGTTTCTTCATTTGTCAACCCAAGATATAGTTACCCTTTCCTTTCGGCATCCAATCATATTCAGTTGTGGGATCCGGATCGGGAACATTCTTATATACCAATATACCTGCATACGTTAGTGAACACACATACAGATATATGGTGGTCGACATCACCCAAACAGCAATCGACTAATAAAAGTCAATTCAACATGTCAATCAGATCATATAAAGCAAGGGAATTATGAGTTCATCAAACTTTAATCATCTAAACCTAACAATCATATCCTAGAAACCTAGTCCTTCAACACAGGCAATTATATTTTTACAGATAAACACGTAGGATAATTAAGAAAGTCCGTTAGATGATATAAATTTGAAAAATATTCTTCCCCTCAATCAATGACTCTTTTTCTTGAAAAGTTTTAAAAGTGCTGAAGTCATCGATTGAGTTTTTGCGAATTAATACGAAAACTCTGATCCTGATTGATTTTTCAAGCAAATCATTTTACCACCATTTTGAAATACAACAAATATTTTTCTGAAGAATTTTAGACGGAAAAACATTTGTGTAGGAACAGCAGTCCTTCGACATACTTTCCTCAATATATTTTAGGATAAGTGCACGAAATATTTGAAAATTGGTTTAGCGCATCACTTTCCTTTCTTTAAAGAATGGGTTGCTATCTGAAATAATAGCAAACCATTTTTGAAGCGCGGGTTACAGTCTGAAATAACTGTAAGCCATTATTTGAAGCCCGGGTTACAGTCTGAAATAACTGTAAGCCATATTTTTAGACATGTTTTGGAAAAGAATATTTACACCTCCTGTTCGAACTTCATCTATGGTCTCGTGCCATTATTGAATGACATTTCTAAGACCGCATATGTTATCGATACCAGCAGACATGTCATAGAAAAACGTATTTTTGGTATTTTGTTTGAATTTTTTTGATTTTTATGGGATTTTGATGGTTTTATATTTTCTATTTTCTTTTTGTTGGTTTTATATTTTTGTATTTTGTTTTTCGAAAAATATTTACAAAGATAGAGTAGATGATATAGTATAAGAAGATGATGATACGAGTACCGAGATAAGGATATCGAGCAGCCCCGTTGTAGAAGATAGAAGTCATCATCTCTTAAACATTCACCACCAAAGCTTCCAAGACTCTTGAATCGAAGAGAGAAATTGAGCCACTTGAAAGTGAGACTTTGGCAGCTTCCCCCCAAACCAAAAATCCTTTAGCTGAGCAGATTCAAAGCTATCTTACAAGCTTCTCTTAGCCAGGTGCACAAAGAAGCACAACATTATCATCGAACTTGCTGCTCCTTTTAAGAATAATCACCGTGATTCATCGTTCGAGGTTTTATCATCCAATAGAAGAACAACAACGTATCATCCCACACATAAATAATCTTCTCAGATTTCATTCTACTAAATTCTGACGCAATGCATCCCCAACGAGTTGTCAAGAGACCACTTCCCCCAAGTAGATGAATAGATGCAGTCAGTCTCTTAGACTAGAGCTCACGAACCCGAATACACATACTTGAAGACAAAGAAACTTATACCATCGAAGTAGCATATTAAGTCCAATAGCCAAAGAATAACCCCGATGTATACTTTTCTCTCCCCTGAAGAAAGTGTATGAAGCTCAAGAACCCGAAGTACCCGAATGCCCAAAGAGAGAATAACCGATAACATTGAAGAAGCATGCTGAATCACTGATTATCTCTGCGGATGTCAACACCGGAATAAGTGATTATATCTCTGAATCACTGATTAAGCCCTCAAGTGAAGCAGCTGAGCGCCCCCAATGTACACAATTCTCTCTCCACTGATGATTGCGATAACATCGAAATTATCACACACTTGTGTACATCTTTCATCTTCAGAAACTAACTCTTCCATCTCTTCCCCCAGATAGTTGGAATAAGAATACTAAACGCCTTGATGAGTAAACCTTGAGTTTCTCTGCGGTCAGACATATGTCTTCCCGGGATATCTTCAATCACTTAGAAGAATTAAGTTCATCAAGTTCACTCGCCATGAGTCAAACCTTGAGTTTCTCTGCGGTAATAACATTTGTCTTCCCGGGATATCTTCAATTACTTAGAAGTATTAAGTTCATCAAATTTTACTCGTGTTTAGATGAGTGTCTCCTTCCCCCTTGCTGGTTTTGATACTTCAGAATCAGCAACTCTTTGAAAGCCCAAATACTAGAAATTTGTTGAGAAGAACGCTTGAAGTCTTTGTGAGAATCAACATGCTGAGTAATGTGAGCAAGTCTAATTGGGGATTAAATCTGACATTTCACCCTCCCCCAATTAGTGCTATCCCCTAAACTGATAATGCCCGGAATATGAAGAAGTCTTTGGATAATCAAATGCAACTCGTCATTAGTCTTCTAACATGTAGCAGAAAATGTAGAACAGACTGTAGACTCGACCTTCTTCAAGATTGTGCAGTTGGGGAATAGAGTGTTAACATCTTCAACTCACACCAAAAAGCATCCCACCAAAAAGCATCCTAATTAACTTACATCTTGCAAATCCCCTTAACTAAAATCCCTCCCAATCAAACAAGAACAGAAAGATGTTCATCAAGGAAATCAGCAATCAGGCCGCAACGAACACACAAGATGGTAACACCAAACTACCAATCACATCAAACAAGAACAGAGAGATTGTTCGGAATCATCATGTTGATGTATACGTGAAGCATTAAACGGAAGCACTTTGTCGATAAAATCATCAGTCCGTGAGAAGATGTCAACCAACGACTCTTAGAAGAAACTCCATGTAAAGATGAACTGATAAGAAGAAGCTCGGTTCTTACATGAGTTTGGAGCCGTTTGACCATTTTTTTTTCTCAAAAATCAATCAACCATGCAGTAATTTCACACTTTTTCTCCCCCTCAAGAATTGCATACGGAGTTGCCATTCTTGATTAAATAAGTGAAAATCATCCGAATGTTCTATTCATACTTCTCTCCCGCAAAATCAGCACATGATGTCGCCATCTTCATTATAATCGAGCAAGTGGAATGAGAAAACAATCAGTGGTAGCCCGGTTCACTTGATGACTGAAGCGCATGGAAAAAGTATGAAGCATGTTGATGAGAATGGTCATAATAAGAAGATTTCTCTTCTTCAGAAGATAAAGGGCACTGAAGTGTACACTTTTCTTTTCTTTAGAGTACGAGGCATGAACTGATGTGTTCATACGTCATAAGAAGATTTCTCTTATTTTGAAGATAAAGCGCACTGAAACGTACACTTTTCTTTTCTTTGGAGTACGAGGCATGAACTGATGTGTTCGTCATAAGAAGATTTCTCTTCTTCCGAAGATAATGCGCACTGAAACGTACACATTTCTTTTCTTTGGAGTACGAGGCCTGAACTGATGTGAACAGACGTCATAATCTCTCTCTTTTCAATATCTTTTGGCAAACTTGTAATCAACCCCATTATCATTCAGTAGGCTCTTTGTTGTGACAGCTGATGGATTCAACCCAATATGATGAATTTGACCCTGAAGTAAATTAACCCGAACTCGTGACTTAAACTTGCACATATGTAACAAAAAGCGGTGCCGAGACTTCACCCTCCATTGAATCTCTAGGTACTCTATACTCTTCAACCAACCAACCATCAAGTATAAGACGTACATCACCTCTTGAAAATCCACAATTGAATGTGACACTGAGCACTACAACGTAACTCCTTAAAGTGATAGTTATTTTGTGGTGATAAGAGCCCAATTCCCCCAAGTGGTAAAAGAAAAGGAAAAAGTCACCCAACAATAACTAGATTTCCAAGTCTTCGTTTTTTGATAAGAAGCTCGAACAAGGATCATTAAGAATCTTCATCCAACCATCCCCGATACCTTCAGATACTAAGTACACTCGCCCGTGATATTTCACTTCAACCTCAAATAAATAATAGTGAATTAACTTCGTTGTCACATCTTCTTGGTTAAAAGCTCAAATCTAGCCTTATTTGACGTTTTAGTTGAACTATGATAATGGTTTTCATCCCGACCATGGTTAAAAGCACATAACCCCGTAAAACCATGTAATAACCAACTGCCATGAAGACAACCCAAACACACACCCAATTCATGAAGTATACCCTTTTATCCCTTCTTTGAAGCAGAAACCATAGCACCAGCATCAGATAAGATCCAGAATTACACTTTCCTTTCTCCAGGATGGTTCCATCATTACGGGATTTTGCAATTCCATGGTTTAAACCGAGAAATAGATTCTTACGCGGGATTTTACAAAACCAAGAATAAAACGTAAGATAGATCCAGAAATGCACTTTACTATTACCAGGATATTTCCATTGTCACGGGATTTTACAAGTCTATGATTTAAACCGAGAAATAGGTTTTTTCGCGGGATTTTACAAAATCAAGACAAAACCGTAAACAATGTCATCTTGAATGTTTTATGACAACTTTGGTTTCGATGAATTTCTGTTTTAAGGGAGCATGCAGTGGTTCATCAGCGATTCATTATCCAACATCAACAATAACATCAATCATCCAATAAACACTTTGGTAAACACATCATTCACGCATTCTGACGGCTGTTGCTGTGACCACATGGTGAAGTAAACCCGATATACCAAACTTGATCATGAAGTAAGATTCCCCAGATTTGTTACTTGAACTTGTACTAATCCTTGTGAAAAAGAAACGGTGTATCCAATGTACAAAACCTCTTGACATATCCTCCACTGCGTGAGACACCGAAGTGATAGCTACGTTGTGGGTTAAGCAAGAAAGAATCATACACGTAACTAAATAGTCAAGCCTTTATCACCCTCTATAAAAGTCCAAACAAGTCATCTTCGCGGAAAGGTAGAAATAAGGAAGATAAAATAAGTAATTGTGCTCGGAAAACCTCACGACAAATCCAAATAAGATATACCAAATACAATCAACCCCGCAGTCAGCCAAGTTCCAATAACATTTTAAGCCGTGACAAAATATCCGTGTAAATGTATAACCCAAGTAATCTCATATCCCAAAGAATCTCAGCAACATACCAAATCTCATCATCACAAAATTCATCAACTAATCTCATGATCAAGTCTCAAATTATCCAAATCTCATATATACGATTCAATTTTGAGAAGCCCAACCGCAACTTTGAACCCGACCCACATGTAAAGACTAAATTCAATCAATTTCAACCTGAACAATTCCAAATCCAATCCAACTCAAATACTTAGGCTCGGTCCACCACATGATTAATGTGAATATTATAAGGCCTTTGTAATCCCAATCATTTGAATGTTGCAAATAATTAGCCCAAGCGAAATCCGAAATTCGGTCTAAATCCGACTTAAGTCAATGTCAGATCCAATTTCAAAAGAAATCACACTTCCTGACAGTGTCTTATTCATCAAATAAACGGACCAATTATGATACACGATTATTGGCGTAGATATATCACAACCGAATGAGGTCCAAGACCAGCCCACAAGTAAACAGTTCGATAGGCCCATGTGATAATCAACAGATCCTTGAAATAGTCCAGGTCAATGAATAATCATCAAACCGTTAGGCCCATGTGAACAATCCGATCCAAAATAGTGAAAATACTTCAAGTCCTAAACATCGGTGTATAAAACACATAATTCTCACACATGACCTAAAATTACTCACACAATCCAACCCTAATATCATTTCATCATCCGCCCCCTTCTTTTACCAAACCCTAATCTCATATTCATCCTGCCTCTCTCCTAATAATTCTCACATCATCTCTTCCACCAAATAAATCTCACAAACTTCATCTCACTCCAATCCGCCCCCATTTATAACAAGTCCAGAATCGGTTTAGACAATACTCAGCCACAGGGATGGCTTCGAGGGATTAAGTGATGGCCACAGGGATGGTCGAGATCTTGATAAGGCTTCGAAATAAATCAAGGGTCGAAGGTAGGCTTATATGTTGTATTGTTTTCCTTTTTCATTCAACCGAACCAAGAAAGTGAGGTAACATAATTGTTGCATTCATATCTATGTGTTCGGATAGTCACTTGAGGTAAGAACTTCAAACATTGATCGATGATGTTAATTTTAAATCGTGTGTCATGACCTTAAGAGTCTTGCTGTAGCAATTGTACCACGAAAAATGGCTGAGATCTTAGATATAATTGAGTCGAGTCATGTTTTTCAGTAAACGAATCAAAGAAAAGACTATAGCAAGATTGTTATAAGTCTTTCTTTATATTCGGATATGAATAGAAGTCTTAAGCATCAAACAGTAATTAGATCGATGAAGATTGTATATTATTTCGTGAGAATGACCTTTCAAGGGTTAGATAATTCATTGAGTACCACGAATAAGGACAAAACTGAGATCATTCTAATTCGTACCATCTTGCATCATAGATCTGAGAACTTGAATAATGATATAGATTGAGAGGTTGTGAAGTTTGATTATGTTGTTGAAAGTCGATGGTTTTGTAGAAGTAATGGTTGATGTTTTATAGCAGTAATGTTGTTGTTTTGGTATATGGTTGCATCTAGTTGTGGTCTTTGGTCATGTGTTGTCATTCTTCTTCTTCATTTTTGTCCATGTCACTAGGTTCAAGACAAGTCGCTACCAATGAGTCAAGTTGCTAGCAAAATTTTTTCAAAGCAAGTCGCTAACCAAAGGTCTTGAGACAACTCGCTAAGCCAAGTTGCTAACTTCAACAAGTTGTTACGGCTTGTAAAGACAAGTCGCTACTTCAAAGCTGTTTAACAACTCGCTTTCATTTAAAGTCACAAGTCGCCATTTTCTTCATCTTTCAAGTCATTAACTTATCAAAATAAGTCGCTAGGTCATTTAGTCCACACAAATCGCTATGCTCAAAAGCAAGTCGCTAGGTCATTTTCAGTATCAAGTCGCTACTTAGCTTTATACATAACTCGCTATTGACTTTCAAGAAAGTCAACGAATAACCAAGTCGCTACAGAGAACCAGTGAATCTGGACAAATATGAGGCCAAGTCGCTAATATGATATTCCGGCGAGTTTTCCGACCATATTCAAAGACACCCAGAAAAACGTGACAAAGACTGTTGCAAATGACAGATTTGACCCAGTTTGACCATTAAAAACATACCAGTTTGACCCAAGTTTTACCACCAATACACCCAACAGATTCATATTGACTTTACAGATATGGTAGCAAAACGTCACATAAAGACTGTTTGGACACATAAATAACACAAACAGATATAACATTTAAGGGACAGTAACATTTTGACCATAACAAGAGTACACAAAACCTAGTATTAAAGCTGTTTACCCAAAAAATACGTAAAGTATATAATCCGACCAACACAAACACAAAACAGTTTTGACACGAATCAAAAGACCACAAAAAATCAACACAACACAATAAACCTTGGCTCTGGTACCAATTGTAGGATCGATATATTATTGTGTTTGATGATTCGGGTGGTCTTGGATGATCAAAATACATGTTAGACATTTTAGAGAGAGAAAGTAGAGAGATGGGTGTTCAAGCTAGAGACTTGCTTTGGAAATTATGAAATGTTAGATTGAAAGCACCACCCCTTCCATGGATGGAAGGGGTATTTATACTTACAAACATAACGACCTCCTATCGGCCTGTGGATCAGGTATACAGTGGGGTAAAGACCCGTCCTTCCTCCACGGTGTTACACTACGCTAAACTAAACTAATAACTAACTAATAAACTGATAAATAACGTAAACAGCGACAAATCTACGAGCTAACATATGCTAGACCATTATTGGGGTGACCGACTCTTTAACATGGAATTTCCAATTCCTAACAAAGTTTGGATTTTGATTATTTTTTGTGTTTAGAATCATTGTAAGTGTTTAGGTTTTGATTTGGAAGGCTTGAATCATCGTGGTTGGGTTGTTTTTGGATTGAAAAGTGGTGTTTTTTGAAAGTTTGTTGGATGCGAGTTAAGTCACGGTATGCATTTCTTGGATGCGAGTTATCCCATGTTTGATGCGACTTGTCTATTCTGAGCTTGCTTATTGAAGCGAGTTGTCTTATATGCGAGTTGTGTTTTATGCAAGTTGTCTGTTAAGTGAGTTGTCATTTAAGCGAGTTGGTAATTAGGGTGCGAGTTGTCTTGTACTGCGACTTGTCTTGGCTGCGAGTTGTCTAGGGTGCGAGTTGTCTAGGGTGCGAGTTGTCTTGGGTGCGAGTTGTCTTGACTGCGAGTTGTCTAGAGTGCGAGTTGTCTTGACTGCGAGTTGTCTAGAGTGCGAGTTGTCTAAAGTGCGAGTTGTCTTGGGTGCGAGTTGTCTTGGGTGCGAATTGTCATGTGTGCAACTTGTCTATTGAGACTTGCATGCGGTTTGATTGAAGCAGTTTGACCATAAGTTGACTTTTTTTACGTCAAAACTTCAAACGGCCATAACTTTTGAACCGTAACTCCGTTTTGGACGAAATACCAGTCAAAACGAGCGGAACAGCTTGAATATGGTGAGGTTTCACCACGAAGTCGTGAAACAAATTTTTTGAGGCCCAAATCCCCTCCGAAAGGAAGTTATTGAGGTTTTTAAGTTTTTAGACCTAAATTTCTTCGTAAAATCGTGTATCAACCAATCCAAATCTCAACCAAACAACATCTCTGCTAATCCTACAAACAATCATAAGTCCTAACACACAATTGTCTATCATTGTGTCGATCCATCAGTCATCTTAACACGTTCCATTGGTCATTGCTTAACGGTTTGGTCTTGATTTTAGTAAAATCTCGCGAACGATTCTATTTCTAGGTTTAAATCACAGACTTGTAAAATCTCGTGTACACAGCAACATCATGTCTTACAATCCTGATTCAGTAATTTCGGAAGTACTTAAATTGTATGATGTTGTGGACAACAATGATAATGTATGCTACACTGAACGGTTAAAGATGATTGAATCAATCAATGAGGATGTGAGATCTTCGTGTTCAAAGTCTGAAGAGAGAGAATTGCACCTGTTTAGACTACATAATGCCATGCAAAAGGTAAGTAGCATTGAACCTTATCAACAACTTCACTCACACCTCATGTCACTCACACCGATATGAATGGAACGAACATGCAATGCCCTTTTCAGTCAAGATTTATCCACATTAACGGGAACATTACTATTGAACTTAGAACAATTAGAACAACAACTTGATAAAGAAAAGGTTCAAAAGGATAGTTCCAGTGCTGCACTTTAAGTGATCCACAACCAATTTCAATCATTCATCTGTGGGGAATTTACATCAGATTATGATCAAGACATGACTGAAATGTCTTCCAAGAGACACACTGGAATGGAAATTAGCGTGTTCATAGAGACACTTATCCATCTCATGGATAATGTGAAGAAGTATATTGAGGAAGTTACTCAGAAATATGAAAAAGTGGATGAGAGTCTGGTGCAGTTGAGAGATAGTTGTGATGAGTTGGGTAATGTATCAGTTGAAGAATCGGGTATTGCTGAATGCAGAATGTCAGAGACAACAAATAATGATGTAACCAGTTGTTTAGTTACTCCTAACACACAAGAAGTAGATGCAGTAATCAGAAAGAGGAATGAATGTCGGGCACAATCAAAAGATTGTAGTGTTGAGTCGGGTAAAGCACCAAATGATGGATCAGTTGACACTGAATACAGAGGCTCAGAGATAGATAAGCTTGACACAGCCAGCGGTCCAGTGAATCTTATTACACATGATGTGGATGCAGATATTAGACCAAAAATTGAACAGGTGTCATGTAATGAGGTACCCTTAACTGTTCAACATAGTACATCTGCTAAAGTACTTAAACAAACTGATCATGATGCTGAACATGACTTTGATATATGTTCTGTAACTGAGGCTGAGTCTGAGATTAAGTGTTTCAAAACAAAAGATATGATTGATAAAAAGGATTTTGATGAACTTTCAAAAAAATTCTCAAATCTTGAAAAACATTGCATTTCACTTGAAATTGCGATACAGAGTAAAGAAGAAAGTTTTCAACTTAACAAACCATGTAAAAATCGGGAACTTCATGAATTCCGTGAACTTTTTGAAATTAACACTTTGAAAGATCAGATTCAAGACAAAGACTCAACCATTTACAATCTGAAGAAACATATTTCTGTCCTGAATTTGAGAAGTTATTTAGTCATGACTAAACAAGACATTGATACTATTAAAACAAGAAATAATGAACTGGCAATTTATGTGGCTAAATTACTAAAGGAAAATGAGACTTTGAGAAAGCATCACATAGAACTAAGTGACTCTGTCAAAAAAGCTAGAACTAAGTCAATGAAACAAACAAACTCTTTGATAGCAAAAATTGATGATCTCAAAGCTCAAGTTCAGGAAAAGAGTTTCGCTATTGTTGCCTTAAAGAATGAGCTTAGAAAAACCGTAGGGAAAGTGTGAACACTAAGTTTACAAAACCATCAACCTTGGGGAAGCCAGTTTCTCATCCCACTAGAGACCAGTTCGTTGTTAGGCAGCCTACTGCATTTATATCTAAAAGAACAAAATCTTTAAAGACAAGGCTTGCCTCCCAAGTTGATGCGATACAGGTTTTGTCAAAACCAGTCACTTCACCCGAGTTACCTAAGAATATTGCTTCTAGCTCCGTTAACCCTCAACAAGTAGGTACTTCTACTCCTAGCACCTCTAAGAATAGTTTGAAAACAGTGTCAAAACCAAGCATTAAAACCCATAATTCATATGATATGAATGACTTGTGGAAGAACTATTATCTAGAAGAAGCTAGGAAAAAGGCACAGATTTGAAAAGACGGAATTTTAGGTGCAAGACCCAGGGTGTTGCATTCCACGAGATTTCAAGGCACTGCTAGTAGTAGTAAACCATTACCTAGGAACACTCAAAAGACTAGGGTTGGCTTGCATCTAAGAGTAGTTATATGAAGAAGAATGCTAAGCATGTAGAAAATGAAACTAGAAATTCTGAGTCTTTTCCGAATAAGAAACATTTTCCTAATTCACATGCTAAGGTACAATCCACTAAGGCTACTTACATGGCTAAGGTTCAACATGTTATGAAACAAAAAAACCCTAAAACTTCGCATAGATGGATCCCAACTTCTAAATCTTTGGAGTCTAGGAATAACGATAAGTCTTCCACTGTGCATAAGAATATCAACAATCCTAGACCTTGCCATAAGTGGATACCGTATGGTAGAATGTTTAAGGATGTTGGACTTAGGTGGATACCTACCGGAAAGCTATTTACCGATGGCAAAATCAAGGTTAACCATGAAACCCCAAAGGGTTTAGATACTAATGTCACTAACCAATATATATGCAATCAAGCCTGTAATGTTAGTGCAGGTAGTCCTTACTCAGTTGAAGATACTTCGATCCTTCAATACATGGACTGGCTTAAAGTATGGATAACAAAAGGATTGATATCTCATAACTCACGGGTTCAAGTAACTCAACCTTGATATTCAATCGACAATGACGTCTGTTCACATCAGTTCAGGCCTCGCTCTTCAACATTATGACGTTTGAACACAACAGTTCAAGCCTCATACTCTAAAGAAAAGAAAAGTGTACGCTTCAGTGCACTTTATCTTCTGAAGAAGAGAAATCTTCTTATTTATGACCATTCTCATCAACATGCTTCATGCTTTTTCCATGCACATTCAGTCATCAAGTGAACCGGACTACTGTTGATTGCTCTCTTATTCCACTTACTCAATTATAATGATGATGGCGACATCATATGCAAACTTTGAGGGGGAGAAGTGTGAAGAGACTGCATTTTAAAGATATTCACTTGTTTAATCAAGAATGGCATCTCCGTATGCAATTCTTGAGGGGGAGAAGAAGTATGATAATTCTGCATGGTTGATTGATATATGATAATAAATGGTCAAATGGCTCCAAACTCATGTAAGAACCGAGCTTCTTCTTATCGGGTCATCTTCACATGAAGTTTCTTCTAAGAGCTGTTGGTTGACATCTTCTCATGGACTGATGAGTTTATCAACAAAGTGCTTCCGGTTAATGCTTCACGTACACATCAACATGATGATTCCGAACAATCTCTCTGTTCTTGTTCGATGTGATTGGTAGTTTGGTGTTACCATTTCGTGTGTTCGTTGTGGGCTGACTGCTGATTTCCTTGATGAACATCTTTCTGTTCTTGTTTGATTGGGAGGGATTTTAGTTAAGGGGATTTGTAAGATGTAAGTTAATTGGGATGCCATTTTGGTATGATGAAGATGTGAACTATCTATTCTCCAATTGGACAATCTTGAAGAAGGTCGAGTCTATAGTCTGTTCTACATTCTTTGCTGCATGTTAGAAGACTAAAGACGAGTTGCATGTGATTATCCAAGGACTTCTTCTTATTCAAGGAATTTATCAAAAAGATTGTCAATTTAGGGGAGAGCACTAATTGGAGGAGAGTGATATGTCTGATTAAATCCCCAATTAGACTTGCTCATATTCCTCAGCAAGTTGATTCTCACAAGAGTTCAAGTGTTCTTCTCAACAGATTTCTAGTATACGGGCTTATTATGTGTTGTTGATTCTGAAGCATCAAAACCAGCAAGGGGGAAGGAGACACGTATCTAAACGCGAGTAAACTTGATGAACTTAATACTTCTAAGTGATTGAAGATATCCCGGGAAGACTATTGTCATTACCGCAGAGAAACTCAAGGTTTGACTCATGGTGTTTAGTGTCCTTATTCCAACTATGTGGGGAATGAGATGGAAGAGTTAGTTTCTGAAGATAAAAGAGGTACACAAGTGTGTGATGATTTCTATCTCCATCATCGCAATCATCAGGGGAGAGAGAGATTGTGTACATTGGGGGCACTTAGCTGTTTCACTTGATAGCTTAATCAGTGATTCAGATATATAATCACTTATTCCAGAGTTGACATCCGCAGAGATAATCAGTGATTCGGCCTGCTTCTTCAATGTTATCGGTTATTCTCTCTTTGGGCATTCGAGTACTTCGGGTTCTTGAGCTTCATACACTTTCTTCAGGGGAGAGAAAAGTATACTTCGGTGTTATTCTTTGGATATCAGACTTAATCTGCTACTTCGATGTATAAGGTTCTTTGTCTTTGGGTATATGTGTATTCGGGTTCTTGAGCTTTATTCCAAGAGACTGGCGGCATCAATTCAACTACTTGGGGGGATTTGTCTCTTGACACCTTTTGGTATGGATTGCTTCAGACGTCAGTAGAAAAGAGATATGAGAAGATTGTTTTATGTGTGGGATGATACGTTGATGTTCTATTTGATGATATAACCCCGAACGAAGAATTTTAATGATCATTCTTAAAAAGGAGCAGCAAGATCGATGATAATGGTGTGCTTCTTTGTGCACCTGGCTAAGGCAAGCTTGAAATAGAGCTTCAAATCTGCTCAACAAAAGGATTTTCGGTTTGGGGGGAAGCTGCCAAAGTCTCGTATTTTTAAAGGCTCAATTCCTTTTTTTTAAGAGCCTTGGAAGCCTTGGTGGTGAAAGTTGATGACTTATATCGTCTACAATGGGGCTGTTTGATATCCTTATCTCGGTACTCGTATCATCATCTTCTTAATCTATATCATCTACTCTATCTTTGTAAATACTTATCAAAAACCAAATACAAAAATATAAAACCAACAAAAACAAAATAGAAAAATATAAAATCATCAAAAACCCATAAAAATTAGAAAATTTGAAAAATACAAAATATATATTGTTTTTTCTAAAGACATGTCTTCTGGTATCGATAACATCTACGGTCTTAGAAATGTCATTCAATAATGGCACGGGACAATAAATGAAGTTCAAGCAGGAGGTGTAAATATTCTTTTTCAAAACATGTTTAAAACTATGGCTTGCTATTATTTCAGATAGCAACCCGTTCTTCAAGAAAGGAAAGTGTTGCGCTAAAGCAATTTTCAAATATTTCGTGCACTTATCCTAAAACAAAATGAGGAAAGTATGTCAAAGGACTGTTGTTCTTACTCAAATATTTTTCCTTCTAAAATTCTTTAGAAAAATATTTGTTTTAACAAAATGGTGGTAAATGAGTTGCTTGAAAATCAATAAGAATCATGTTTTCATAAATTTGCAAAACCCAATAAATGACTTCAGCTTATTTAAAACTTTTCATAGAAAGAGTCATTGATTGAGAGGGAGAATAGTTTTCAAATTCATATCATCTATCGAGCTTATCTAATTATCCTACGTGCTTAACTGAAAAAGATGTTTGCCTATGTCGAAGGACTAGGAATCTAGGATATGATTATTTGGATTAGATGATTAGAGTTTGAAAACACACAATTCCCATGCCTTTTATGATCTGATTGATATGTTGAATTGACTTTTATTAGTTGATTGCTGTTTTGGTGTTGTCGACCACCATATATCTGCTTGTATGTCTACTAACGTATGCAGATATCATGGATTATAAGAATGTTCCCGATCCGGATCCCACAAAAGTTGATGATTGGATGCCGAAAGGAAAGGGCAACTATTTCTTGGGTCGACAAAAGAAGAAACGGGACTTATTTAGATCTCTCTATGGATAGTTGACACGATAGATGCAACTTCAGAGGTCTCACTGCATCAGCAGATGGTTTTTTTTCAAGCATTACAACAACAACAGAAGCAGCTCAACCACTTAACATATCTTTGTGCAAGAAAAAGTAGTGGATGATACCATTTTTCTTAAAACAATTTTGAATGTTGTTTTGAAAATGGAAAAATATTGTTTTGAAAATAAATTGGACTTAATTTTGGAAATCACTGGACTTCATTTTATCTATATTTCTTACATATTTTCAATTGATATTTCATCTATCAAGTCCGTTTGTACAAAATAAGTGGTGATCTAAAGATTTAATGTTATGTCATGGTATGATTCTCTTTAAAACTCAAAGATCTTTCAAAATGAAATTTTTCTGTTCTTGTTTGATTGTGAAATTGTTTTATTTTACTTAAAGATCTCTTAAAAACTATCATACCTGACACTAACAATCTTTAATGTCTATAATTGGTCCTTATCCATCATTTTTCAAACTTAAATCAGGCCAAGTCTTTCCCCAAACTTTTCTAAATGATTTAAATCAGTTGAGATCACAAATCTCAAAAGATTTGAAATTTTTGATCGGGGGAGAGATCGTGATTTAAATCTTAAATATATTTAAATGGAATTGTTTTTAGTCCTTTAAAGGCACTCCTGCCTCCATGTTCCAAACGATTTCAAATATACAATGCACATGTTGAGGATGAGCATTTATCCAAAAACAAGATGAGAATTTAAACCAGGCCACATTTTCTCCCATGTTTTCTAAACCTTATTAAATCACTTGGGATCCAAAATCTCAAAGGGTTTGATATTTTTGATCGGGGGATAATTTGTGATTTAATTATGAAATATGATAAATGATGATCGATTTGATTCAAAAGTGCAGACGGCTCTCCCATATGTGCTAAAGGCTTTCGAATCTCGAAGCACATATTGAGGGGGAGCATTTCAAAAGAAAACAAACTTTCAAGGTACAAAGATTTCTATGTTTTAACATAAAGTACCTTGATTGATTTTCTAAATGGTGTCTTAATGGCTTTTGTGATCGTGGATGTACTTCAAAAGAACTCTTTCCTCTATGGGATAAAATGATTTCTAATATTCAACGCACATTTTGAGGGGGAGAATTTACCAAGAAAATTGAATGGCTTTTTCTACGGAAACTGTGATCAAGAAATTATTTCAAAGAACTCTTGCCTCCATGTGCTAAAACAATTTAAAAATCATATGCACATGTTGAGGGGGAGCATTTCTAAAATGTTCAAAACAATTAAGGTACAAAATACTTTGATATTTTGTCACCAGTACCTTGATTGATTTTTTCCAAATGATTTTTCAATTGGTTTCGAGAAGGAATGAACAATACCAAAAGACCGACCAATTTACTTTATGCATGGTGTTATAAGGATGGTTAGGTTAGGTATTCGTTCCCACGATCCCGCCAGAGCCGGAGGGATCTACCCAGGGACAATCCACTAGATAGTGTAGAAGTCCTTAGGTATGATGAAAAAAGGAGAAAAATGAGAATACGGGAAGAGTGCGGACTGAGACAGAGCTAGTACTGGAATAAACCCAACAAGGTTCTAGTTATGAAGTCTCGGTAAGCACTGAAGGGGTTGAAGAATGAAAAAGAATTGAATGTGAAAAGGGTGAAAAGAAATAGCCCTCCATTAATTCAACCTTAGGGCAGAAACCGGGTTAAATACATATGCTACTGGTGTCTACTAAGGTAACACTGGTAATGAAGACAAGACGTCATGGACCCAGTGACGCACTGCACCTAACTTCCCAAGCTACTCAAGTTCCTCTTAAAAGGACTTGTTTCATTCTCACGGGGAACCTACATTATCTATCGACTTTCTCTTAGAGATTGTTGATATTAAAGAAGCAGACCCTCTCCCTAGTCTCCGGCATAGGAACCCAAATGTGCACAATTGAGTCTAGAGCCAAGAGATCATCCACACAATCTCATTAGGACACAAAATTAATGAAGACTTGCTGTTTCACACAATGTGGAAAGTAAGTATATATTAAGAGTCCTACGTATTATCCTTGTGGTATTGCCAAAAATCCGAGTGATATGTAAAGTATTCACAATGAAGATGGAAATCCTTCTAGAGCCAACATCAAACAAGCTCTTGGTGGGTGACATGTGAGATCTTTCCAAAAGATCAACCTTGTGACAACTGGATAGAAACAATGGGGCGATTCATTCTTGAATCAACCTTGGTCCAGGAAATGAATTGACGAATACTTTTGGAAAAACCGTTCGATGTGCAAATCTTCTTTTCTCTAGCACATCGAATGTGTATTCATGTTTTCAAACACAAAAAGTATCTCTGATTGAAAAAATACTTTTGGAAAAACCGTTCGATGTGCGAATCTATTCTTTTCTCTAGCACATCGAATGTGTACTCTTTTCAAATACAAAAAGTATTTATGAATGAAAATTGATCTTTCTCATAAAACCTTCGTCGTATTGCAAAACTCTTTCTTCTAAGCAATACGCGATTGTTTTCTAATCAATTTTTCATCAATTAGTGAATCTCAATTCGCTGGTTCACTCACTCCGTGTTGTCTACTTTGAGATGCTCCGGTTTGAGAACGGCTAGATCAAGTTGCGAAACCCTGTCAAGGAGATTCTTCGAAACTCTACTTGATCACAGGTAGTATTTATACTGATCAACGGGGAACCGTGGTTCTTACAACTATATTCAACGAAAGTAAACAAAGACACTTTCATGTGTTTTAGTGCTAACTGTTGTTTGCAGGAACATTGGACTGTTGCAGCTGATCGTTATTCAGAAGTCAATTCACAACCGCATGCTCACAGCTTACACCAATATAATTGAAGAAAATCCTGACAATCAAAGACATACAAAGATGCTTCCGCTACTCTGATGAAAAGATGTCATGATCCAGAAAGTGTGAGCATGTGGGTCCAAAAGTCACAACATCACATGAAGGCAACACAATAAAGGGTGATCCAGAGATTTACTGTGGCTGATGACCTCAAAGAAAGCTCGAAGATCATCAAATATGTAGATCAGTTCAAAGACCTCCACTGAAAGTACAAAGTATGCGGACTTTGAAGAATCGCTACTCAAGCACAAAGAATGCGGAAATTGAAGAATTGAAGTCTACGAGCTCAGAACTAAAGACAAAGATAGAATGCTAGGATGCAAAATGTATTTCATGGGGTGACCTCCCTTAGGGGGAGATTGTTAGGATTTAGAAAATCCATGTTGAAGAGTCGGTCACCCCAACCCTAGTCTAGCATATGTTAGCTCGTAGACATTACGTTATTTACTAGTTATTTAGTTAGTTATTTAGTTTAGTGCAACACCGTGGAGGACGGACGGGTCTTTACGCACTGTATGCCTGATCCACAGTCCGAAGGAGGACGTTTAGTATGTAACTATAAATACCCTCTACCTCCCAAGGTAGAGGGTTTGACCTTTCACTCAATCTAACATTTCTTTCTTTTGTTTACTTTCTCTCTCTAGAAAGGCTCCCATTCTACTTTCTCTCTCTAAAATCTATCTCATTCGAACCATATTGTGATTTTTTATGTGTATATGAAAACCAATATGTTACAGTATACTCAAATACCTTTGCGGGGATATGTAGAACTTAAAAAACAGAGTTAAAACGAGTACATTATGGCTTGCCTAAGTTTTTGGCGAAAACTATTTTTGACAGCTTTGAATAAAAATAATACGTGCTGTCAGGATTTTCCGAATGCTTTTTGACCCGTTTCTAGTCCAAGACGGGGAAAACTTATAAAAGATTTTTTCGTAAATAATGTTATTACCATCAAAACGAGCTTTGGAGTGAGTCGTAATTCTTAAAAACGAAGAAGTTATGGTCAATCTAAGATATGTTGAAAATATATATTTTTCACTATTGACATCGTTCGTCAAAAGTTGTCGGAAAATGTTCGTGAACGCTTTTAAGTGTTTTAAAGTCAAAACGAGTTAAAACGGGCTAAATAAAAGTCGTATCATTTTATGTACACTTTACTATCGAGTCGGAATTTATCTAAGAAATTATTAACAAAGTGATATAAGTAAATTACGGTAATACTTGGAAAAATACTAAGAAAGTATATTAATTGACTATAAATAATATACTTCGGTGAAACTATATTTTCACTACTAAACTATTTTGCAAACATGTACGGGCAAAATACTATTTTATAAAATGCATACATTACACATTACAATTGCGTAAGACGACGTATATATTTTCACACTTGAAAACTCATTTCCTTTCCAAATATCGTTTGACTACGCTGATTACTTACGGTGAGTTTTATAGCCCCTATTACACTTATTTTAGAATTTTTTTGGGGTGAGAATTCATGCTTGGTTAAACCACTTTTTGCTTTATACAAATACATGATCGATTTCTCAAATACTTTACTTGTTTTATTTAAACAAATGGTTGTTACACAAATACTCTATTTTTTCTACTTGAATACTTGATAATTACTTAAAGCCCGTTAATTTGCTTTTACATAAATACATGATTGTTTTCTCAAATATTTTATTTAAGATATCTAAATACTTGTTTCATTACGCGAACACATTACTCGATACTCATTACTTACTCAATTACTTTTCATGGACACAAGTACAAAAACTGTTATATTGCCTAAGTTACTGAATACACCAATTAAGTCCCCATAAATCATGAAACGTTAATTACATGTAAGCGTGAATGTTGTGAATAGATATATTGGGTTGACACCCCCGTCCGAGTTGGTCGCTCCAACTTGGTAAACGGGCGCATATCATTTGAATTAATTCTGAGTGTCTGGCAAACACTTACTTGGGACATTAGTACTATTTATGCTTGATTGCATATGATTACGTTGAGCTTTGGGCATTGTATATATTTTTCGATGACATTGTATTTGTTATGATGGTCATTGTTACTGAAATATTATGGTCCGTACTTGACATTTACATTTACATTGTTTACATGGAATTATATGTGAATCTAAGTATTACAAGTCTTGTATGGGCGGGACTTATAATAAGAGGATTGATATGATAATTTCTATACTAATGCACTTAAAATGGTTTTCATCTTATTTACTTAAACCTATGAACTCACCAACTTTATGTTGACTACTTTAACATGTATATCTGAGGTACTTAGAAGCGTTTGCATGGGTTACAACTGGAGCATTATTACTAGAGTCACATATTTGCGGTCTCATCATTTCGAAGACTTAATGTGTTATCTTTATACTTTTGGTTGAGATTTCTCGAAACATAGTCTTGATAAAACTTTATTAATGAGATCAAATGTGTATTTCCAAACGACTCATGTAGAGGTGTTGGGTTAAGTAAATACCAAAACCCCTTAAGTCTAGGATTTGAATAGAAAATACCCTAAGTGTTGTCCCTTAAACACTAACAAGTCACTGAGCGCATAATCTCTTAGTGAGCTATCTTCAGGATACTCAGCAAGAGACAAAGAAGAAGTCTCTCCACTCAGAAAGGCGGACCTTAAGGGGTGAAGACTGAGTCAAGAAGAAGATGGTGGATTCAGTGAGTGGTGACAATAACTCACTGAATCCCGAAACTCCTCACCAACTACTTACACTTAAGACAAACTGAAGTTGAAGACTGAAGGCAATGAAGAAGAAGAATGAGCGGGACAAGGCAAGATAAGTTTGAATAGATAAGACGAAGTCCTTATCAACCAAAGTCAACTTTACCTGAATGGCTAACTATCAGGCTCAGTGTCATCACTGACTAGAAGAAAGCAGCCTTGTCACTTACCCAATATAGCCTTTGTAAATAGAGACAAAATACAACAATATTTTGTCTTCTGTAACCTGTCAGTTTGTCCTCTAGGAAAGAGTTAAAAACCATACTTGTATAAATAGCATAAGACTTGGAGTGGAAGATTTTAAGCTTGTGAACTAATTGAAAAACAAACACACAAGCCATCTTTCACTCCTCCAAATACAACTCTGTCCCTGAGATAGCTCAGTGGTTCCTTGTAGTTGTGCTCAGACTTAGCCTGAGCTTAGTGAGGAGTTAGTATACTTTGTCATTTCAATCCCAAGTACTATTCTGCAAGTACTTGGGTAATGTATTCTTTTTTATCTGTTTCTAATAAAGAATATTAAGTTGAAAATTATTCAGTGTGTTTTTACTTTCATTATTTTCAGTCATTACTCACAATCAGTTTACTTAATGCTTTAAACTGTTTTATACGATTGTGAAACGGGAACAACAAGTGGTATCAGAGCAGGCTGATTATAAACCCTTTTTATGCCGCTCAAAAACGTTTTAAAATCAGGATCCTAATGGCTGAAATTGATGTGCCCCAACTTGTCGACAAAAAGGGTGGAGCTTATTCAACTGTTGTCCCTCGACTTGAAGTTGGTAAATTTAACAAATGGAAAAAGCGAATGCTTTGCTATTTGATTGGGATGGAACCTTACTACATAAAGTGTATTGATGAAGGTCCATTTATCCCAAAGACTGCTGAAGGTTTGCCTAAACCTGAGACTCAGTGGACTCAGGATGAGAGAAGAGTGGTCAACCAGGACCAAAGGCTCAAAAGCATCATCATATCTTGTCTTCCTGATGATATTATGGAGTCTGTTATAAGCTGTAGTACAACTAAACAAACCTGGGATGACCTGGTCCATAATCATGAAGGTCCATCTGATACCAAGGAAAACAGGATAATGGACCTGAAACTTGAGTAAAACACCTTCAGGGCTAAGGACTCAGAAACTCTGTCTCAAACTTACACCCTGTACAAAACTCTGTTAAATGAACTGTCAAATGATGGTGTAAAGTTGTCCAAGCATGAAATCAATGTTAGTTTTGTCAATAGTCTCCCTTAGAAGTGGTTGAACATCTCTCAGGGGCTTAGGAATGCTAATCATATCCAGAATCTTGAACTTCCTGAAATTTATGGGAAATTTGTCTATAAGGAAAACCTCATCAACAGACGATACCTTGACTTGAAGAAGTCTAAGGAAGTCAAGAAGTCCCTGACCACCACTTCAACAACTATCTCTACTGCTTTTTATTCTAACAGTGTGGTTCAAGATTTTTAGGAAAATTCAGATGATGAGCCTGATGAGAGATCAAGTGAAGAGTACCTAAATGACCTGAACATCGAATTTCAGGAAAGGGCACTCCTTGCTAACTCTCAGAGGTTTATAAAAAGAAACAAAGGTTTTTCCAATACTAAAGCTAATAAGGACACTGAATGCTTTAAGTGTCATAAAAGAGGTTATTTTGCCAAAGACTGTTTTTCAAAAACAATTTCTGAACCTTCTTACAAACCATCAGGGTCAAATCAGTCCACATGCTTTAGCAAATTTCAACCAAAAATCTATCAGTCTCATCGAAAATTTCAAAACAAATCTGATCAAAACAAAACTATAGATTTTGAAGCTAAGTACAGAAAATTCAAAGCTAAGCTAGCACTGCTTGAGGCCACTCCCTCAGAAACAACAAACACTGTTAAATCTGTGCAGGGTAAAAACAAGGGCCTAGTTGTTGAAGTCTTCGACTGGGATGAAGAGCCAGTCTCCTCAGACGATGAAATGGTGCAAGTCAGTGCACTGATGGCTCTATTAGAAGAGGACAAGCTAGCTGTTGGGAAAAATCATGCCAGGAATAGAGAATGGGTCAACATTACAACGAAGAAGGTAAATAATTTACTTTCTATGGATGATGACTCTGATTGGCAGTCTTATATGAACTATATCAATGTTAACCTTAAGTCTGTAGCAGAGCAACAATTAAATCTTTTTTCAAAATACAACAAGTTAAGTTTTGAAGTGAACAAGTGTAGGGATGAACTGCTTCTTTTAAAACAAGCTAAGCTTGAGGCTGTCACTTTGCAAATTCAAAACACTAAACTAGTCAAAAGAAATCATGCTCTTCAAGATGAACTTAAAAAGGAAAAAGATATCATTGAAAGTTGGACTGCTAAGAATCCAAGGGTCTTTGATGCTGTGGGAGCCCCCAGTAGCAAAAAGAGAGTCATAGGTGAAGATCATCTCCCTGACTCTCACAACAAAGACCAGAGTCCAAAACCATTTGTGTCTGGTGGCATGATTACCAATATGTTGACAATTCCCAAGCCCAGTGATTGGATTGAACGGGTTAACCCTGAGAGTAAGCTTCCAAATTTTGATTCTGGAAGAATACTAGAGCCTGAAAGCCAAGCTCTAAAGAGCATGCTTGGACTCCCTGATGTGCCCAGTGGTACTGAACACATCTCTGATCGAGCCATTCTCAAATGCGCCTCCACCAATCCCTCCGTCGTTTGAGGCTCCACAAGCCGCTTCACTTGATCCTTCGCATCAAGTAATTTCATTTCTTTCACCACCACTACCTAGCCATGACAAAGATTGTTATCATTGTCAACATGTTGAAAGTTTGATACATGAAGTACGAGAAGACCAACGTTTCATGTTCTATCACCTCCTCGAATGTTTCGATGAGATTAAACCTAAACAAACTTGAGCTAGAGAATTTTAGTGGTGTCCTAGCTTCAAGCGTTACTTAGACAAGTCTAGTAATTCCAAGTCATGTATCGATTATTTTCTTAGTTTTTAGAGTCATATATATCATATCTCTAGTTTTATTAGATGAAAATACATGCTACTTGCTATATTTCTGTGTATATGAGTATGTTGTATAATACATATCTCACTTTGATATTAACATGATATGTTATATCATCATTGCTGAAATTGATCATCAGCCAGACGGATCCCTCATATTTGCCTAGACGGATCCCTAGAAGAAGGGATCTGTGGGATCCGTGATACAGAAAACTATTTTTATTACTAACTTGGATCACATTTGCAGGAAATTGTGCATTAAACTTGTTTTCTAACCTTTGTTTTGTAGTTATTCAATTTACACATGAAGACTTTGACACCCTAAAGCTAGGGGAGCTTTGTGTCAAAGCAATACATTGCAAATTACTTGCAATATTAGGATTACATTTCATGACATCCCTTTGCAAAACTGCAATCAACAAGGGGGAGCACATTCGTCGCATAAACGAAATCTTTTGCAAACTTAGTTGCAAATGAACTAGCTTAGTATTATTCTCTTGACGCCCTTACATAGGGATGGACTCGTCAAGGGGGAGTAAAGACGAGATCCTTTCCCGTTACTTGCTCTCTATTTTTTTTTTATTCCTTTCACATGTTTTTCCTAAAACAATGTGTTAGTTTCCTTTCGAAGCTCTTTTTGTTTCGACAAAAAGGGGGAGAAGAAAGTAAAAACTACAAATTCAAAATTTTACGAATTTTAGATTTTCCTTAAAATAATTTTATGTTTTGTCATCAACAAAAAGGGCGAGATTGTTAATACAAATAAGCCGTAAAAACGTTTATTTATATTTTACGATCTTCTAATGTTTTGTCGATAACAAACGTAAAATCATTTTAACAAAACAAATAAAATATGTAAATGGCTTGAACTAATAGTTTCTAACATATTCACATTTTCACATAAAACACTAAAACAAGTATAAGTGATTTTATGATTTAATATTACATATGTACAACAACTAGTGTTTACATATTTAGGTAAAACATACACATAACTAGTATGTAGTATATTGGGTAATATAAATGGGTAGAAACTTAAGTATCACAACCCATTGACCAAATACATTGAATATGGTTGGGTACAACCCAAAGCCCATGACCCATGGAGCTTGACCCATAACCCATTGCATGACATCATGCTTATATCATATATGGATAATATCCATAACCCATGGTATTGACCCATACCCATGTGACTAGGTGCATTGCACTTAAGAGATACATTGTATTTAGCTAAAGACCCGTGGATCAACCCATGACCCATGACCCATAACCAAAATACCCATGGGTAAAGAGGAGCGTCCCACGGATCCCTAGCTTTACGCTAGACGGATCCCTTGTGGGAGGGATCCGTGGGATCCGGGGAACAGTAGATTTTTTCTTCTATAAATAGTGAGCCATTTCTTCATTGTTTCTCACCCTTTTCTAGCATACTTTCTCCCTGAGTTAAAAACTCTCTAACCCCAGATCCAAGATATCTATGTTTGTAGTTTTGTTTTCGTGTGATTCTCTAGGTTCCTCTTAAAAAGGCGAGATCACCACCTTTGAAGTCAAGCAAGCTCAAGTCCATGAGTTGCCATGCTTCCTCATCATCAAGACTACTGAAGTCCTCTTGTTGATGGTTCTTTTCTTTCTTCTAAGAAGTATAGTGTTGAAGACATTATTGAAAGATGTCTCAAGTGTCAAGACGAAGACATTAGTGAAAGGTGTCGATCGTCCGTATTATAGGCATTAGTGAAAGGTGCCTAGAAGTCAAGTCACAAGACATTGGTGAAAAGTGACTTGAAGATCTAGTTAAAGGCATTAGTGAAAGGTGCCTTAGATGTACATTCGATATGGTGTGTTTCGATGTACAAGATAGATTAGTACTAGATCCAAGGATATTGATATCCTTGATGATATTGTAATAAGGAGTTGGTCTCCTTTGGGATTAGTCGTTGGTGTAGTGTTGGGTAGTAGTTCCTCCATTGCAATGGAACTAGGTGCTTAACCTAGTACCTAATAAAGGGTAGGCGACGTTGTGATAGGTGTGGTTCACCTTGGTGTGAAAGAACTAGGTACTTAGCCTAGTACCTGATAAAGGGTAGGCGACGTTGTGTAGGTGTGGTTCACCTTGGTGTGAAAGAACCCGGTGGTTAGCCTAGTACAGGAAAAAGAGTAGGCAACGTTGTGAAGGCTTCTCCGCCATAAGGAGTTGGTGTCGTGTAGTGATTACGAACTCTCGAGTAGGTGACTCAGGGAGTGGAGTAGGGCAAGGAAGGTGTCCTTGTAGCCGAACCACTATAAATACTCGCGTTGTGGTTTTGTACTTCTTACTCTTATCTTTTCATTACATACTTTTATATGTTTGTTTATCAACATCCAACACACATCCAAATAGATTGACATAAGTCGATCTAAATAGCTTAAAAGGAAGTTTTAATTGGCAAAACTATTCAACCCCCCTTCTAGTTTTCCGCAAGAAACATCCTGAAAAGACGAACAAAACCAATCCAACAATAGTCTACTCCCATTGAGACTTCCACATCTTCAGTTCTTACTGAAGCAGACCAAATTCAGCAACTGACTGAACTTGTGAGGAAGCTGACTGATAAGATGGAATCCATCGAAAAAGCTCATGATTCAATCAAGGAAACTAAGTCAGCCTCCTCTAGTTCATCAAGGTCAAAATCAACCAACAAGCCCAGGCAGAAGTGTGATTTGTGCCATTATACCAGTCATACCACTGACAATTGCTACAAAATCCTTTTTTGTATGATCTGCAAAAAGGATGATCACAGAACTTCTGATCACTTACAGTATTTAAGTTCATTCAATGAAGCAAAACAAACCAAAGTTGGTCATCAATATGCTTCAACCTCCAAACCAGCTCACAGGAATAAAGCAAAGCCTTTTCCTCCTTGCCCACACTGTGGCTTCAATGATCATCATCCTGATGACTGTCTCATGAACACATGCCGTGATATTCGCGGAAATCCAGCTCATGAGACATCCCAGCATGACAGTGTCATCCAAGCAAGGAGAAGTTCAAAGCAACCCCGAATCACTGAGTCATCCTCAGTCATCAAATGCAAAACCTGTGGTAGCACAATGCACTCAACTACTGACCATTAGTCAATTGCCAAATTCAAGCAGACCTTTAGACCCAAGCCCACTAGTATGTGGGTCAGTAAGAGAAACTAATTCAGTTTACTATTATGCAGAGACACGCTAGGGAGCCTATTTGACATCTAGATAGTGGATGCTCAAGAAGCATGACTGGCGTTAAGGAGTATCCGCACAAGTATGTAAAGGAACCAGGACCCAAGGTAGTATTTGGTGATAACTCATCATGTCCCACTGAAGGTTATGGTTCAATATACTGCAATGGAATAGTTTTCTCTAGAATAGCTTATGTCAATGGTCTAAAATACAATCTCATCAGTGTCAGTCAACTATATGATGCTAAGTACATTTTGCAATTCAATGACAAACAAGGCACTATTTTCAATGCCAACAAAGAAGTTGCTTTGATAGATCCTAGAAGAGATGATGTTTATGTCTTAGACATGTCAACACTCTCTCAAGATGGAACTTGTCTCTTTGCCAAAGCCACTTAAACTATCAACTGGCTGTGGCACAAGAGACTTTCTCACTTAAACTTCAAAAACATCAACAACTTAGCAAAGCAAAATAAAGTCTTTGGCTTACCATCTCTGGTTTTTGCAAAAGATAAACCATGCTCAGCCTGTGAAAAAGGCAAACACCACAGAGCATCATTCAAAAAAAACAAATTTCTCCATCAAAAGCTGCCTTCACCTCCTGTACATGGATCTTTTTGGACCAGTCAGTACTAGATCAATCCAGCATGAGAAGTGCACTTGTCATTGTTGATGAGTCTCAAGATACACTTGGGTATACTTTCTTTTAAAAAAGAGTCAAGCAGCTGATACAATAATGTCATTCATAAGGAATATTGAAAACCAGAATGACATTACTGTCAAACAAATCAGAACTGACAATGGCACTGAGTTCAGAAATCAAGAACTTGAGAATTTCTCTGATGAAAAAGGAATCTCCCAAAAAAATTCATCTCCTTACACCCCTGAACAAAATGGGGTAGCTAAAAGGAAAAATAGAACTCTCATTGAGGCTGCCAAAACTATGCTAAATGGCTCAGCACTCTCAAAACATTTCTGGACTAAAGCAGTCAAAACAGCCTGTTACACTCAAAACAGGTCCATCATTGTCAAAAGACATAACAAAACCCCTTATGAGATATTCAAAGGTAGACTTCCTGATATCAGCTACTTTCATGTGTTTGGGTGTCCTGTGTTCATTCACAACCACAAGGATCACCTAGGCAAGTTTGAGGCAAAAGCTGATGATAGGTATTTCCTAGGTTACTCAATGATCTCTAAAGCCTTCAGGGTGTTTAACACCAGAAGACAACAAGTTGAGAAAACATTTCATGTCACCTTTGATGAAAGTTCAGAAAGCATCAGATTCACCAACACCTCAGTGGAGGAAATAGGAATTGATAACTCAACAAGATATCCTCCTGATGAGTTCAACACTGAAATCAATTCCTCCTATCAAGCTAATGTTGACATCTCATAGTATGTCTTACCCCACAACCTTCCTCAACCAACCATCATTGAATTTATTGAAAATCAATCAGTCCCTTCTGGGATAGGTAATATTGAACCAAATGTTCAGGAACCTGTGATTCCAATACCCCAACCTGAACAAAGCATCACAATAGATGTTCCTAATGATTATGTGGCTCTTGCACCCAAACTCACTCCTAAGTTTCCAGTGTCCTCTTCAAGCTCAGATCCTAGACCACAAAGTAAGTGGACAAAGTCTCAGGACATTGAGCTTCTAAACATCATTGGTGAACCCACTGAGGGCATGCTCACTAGAAGCATGGTTGCTAAGTTAACTGCAGCTTCAGCCAATGAATGTCTATATGCTGATTTTCTATCAGAAATAGAACCCAAAAGTATCACTGAGGCTCTAAAACATCCAAGCTGGGTTCAGGCTATGCAAGAAGAAATTCAACAGTTTGATAAAAACAAGGTCATGACCTTGATCAAATATCCTCAGGATGTCAGTGTCATAGGAATGAAGTGGGTTTTCAGAAACAAAACTGATGAAAACGGCACTGTCATTAAAAACAAAGCCATACTTGTATTTGCTCCTGTTGCAAGAATGGAAGCCATCAGGATCTTCCTTGCATTTGCTACCTACATGAACTTCAAAGTTTACCAAATGGATGTAAAAAGTGCATTCCTGAATGGTGAACTCAAGGAAGATGTGTATGTTCAGCAACCTCCTGGCTTTGAGAGTAGTGAATTCCCTGACTATGTCTGCAAGCTTGACGAAGCCCTTTATGGACTTAAACAAGCTCCCAGAGCATGGTATGAAACTCTCTCAGCCTTCCTGATTCAAAACAAGTTTGTCAGAGGAAAGATAGACAACACTTTGTTTATCTACAGGACAAAGCAAGATGTGATACTGGTCCAAGTATATGTTGATGACATCATCTTTGGCTCAACAAATTATACTCTTTGCAAATAATTTGAAAAACCGATGATAAAGAAGTTTGAAATGAGCATGATGGGTGAACTCACATACTTTCTTGGACTGAAAATCGGGCAAACTGATAAAGGAATCTCCATCAGTCAAAAGAAATGTACCAGAAATCTCTTGAAGAAATATGAGATGTCTGACTGTGCCTCAGTGAAGACACCAATGGTCCCTCCCAACAACCTTGGACCTGATCTCACTGGCAAATCAGTCAATCAAACTCATTTCAGGGGGATTGTAGGTTCACTGATGTATCTAACTGCTTCCAGCCCAGACATACAATTTGTTGGGAATCTTGATTTGATGAGACAAAGTAAATAGAAGAATGAAACAAAGGGACTTAAAGTGACAAAGATGAAAGCTACAAAAAGATGGAGGGACTTGTTTGCAAAAGAAGATTTATTTATTAGTCCTTCGTAGTATCTTGTAAACCCTAATCCTCTAGTATATAAAGAGGACATGGGGTGTAGGTTTCACATATAAGTCTTCCAATATGTAGACGGCTAAAGGTGGGTGTGTGTGTGTGTCTAGGGCGTAGGTCTTGTAAACGCCTAGACTTAGTTTTTGTAGTAGAGTAGAGATGATGACGAAGAAACCTTTATACAATAACATTGTTCTTTGATTATTCCGATGTGCATGTTAAATGTTATTGTGATCCTAGATAAGGTCTAAACAACCTCGAGTATCGATTCTAACCACTGGTATCAGAGCGGGTTGCTCTTGATATCTAGGATTTTGCAAGGTTTCTGGAAAAAGAAGAAAAATTTGAATCTGAAAAAAGTTTCGTAATGCTTCTGCAGGTCAGTTTTCAAACAGGTATAACTTTTTCGTTAACTGTTGGATCGTGACGAAATTTTAAGTGGACGTTCTCTATATACCCATCTAACTTTTCACCAGAGGGATCTTTCATCTGAGGTCTGAGTCGAAAGTTATTATGTGTTAAAAATGGCTGCTGAGAAAGGTATACAAAGTCGAATTTTTTTTGGGTTTCTAGGGTTTTTAGTGATACATGTTTATTAGGGCTTGTCATTAATTGTTCCTCATGATTAACATTTGAGCAATTAATGTAATTAAAAGCTTTACAAAACCCTAACTAATCTAAACCCTAGCCCATTATGAAGTTGCAAATTGATACTAGTGCATGTGGCAAAAGATGTTACATAGTTTACTTTTTTAATTACCTCATGCATGGATCAATTATGGTTACTGATTTTTTATGGGTTAAAAGTCAAGTGAGAGCATCATGAAGGCTGTGCAATGGAGCTTTTATAACAGTTTCATGGCTGCGTACTATTGCTCTCATCATGTTCGTGTTACTACTGATGCCTTTGCACATTGTTAATACTATTTCGAGCTCAACGGTTACTGCTGTATCGATTTGTTACCACTGCTATTCGCGAGTTCTCACGGCTAGTTTCCACTGTTAGCTTCTCGAACCACTGCTAGCATATCGATTACCACTGCTAGTGTTTCGTTTCCACTGCTAGCATGCTCGTTACCACTGCTACTAATCGGTTTCCACTGCTAGTTTGATATGGTTATTATTGCTACTTTGGAGTTGCGTTTATACTACTGGTTCGTCAATGTTAACTGCTACACGTTTTGTTGTTGAAACTACTACTCGTTCCTATCAGTTTCATATGTTGCTACTTGTTTGCTTGACAACTAAGATGTGGGATCAGGTTGTTGTTTTTAAGCGTGCGTGAATGGAGACCAAAAGAAGCAAACGACATTGATATTATAAAGTGTAACGCATCATTCTAATTGGTGGTATATATATTAGTGGGTTGGTGAATATATTGGAATCAAGTAATCTACAAATTGCCATTGTGTGATTGGTTCTTTCATTGTGTAATGCATGTGCTAATTTTCACGTGAAGCATCGAATATTTAATCACATTTGATATTTATCATGTGCTAATATTTACTTGGTTTGCATGTTGGGATTGTCATGGACTGTAATTCGTTTGTGAAGATGTATAAGGGATTGTCTAAGTCACGTGGTACTTCTTTCTGACTGATGGTTTTTAGTGGTGCTCGATATATCAAATTTCTACTGCTGTGTTTCGTCCAAGAAAGATTTGTTTACTGCTTATATCATTCGATATCGGACGACGAAAGATTTTTGGTTCTTAAATGGTTTTGGACTTGAGGGGAAGTCAAGCGTGATGATTATTTTTGATTTTTGATGAGATTCGAGAGATGTTGAACACACACAGAGGTTATTGGTTCACACACACAAGGAGATTGGTTTATTTGTTCTTAAAGATTTTAAAAAGCTCGAAGTTGATTTTGTTGACGAATTGATTACGAAGGAGGTTATTTATCACTTATTTGAAGGTGAAGTGGATTTCTTAGATGCGTGTTCTTATTTTTGTGCATTCTTATTATGACAAAAAATTGACAAAACACTTGAAGGAGTTACGTTATTGTGCTCAGTGATTATTGTCAAGAGATTGCGGTCTCCCTATACATGGGTATACGTTCGGAGTCATGTGGTTTGTACAAGACATAAGACATAAGTTTGGGTTATTCTACTTTTTCATCAAATTTGTTATATTTGGTTTTCTTCACAAGTGATCATTACAAGGAGCTTACAGATTTGATGTTCATGCACCACTCAAGGGGAAGTTTTTGATTCTTACTATTATTGATTAGTATTACTACTGATGGTTTAGCTTTCTACTGTTTCAAGTTCATTTTTAGTTGCGGAAAACTTCATGGAGGGTAATTTTAAACATTGGAAGGATGGATTGGATGTGTGGTATTGGTTTGTGGTGGTCAAGATCAAGTTTGCATATGTTCCCTATTTGTTGATAACAAAAAGGGGAAGAGATGTTTGAGTGGCATGGCATGGATTAAGGGGAAGACAAACGAAGACAACATTTGTTTCATTTGTTTAATTTGTCATACACGACTTTGTTTATTTTGTCATCATCAAATAAGGGAAGATTGTTGGGAATCTTGATTTGATGAGACAAAGTAAATAGAAGAATGAAACAAAGGGACTTAAAGTGACAAAGATGAAAGCTACAAAAAGATGGAGGGACTTGCTTGCAAAAGAAGATTTATTTATTAGTCCTTCGTAGTATCTTGTAAACCCTAATCCTCTAGTATATAAAGAGGACATGGGGTGTAGGTTTCACATATAAGTCTTCAAATATGTAGACGTCTAAAGGGGTGTGTGTGTGTGTGTGTGTCTAGGGCGTAGGTCTTGTAAACGCCTAGACTTAGTTTTTGTAGTAGAGTAGAGATGATGACGAAGAAACCTTTATACAATAACATTGTTCTTTGATTATTCCGATGTGCATGTTAAATGTTATTGTGATCCTAGATAAGGTCTAAACAACCTCGATCAACGATTCTAACATAATTCTCAGTCTGACTAATAGCAAGATATCAGTCCAATCCCAAAGAATCCCATCTCACTGCAACCAAAAGAATCCTCAGATACCAGAAGGGAACTCCAAGCCTTGGACTTTACTATCCAAAGTGCTCAGGGTTTGACCTCAAAGGGTATTCTGACTCTGATTATGCAGACTGCAACATGGACAGAAAAAGTACCTCATGGTCCTGTCAATTTCTTGGAGGAAAGTTGGTCTGTTGGAGTGCTAAAAAGCAACAATCAGTGGCTATGTCTTCAGCTGAAGCTGAGTATGTGGCTGTTGCAGGATGTTGTGCCAATATATTATGGATGAAAATTCAACTCAGTGACTATGACATCCATTACAAAATGGTACCCATCTTCTGTGATAACACCAGTGCCATTGAAATCTCCAACAACCCTGTCCTTCACCAAAGAACCAAACATATTGATATCAGATATCATTTCATCAGGGACCACATAATGAAAGGAGACATAGAACTTCATTTCATCCCTACTGAATATCAACTTGCTGATATCTTCACCAAACCCTTAGATGAACCTACCTTCAGGAGACTGAAAGCTGAATTGGGAATGTTTGACATCGAAAGTCAGCAACCTGAAAATCAATCCCAATCTCAGTGAGTTCTCTCTGAAATGGTACATGCTCCCTGAACAAAACCCCAATACAACCTTCTCACTGAATGAGTAAGACTCATTCAGGGACCCTGACTTTGGATATTGAGCATCGAATGCGTAACTAAATGCACCAAGTATCAGTTACTTAAATGTCCTAGGTTGGTAAACATACCAATATAATATAGGAATATATGTCTCTTTATCCCGCTGTCATCCAAGTCAAGGGTCCCTCAAACCTTACCTTATCCCACTTGGCATTAAATGCCTCCTCTCACAACAAATATCCTAAGGATATTTTATTACTGCAAATTGTACTTTTACTGTGCACTTCAACTGTTCCCTTGAAAACCGGAAAATTAATGCGGGTAGTGGAGTGGTGGCATTAAATGAGGTAAATGAAACGTTTTCAAAAACCGACATTACAAATCCTCATCTATGCAAAATTTACCCCTCTCACCACTCTATAAATACCCCCCCTCAAAACCTCATAAACACACACAAATTAATTTCTGAAACAAAACTCTGTCAAAATACTTTCTCAAACCCATAAATCTTTGTGTGTTCTTTAATCCTCAAAACAGTTTTCAGTAAAATCTTCTCTGTAAACATTTACAAAAGATTTTTCTTCACCAAACACAAAAAGTTTTCAACTGGTTGACTGTTCTTGTCAAATATTTTCTAAAACCCTAAAAAAATCTTTCAATGGAAATGGCAAGAACACAAAGCCTTCATTTTGCACCTCAGTGAAAACAAACAATGTTATAGGCACTTTTGAATACCCCCTGATGTCCCAGTCTATAAGGGAATCATGAAGTTTTTATTCAACTGCCCACTCAAATAGGCCTTTACTCAATCCCCTTCTATTCTGTACCAAAACCTCCTCAGGGAGTTTTGGGCTACAGCTGTGGCCTATGACCCGACACCCTCTACTGATGAGACTGACTTTAGACCACTCAGGGAGTATCTCATCAAATTCAGTCTTTTTCATGGGGAAAAGTCAGTCACCCAGGACTATAAAACATTTTGTACATCAACAGGGTTAGACTATAATTCTGGTAACTATGTTGACCATCCTGAACCCTTCATAGTTAAGGATGGGTTAAAACAAATTGTTTTAGATCCAAAGTTTTTGGACAAAACCCCTGTCACTAAGAACTCATTTCCTGCAGCTTGGAAGATCCTGTTTACTTTTGTGATTCAGGTTCTCGGCGGGAACCACTCATCCACTGAACAAGTTAACTCTATTCAGTTGATGATGGCATATTGCTTGATGACAGGGGTTATTGTCAACATAGGGAAGATCATTTACAGTGATCTCGTAACAAAGCTACTGAGCAAAACTAGGACGAAATACGTTTCGTATCCTAGGTTTGTCTCATGCGCTTTACAAGTGTTACTGGGTTGCAATTATCCTCAGGAATACAAATATTGTGCTTTACCTGGTATCCTGAGTCAATCAAATTTTCAAAAAGACCCATCCCAAGTCATTGAAATTGAATTGACGGCCCATATGGTTGCTGTAAACAACTAGAGGGACTCAGTGTCTCCAAACCCTGCTCCTAAAAAGAGAAAGGGGAAGTCTCAGACTGGGACTAAGACCAAACCCAAGTCTCAGGGCCCTGAGGCTTCTAGAGCACAGCCTAAAAGGCAAAGAAAGCCCCAGACTGATCGGCCACCTAAAGGAGACAAAACATCATCCACCCCGGTGACAATGAAGGACACTGACACATCATAGTCAGTGCTCTTGGTCCCAACTACTACTCCCCAAGATCCAGAGGGAAACAAACAACCCGTTGGTAGAGGAGCGCCTTCCACACTGCCCAAGGATGACACTCGCCAATCATAGCTTTTGTCTGAGGGCCAAAAGAATGATCCCAAAGACTCAGAGGGAAATGAACAACCCGCTGATAAGGATCTCACTGCCACTGCTTCTAGGGATAGCACTGAAAATCACCCACCATTGCTTGAAGGAGCACAGGGGGACAAAGACTCAGAGGGACAAATACCACCCGCTGATATGGAACCCATCACCACCACTGGTCTATTAACGGTTGCTGAAGTAAATGATATCCTATTTTCTGATGAAGAGCTGGTTGACAGTGAAGATGAAATACTTTCAGCAGGAGAAGAAATGGACGATGATGTTCAAACTCAAGAACAAGAGCATCAGCCTGATCCTCAAGAGACTGAAGAGTCATCTGCTAAAGCAAATGACTCTGACTCCTCTACTTCATCATGTCCTGAGGAATTCAAGAAGTATGATAATATTCTTCCACTGACTGAAAGACAGCTGGTAATGTGGATCACAAAGGCTTCCAGGAAATTATACGCATGTGTTACTGATGTTCTCTGGGATCAGCACGTTGAAGCAGCTTCAAGTTATGCTGACCTGAAATCTGAAGTGCTTAATTTCAACGGCAACATTGATGAGCATAGGGATCTAATGTATCAACATCTGCACAGACTGGATGAAAACCTGGTCAAATTTCTCAGGCACCTTCAGGGATGTGGCACAAAGATAGATGAAATCAGGGATTCTGTCAAAGAAGACCCATCACTCAATTCCAAAGTGCTGGAGGCTAGTGAGGCTTACATGAATAATTCCTCCAGCCTCACTGAACTGATCAACATGCTCAAATCTGCCAATGTTCAGGGTCTTCAGTCCTCCGTTCAGTCTCTTCAGACAACATTGGGTTCTTTGGATGCTCAAGTGATTACTCTGGCTAAGGCATCGTCTTCTATGGCCTGGAATCTTGGGCCTAGAATGACTGCTCTGGAATTATCTCAGGCCAATCTTGCAGAAAAGGTCACCAGTCTTCAACAAGATACAACTGACATCAAGGCCATGGTCACTGAGATATACCAAGCCTTCAAAGGTCAAGCAACTCTAACTCCCTCAGTATCCCAGGCAACTCTTGCTCTCACTGATGTTGCAGCAACAGTTGAGGTGGAGAGAGCCACTGAAGAGACTCCCTCTCACACTGAGGGGGAGCCAGCTCAACCAGTATCAGCAACACCCATCTCATCAGTCCCACCATAAAAAACAACAATAATGACAATGACAGTAGCAACACCTATAATGACAACACCACCTCCACTGGTAGCATCCTCTTCTTCTGCTCAAGACAAAGGAAAAGCCTTAATGACCACACCTGAGCCTGAGAAGATTCCATATGTCATCGGCAACACACAATACCTGCTTACTCCACAACAGCTAACAGCCTTTCTTGAAAAGGAAGACAAAAGAAAGAAACTGGCTGAGGAAGAAAGAAAAAGCAAAGAAGCACTGGTACAAGTAGTAGCTGAGGAACCTGAAAACATTAGAATTGATCCCAAAAAGCTTCAAAAGGGTCAGGCTGGACAAAAGTTCAAAGATGCTCAGGCTGCTCAAATGGCTGCAATGAGGAAGAAGCTGGATGAAAAGAACAGGAAAGTTGCAGCCATCAGGCAGGAAAGGATTGACCATTACAATTGGTCAATGACAAGCAGAAGGTTGCCTGAGAAGATCACAGATATAAGAATCATCCCCAAGTCCAAACCACTGGCAATGAATGTCTACAGGGGGGATGATAAAAGGCATTTTGAGGTTCATGATCCCATGAAATTCACTGACTTTGGGATCACTGAACTCGATGAGCTTGGTCCAATCATTTCAAAGAAGCAGAATGCAGTGGTCAAGGAGCTGATGAAATCCCTGAGCAAACGGTATGAAAGACTGAGGGAAGCACCAGCACAACTTGGAATTCAGCCAGCTCTAACTGCACGACAAGGATCTCAGTCTCAGCCAGCCCAAGGCAAAAAAAAAAGGGTTGAATCTGAGCCTGAAATCAAAGTTCCTGGCCTGGATTGCAACAGGGAGCTACCAGAAGGAGTGAAGTTTGTAAACTGTCTTTGCATAGAAGAGCCTGAAAGAGGACTCTTCTTTATTGATGTCTATGGAAACCCAACATTCCAGAGGTGGAGTGACATTGACCTTGCAGGAGTGTCTACTATGGCAAGTTATCTACCAGTGGCCTCTCAGATCCAAACTCCAGGAAACATCAGGTTCTGCAATGACCTGAATGCTAAGATAAGAGAGCACCCTGAAAAAGAAACACTCCTCAAGAAGAAACCAAAGCTTGAAGCACTGGGAATCCATCTTGAGTGACATCTTTTGTTTTATCTTTTGTACTAGTGATAGGAACTATGTAAGTTGATCAATAAACGATGTATGTTTTGTTAAAATATTCAGTGTTCTTTATTATGTTCATTAGTACATTCAGTGTAAGAAGAAGCCATTTGCTCACTTACACTGATCAAACACTTAGGCTATTTGTATATCCAAATAGGAGGAGACTGTTGGGTTCAGTAAATACCCAAACCCCTTAAGTCTAGGATTTGAATAGAAAATACCCTAAGGGTGTGTTTGGTAGAGAGAAATGGTATAAGAGAAATATAAATGAATCGAATTCCATTGTTTGGTTGCTTAGAGAAATTAAAAGGTGAAGAATTGAGGAGAATTGGTAAAGAGTGTGTAGTGTAAATTTTAGAGTTTCATTTTCATCCCTTTTGGTTGGGAAATTGGAGAAATGAGAATTGTTAGTATTCATAATATTTTTTTCATGATATGTTTTTATTTTTATTTTTCAATAATATTTGTACTTTAGTTCCAAACATAAGTTTATTTTTTTAAAAAATATTTTTTTTAAATAAATACATTTTTAAAAAATATATATATATTTTTTAATATTTAAAAAAAAATAAGTTTTTTTTTAAATAAATACATTTTCAAAAATATTTTTAAAAAAACAAGTTTTTTTTTAATTACATTTTTAAAAAATAATTTTAAAAAATTAATATTTGTTTTTTAAAATAATTTAAAAAAAAATATTTTTTGAAAAAAATAAGTTTTTTTTTAAATAAATACATTTCTAAAAAAATTTAAAAAACAAGTTTTTTTTTTAAGTAAATACATTTTTTTTAAATAATATTTTTTAAAGAAAGTACATAAATTTTTAGAAAATAAATTTAAAAAAAAAGATGTATTTTTTTAAATAATTGTTTAAAAAAGTTTTTTTTTTAATTTTTTTAAGAATTGTTATTTAGAAAAAATAAAAAATAATTTTTTTTAAAAAAAAATCAACAAACAAATACATGTGAGCCTTATATGACAAAATGTTATCTAAATAATTTTTTTTCCATTTCTCGGGTCAAGTCTCCGTTGTTACCAAACATTAGAATTGAACAAAATTCTTTACTGATTTCTATTTTCTGAGATTCTTTTCTCTGATTTATTTCATTTCTTTGAAATTTTCTCTACCAAACGTGCCCTTAGTGTTGTCCCTTAAACACTAACAAGTCACTGAGCGCATAGTCTCTCAGTGAGCTATCTTCAGGATAATCAGCAAGAGACAAAGAAGAAGTCTCTCCACTCAGTAAGGCGGAACTTAAGGGGTGAAGACTGAGTCAAGAAGAAGATGGTGGATTCAGTGAGTGATGACAATAACTCACTGAATCCCGAAACTCCTCACCAACTACTTACACTGAAGACAAACTGAAGTTGAAGACTGAAGGCAATGAAGACTGAAGAATGAGCGGGACAAGGCGGGATAAGTTTGAACAGATAAGATGAAGTCCTTATCAACCAAAGTCAAATTTCCCTGAATGGCTAACTATCATGCTCAGTGTCATCACTGACTAGAAGAAAGCAACCTTGTCACTTACCCAATATAGCCTTTGTAAACAGAGACAAAATACAACAGTATTTTGTCTTCTATAACCTGTAAGTTTGTCCTTTAGGAAAGAGTTAAAAACCATACTTGTATAAATAGCATAAGAGTTGGAGTGGAAGATTTTAAGCTTGTGAACTAATTGAAAAACACACACACAAGCCATCTTTCACTCCTCCAAATACAACTCTGTCCCTGAGATAGCTCAGTGGTTCCTTGTAGTTGTGCTCAGACTTAGCCTGAGCTTAGTGAGGAGTTAGTATACTTTGTCATTTCAATCCCAAGTACTATTCCGCAAGTACTTGGGTAATGTATTCTTTTTTATCTGTTTCTAATAAAGAATATTAAGTTGAAAATTATTCAGTGTGTTTTTACTTGCATTATTTTCAGTCATTACTTACAATCAGTTTACTTAATGCTTAAATTGTTTTATACGATTGTGAAACGAGAACAACAAGAGGTCGTTCAATATAACTTTTAACTTTGTTTCCATGAAAGTCAGGCCTCGTTGTCTTCCGCTGCGACATTTTAGGGGTGTGACAACAACGAACAACCAATTCACCAACTTAAACTTGTCTAATGGTTAATCCCTTTTAGTATGCCATTATACAGTGTCTTAGGTGTCTCCAATAATTTTCGCGGATTTGATAAAAAGATGTTTACCTTATGCATTTGACCCGAATCCAAAAATGGTTAAATTTGGACATACAACAGTATTTTAATGGTCAGACGGTCTTAACCAAAGTTTTATAAGCTAAACCAATGAGAGACTCAAAATAACACTTAGACATACCTCCCACATCAGTTTCAAGTATAGATGTGCCATAATTTGTGATTTCTAGCCCATTTAGTACAAGGGTTGTAAACAGATTTTCGGGCAGATTTGACACCTTACACCATTTTGCAAATCTCACTAACCAAACGACCTCAACTTTTTGAGAAATTTATATATATGGAAACTAGACTCTGATTAGATGAGTTTAGACCCAAAACATGTTTATAAACCTATTTTTCATCAATATATCATCCAAACAATATAACCTAAAGATTTAAACGTGAGCTGTTCTAAATTTGCTATAACCAAATCATGTCCAATCACTACCCAATCAAGCAAAAACGACCCCACCAACACCCAAAATTATTTTATGCATATCTTAACATCATTTTTATCAAATAATGTCAGTAGCAAACTAGATCTAAGAGCCTCTTTCATATATGTTCTTAAAAGTATGTGACAAGTTCATAAAACAAGATTTTGAGCTAATTCTTTTGAGCAAATTTTTAAACCACTACTATAAATCAACTAACCAAAGTTTTTCCACAATATTATGACTCTAATAAGAGTATTTTATCAAGAAAATCACATGTCTATAAAGATTATTTAAGAACTTGCATAAATCAAAGAAAAGTCCATTTTGAAGAGATTTGGTGCAAGAATGATACAAGGGTTCTTGCACCTCTAGTTTTACCTTCAAACAAGCTTCAATAAAATTTGGTGGTGGTACTATGGTGGTTGATGGTGTACGGAAGCAAGGAGATGGGAGAGCACTAAAGAGATTTTGAATTTTTACCAAGAGAAATGAAGAGAAAATAAGGTTGAAGTGTGGATATGGTGAACCATGGATGTGGCACAAATTGCATGGACTTCTATTTGTGTTTGGGAAAAGAGGAGGGGGAGGGGGGCTTGGTTACACACACAAGCAAACCCAGCTCAATTTTTTTGTAGTTTTGATATTTTGTGTAAAGTTTGTACTTAAATTAAAAATGTAAAGTCTTAAAACACGAAAAACATAATACCGGGTAACGTAAAAGTCCAAAACTTATAAAATTGTTGTAAGTTGTCAAAATAACTTATTTTATTTTAAATGTGACACGAGCATATCAGGATGTTTAAACGACGTTAAACAAAAAACGTAGGTCGTAGACATGTTCGTTGACACAGGTTCCTAATAAAATTAGCGTAAACTATAAAAATGACCCGAAAAGTATAAAACCAACTTGTCAACATAAAAATAGATTAAAAATGACAAAAATGGTTATCGGTCACTAACTAGAAATTGACTGTTGTCACATAAGGATAAGCGATTAGTTAAGGAGGCGTTTGGTTTCTTAATGGTTATGGGACTAGGTATGGGTATGATTAAGGAGAGAGAAAACCCATCTTTCATGGTGGGTTTGAGATATATCTATTTTCATGGGTATTACTATCAATTTCAAGATTCAAACCTACCAACAAAACACTTTTTAAGGAGATGATGAGTCATTTCTCATTCTCATACCTTCAAAACAAACACACCCTAAGTGAATAAAGTTTTAGGATATCCCATTAACTACACTTATTATTTTCATGCACTGAACTCTCTTTTGATGATTGAAAATGGATATTAATTTTAGGACATCGAAAAACAAAAACATAAACATGTATTTTGGGATGACGGGAGTATAAAATCATCTATTAATTTTAGTTTTCTCCTTTGTAATATCCCAAAGTTAGGTTCCGTGAGCAAAACCAAGCTCAGCCTAAGTTATGTTTCCAAATCTAACTCGTTAAGCCAATTAGGTGTGATATTAGCTAAGACTTTTTGTTTAGTATTATGTAACTATATAGATTTTAAGTTCAATCCTTGTTAAAAACAGTTATAAACCATTCTCGTAGTATGGAAGTACAAAAATCAAGGTTTTTAAAATCAAGATGCTATTTAGGATCGTTTTTGTCTTTGCAAGATCGTGATCGTGAGATCGGATCGGGATCTTAAGATCTTACAATAATGTCATTTTCTTAATAGGTATTGTAAAATTATGTATTGTTATATATCATATATCATAAAAATGTATGTTAAAATTATGATTATTAAGTGTTTAATACAATTAGCCTTTTTATTTTTATATTCTACAAAACTTAATACATAAATTTGTAGTTTTTTAAGCTTGTGGTTCGAGAAAAGTAAGATCGGATCGATCGAGATCTTAAAATTCTATAGTCAAGATCGGGATCCTATTAAGATCTTATCTTGCAAAAATACTACGTAAGATCGAGATCGTTTTTGCTATATAGTATCGTAAAATCCTAAAATTAAAATTGAGATCGAAACCTTAACAACCATCACAAAAATTACTGTCTTAGAAAGAAGTAAAGATTTAAATAGTTCTAAAATACTCGCTTAACTAAAGAAAACCATATGTGATTCATTTGTGATGTTTATATGGTCATAGTTTTAATGTGTTATTATGGAAAAAGAAATAGAGTATGATATTAAAAAAAAATGTCAACGGTCAAGGGATTGTTGGCATAACTAGGATAGTTCTAACCGGATGACTAAGCAGCTTCATATTCCTGTTTGAATGGTCACAATTCAACGCATACAAATACAATTTAAGGTGTTTGTGTGTGTGTCTCTTCAGTTCTTCACCGACAGGACACAAAAAAGGCATTGGTATTAAGGTAAAACTCAATCTTTGCCATCTACTTTTAACTTGTTTGACATGGTTTTAAGTATTTTATCATTTCATATATATGTATAGGAAGATGATTTACACACTTTATTTTTTTTTATGTACAACTGGTTAAAGCGATATACATTTAAATTTTAAAGTATAAAAAATAAAGTGTGCAAATCAAATATAAAGCAGCTTAAACATATAAAAGAATTTTTGATGATTCAAGGCAAGTTGATGAACATGTTTAATTCGATGGACTTCATGAGAAATGAAGTTTTTCGCAAGTAATGTATGAAGTTAGTTGTAAAGTTTGCTGTGTTTATGTAAGTGGCCAAACAAGCTGAAGTGGCCACGTCAACATTCTTAAGATATAGGCTTTACTTGGTTTGAGTCTGCGTGATGTCGGCTGAAAGGTCACAAACTATGGTTAAGTTAATAAAAAAAGAAAAAAAAATTGTAGTTTGAGTCATAAAAATGTGTCTGATATCTAACAAGTCTATTTTGTAATTCATATAGAAAAGTTGGTGCATTCATCTAATTAAGACTAGGATGTTTATGTTGGCTCAACTCGACTAGTTCCAGTAATATTTTTTCGAGGTTAATTAGAGCTTAGTAATGGTCTCAGGTTAATTAGAGCATAGTAATGATCTCTGACACTTTTAACAAGCATTTTGAGCTTTAGTAAGATGTAGGTACAATGTATACATCGATACATATATATATATATATATATATGTGGTGAGTTTGGTTCACCAACAAAAAAATTATGTATATTTTGTGGCTACTCGAGTCAAGTTCTAGGCCGTTTGGACCATAGTGAGCTAGGCGTGAGACTTGCCAAGGTACTTGAGTCTCGAGCCAAGCTCGTCTCTTGACTCTTCCCTGTTATGCTGATTGGATACATAAAAGTAGAATAAAGGAAGATAATATTTCTTCAAGTGGAAATGGTAATTGTACTTTTCTTGTGGTCTAAGGGGCATGTATAACATAACCCATTTGTATATTCTAAAAGATGATCACAATGCACACATTCCAAGGAAATTTATGTCTTATGTGCACCCACCAATATTATCAATGCCCACCATCTCCATTCTTGCTATATAAATCACCAAAAAGAGACATTACCAATGATCTTATTTTCTCTTTTTTGACTTTTGAAATAAGAATTATGCTCTAATCAAATCATTAGTCCTCACATTTCATTTCAGGGTCAAATTTGTTTCACTCATTTGATTCTCTACAGTTTCATTTAACTTGCTAAAGGTAAAACAAAGCTACCTTTGTCAAATTTAATTATGATAATATTATTCATGTTTTGCTTTTATATGTTTTCGGTTGTCGGATTACCAATCAAACTTTTCAATGTTTTGATTTCAGTCAAATCAACCTTGTTACTTATTAGTGTATGATGCTTAGATTATTATATGTGTTTTATGTTAGGTTGATTACTAAGCTTATGTAACTAATGATGAGAGGTGATTTGTATACCACCGGATTACTTCACACATCAAAGCCACCTTTTTTTGACATAAAAAATCATCAAATAAATTGTTGCCAGTGAAGAGACATGTAGTGCTATTTGAGAAGTGTCGTTTTTGGTTGTCTTTGTGATATGAAGGTGGTTTCTCTTCTTCAGTGGTTAGTTTTTTAGGCAATATAAGTTAAAAGGTTCTCTTTATTGGTAGCATGTTCAATTAGTGGTGAATAATTATGCGAATTTGACCATAATTAGTTCCAATGGGTTTATGTGTTTAAGCTAATGAAAAATGAGAGAAGCCAGACGAGTCGAGATTCATCCTTACTTTATTCAAGTGAATGAAAACCCCCAAAATCGTTTCATACGATAATTGTTACAGTATATTGTATTTGTAATCATATTTAGGCATTTAGCACATTAATAAGTAATAAAATAAAATAAAAACATGTATAACATATACCCCGTGTTAACCTCAACCCATTTTGACTTATTTCCCAGCTAGGCTCGATATTGCCAACTCTATCCCTATTTTTTGCTTGCCAAGAGTATATCATTTTTACTAAGAGTAGTGAAACATGTTTGTTTTTATGGCAGGATCATGGCTTCCTTTGCTACAGCCGAAGTTTGTGACGCAAATGCATCCCACTTAGCAAGTGGTGATCTCCGAGCCCTTGCTCCCATATTCAAGATCTACGGACAATGTCGTGCTTTTTCAGGGCCAGTAGTCACGCTCAAAGTATTTGAGGACAATGTGTTGGTTAGAGACCATCTCGAGAGTAAAGGTGAAGGTAGGGTCCTTGTCATTGATGGTGGAGGAAGCATGAGATGTGCACTTGTGGGCGGCAACTTAGGGCAATTGGCTCAAAACATGGGATGGGCTGGGATTGTGGTCAATGGTTGTATCCGTGATGTTGATGAGATTAACGGGTGTGATATTGGGGTTCGAGCATTGGCTTCACATCCTCAGAAATCGAATAAAAGAGGCGTTGGTGAGAAGAATGTTCCCGTTCATATTGGAGGAACTTTGATCCATGATGGGGACTGGTTGTATGCAGATAGTGATGGGATTCTTGTGTCAAAAACTGAGTTGTCTTTATGAAATGACTGCGTACTTTGCTATTGAAGTCAACATTATTCTCCAGATATAGACAACTGTTCAATTTCTATGATTTTTACTTCTTTTTTTCTTGCAAATAAAAAAGTTAGTCAAAGTTCAATAATTTCAACTTTCAAGGGTAAAAATTGTTCACAATATCATCCAGCAGGTTTATTGCACTGTATTATTGACCTTTGTGTGAAAAAAAAATGTTCTCCAAAGACCATATTCTGCAACTCAAATCAATCTAGTTCAAATCAAAATTTAAGCAAAATAACATGTAATGTAAGTCCATGCTTCCAATCATTGACCTAAGTGTTTTGACTACAATTTATGCAACTCGAAATGTGACTGCAACAATTGATAAATTAATCCACAAAATGTGAAATGATTCTGCTTACTGGTAACTTTTATTCAAAAACACATTTTTGTTAAAACTGGAATACGCACTAGTGTTTATGGAGAAATTAGCTAACAAACTTAAGCAACCATAGAATTAACCAGCCGAAACTGAATAGACAAACGAGCACATAAGTTTAACCAAACTGTACAATGTTTGGGAAAAGAAAGTAGAACAAGTCAGACACTAGCATCGACCAACTTTCAAGCAATGTGAAAAACTCAGCATCAAGTTTTATGATATTGCCATCCATCGTGACATCCCACCTCACAACCATCAGCACAGATAAACAACCAGCGTTTTTCATTGTAAATTTCAGCTAACCCAACATCACCACAAAACATTCGGGTCCCTCCAATTCCAATCCATTGTAAGCCACGAAAAAAGGCTTCTTCAGATATTCAGAAGATTTAGCGGATAATGCAGTACAATTATACAGATCGAGCCTTCGTAACCTTCCCATAAAAGCTAAAGTCTTCACGGATGCATCTGTAACATGAAAACAGTTTCTGATGCACAGTTCTGTAAGCCCTGCACAAACATCAGCAATGGTGGCAATAGCATTATCTGTAATTCCAGGCATGTGACCGAGATCAAGAGATGACAAATTTTTGGTGATTTTTCCTTCACTTCGTAACAAAAACATGATCCCTTTATCGGTTACCCTCTTGCAGCCTCTTAAAGATAAGCAAGCAATAGGCGCATTCCCTGTACCTAAAACCTTCATACCAACATCAGTAACATCCGCACCCCCTAAGTTTAAACTTGTCAACAAATCAAGGCGGGAAACATTGTTAAGACAAGAATCTGCTACACTTCTGCAACCAAGCAAATCAAGAACCTCTAACAAACTGCATGTCGCCAATTCACTCACAGCCTCGCTGGTAATAGAACTACACGACACCAACTTAACCTCTACAAGAGACCTAGGAACCTTACTGACATCTTGGAATGTCAAGTCTGTTAAAAGGGAAGCATTTTGAATCTCAAATTTCTTCAATTTCAAACATGCATTGAAGATTGAAGTGAAGCCAGCATCAGTCACTTTAGAAAACCCACCAAGTCTAACTGATTCTAATCCTTTGCAACCCTCTGATAGCAAAAACATGCCCATATCAGTCACCATTTTGAATGAAGTAAGAATACGTTGTCGACTGCGTATAAGGGATAGGCTTGTCAGATACTTAAAGCCAACTAATGACTGAACCCCGAAGTCAGATAGGTCATCATATGGTTCATATTCTGGCCTGTCTTTAAGATCCAACTCAGTCAATAAAGGAAGACAACGTGCAATAGTTTGAATAACGTCATCAGTAATTTTATCTATAACTAGTGATATGTGTGTCAACGTTTGTGCAGCATCCGCAGGAGTGATAGGAGCTCTCATAGTTAACACTCTTATAAAGGCCGAAATATCTGATCCAGTAGCCGGCTCAAGCTTGAGGACCCTGACCGTTTGGGGCATCAAGATGCAGATACGACCCAACATTAGGCTGTGAGTATTGATTTCTCCTCCACGAACTTTAACTCTAAGGGACTGTAAATGTGAAAGAATCAATCGGTCATGGTAGAAACATAAATGATGAGATGTATGCTTAGCATGATTAAAACCATACCAATGTACTTTTTCATTTCTTATGTTTAGAGAATGTACTTTTTATGCACACATTAGTCGTTTAAAGATGAACTTGCATCCTATTGGGTTTTACCTTATACCCATCATCTTAACATTTTATATACGTCAAACATCTTTATGCATAAATATACCCTTTTTTATATAATAATTATCACTTTCGAAAGTTGTATTTTTGCTACTAAATGACTCAAATGGGACACAAGACCATCTCAAAATTACTCAAATGTACAATGAAAAAGATAGTGACTAACACGAGATATATAAAAAGGAGAGTTGGTATATATGCAATAAAAAAAACCAAATAATTATTATTACTGACAAATAATCATATTTACCTCCAAGTATAGACAACTTCCAATTGAGCCTCCAAGGTTCAAGCCCATTAGTTGTGCAGACTTCTCAATGGAGCCAGAAATCTCAAGGGTCAGCACCCTGAATACGATCAAAGAAAGTATGGATTTGTAACTATCAAGAGTAACGACTGAGATGAAAGTAATGTCTGTTTATACCTTAAATTTGGACAAGTTTCCCCAATGCGAGTAAAAAGTTTAAAAGAGAGTGAATAACATTTCAACAAAATCAATTCTTCAACATGTGGTCCAAGAATACTTCCTACAGTGGAATCATTAAGACGGAGGCAATCCAAGGTGATCTTCTTGATGTTCCGGAACCTTTTTGTTATTCCATCAAATGTTTGTGAATCGAGTGAAAACGTCTGCCACAAAATCCCACTCAAATTGAAAATATTAGTATATCAATACAGAATAACAAGCTGATACACAACTTCACATTCTTTGTATAGGGAACTTTCTTGTTAAGGGGTGTTTGGGTAAGCTTAAGCTTAATACCTTATGCATTGTCAAAAAGCCTCAACAGCATGCTTAAGCTTGTTAGTTTGTTTCTCCCAAAATAAAAACAAAAAAAGCCATAAGCCCTTTGAAATAAGCTCATCAAACACCTTAAAAGAGCTCTGTGAAAGTACAAGAAGCTATATTTATCATTTTAATTAAGCTGTTTTGTTCTTTGGTGTTTGGGATTGCTAATATTTTCTGCTTATAAATAATCACTTATAAGCTGCTTGAAAATAAGCACTTAAGGAAATTGCTGTTCGGATTTGTTACTTTGTAAACGAAAATGCAACAGGACTAACAAAAATATTTTTTTAGATATTTGCAATCTAATTCATTTTAAGTTAGATATGGTGGTATAGAAAAGTAATTTTACTTTCATCTAAAATAAGCACTTTAAAATAGCATGTAACCAACTTCCTTATTAAAAACTAATACTTATTTTTCCCCCAATAAGCACATAAGTGGTCTGGATGATCCAACCCACTTCAAACTGCTTATCTGCTAAATAAGCAATCCCAAACAACCCCCTCAGTAAATTGTTAAGATGAGGACTTCCACTTATATTGGAACTTGGAAGTTTGATACAACATAGAATGCCCATCATTGTGTTTCACTGTTTATAAGCTAATAAACAAGCATATATATCTCATTTAAAAAAAAAAAAAAAAAAGTAATAAATGTGGAAAGAAACTTACGGAGAGATCGAGTGAGGAGAAAGAAGAGAGTGTTTTATGTACGGATGATTTAAGGTGTGTTGAAACACAAGCTAAGGAACAAAGTGTGGTTAGTGTTTCTGGTTCTAGTTTTAATAATAATATTTCATTAATAAGGATGCTTTCCGGTAGCTTTTCTAGTAAGCTGTCGCCGCCGTGTACGGTGGCGGAGGTGGTGGTGGTTCTCTTGTCAGCCATCACGGGATGACTGTTTTCTGGTTACAGCATTTTTCAGGGCACTTGCACAGTTATAGTACATCTCTATTTACAAAAAATATTGCTATAAAATAAAACTTACAAAAAATTTAAATCTCATTTAAACGAGTAGTAACCTTCTCTAACAGTGATATAATTTAATAAAATTATTTATAAGAAAAGCTAGTTAAACTTATAACCACTAATTTAATGCTAAAATTTGTAAATTAAAAATGCTAACTATTTACGCTACTAATAATTTAGACGTTTTAGTTTTGAAAAATATGTAACTACTACGTTATAAAGTATTTGAGAGATGCTAAATAAGAAAATTTTAAAATGAAAAAGATTTGCTCGCCACAAAAATAATCACCGGGTATCCGCCGCCGCATTACGCGGGTACTCTTCTATATATAATAATTGACAGAGCCGATGCGTTGCACGTAATTGTTGGACTCAGGTTGTATCTAATTGTTCGGTACGTAATGTTTAACCTAAATCGTTAAAGTTTGAATCTAATTGTGTATTTGCAAAGCATGCAATGTTCAGCGTAAATCGTTGAACTAAATCGTTGTAATGTTCGCAAAGCACGGGCTTTGTTAAGCCTAGAGAACAGGGGACATTTGATTGTTCATTGCATAATCTTTGCGTAAAAATCTTATATAATGTTTAAGTAGGTAGTTACGAAATAAGTTTAGTTATTAGTTGATTTAAAGGAAGGTTAAACGGATACGGTTTTATAAAAAAGAGTTATAACAGAATGACATTCTAAAAATGCTGTCAAATTAAATGTTATTATGACACATATACAAATAACAGGATTCTCGTTTGAGATCTAACTTCGCAGCATCGTAGCGTCCTAAATGATGGCTTAGATGTTACATATATTATATTATGGTCAAAAAAGAACAGAACCTAATATCGACTTAAGTCATTCTTTTATAATTGTGAGTAGTAACACTATGACAAAGTTTCTTAAATTTGTTTTGGTTAAGAAGTGTTTTAGAGATATAACATGATTGATTGATGAGCAAACAACATATATAATATATGCTAAAGCTAAAAAAAGGTATCATCAAGTGAAAACATTAAAAGTTAATACAAGAATGAAGTTGCTAGGTTAAGATATCATCAAACGTGATTTTCATTACTCATTCATGATTAATCAACATGAGAATATAGAATCAAAGTGTCATTCATTTTATTTAAAATGACATAACAAATGTCTTTCTATAAACAATATGTTTTGGCATGTTAACCACTATTTTACATCATACCAGCTCCTAAAGCAAAAAAATTTGCTGCATACTGTGACAAAAACATAACATGAAAGCTTGTTAGCTTTTTGTGCAATGTAAACTAATAAATGGGTATTGCAGTTGTTATTAATTTATTTATTTGCACTTTTGCAAGAAAGATGTATACAATATTGCTAGCCCCTTTCAATCATAACTTTATCAACTTTAAAGTTATCTCATTTCTATTGGGATACATGGTTCATGTTTCAACGAATGCTGTTTTTTATGGATAGCATTTGCAGCTTTTGTCCAATATCCCTTTCGACTAATGCCTTTTATACTCGGAGCCCATCACAACCAAAAAGAAAACCAAGCAACCGGGTTCAAAACCATACATATCATAAACATAAAACACTAACCCTAGATTCATTATCATTTAAACCCTAATCACTCATATGTGTGGAGCCACTCCTTCCTCCACCACACACAATAAATTGCCGCCCAAAGATTTCTTCTTCTTGACACACTACAGCCACCACAAACACAAACACCACTCTTCTCATTTTTATTCATACACGAATCAACAAGCCTTTCATACCTTTTATACGTTTTTGCTTAAGGACCGAACACCCATAAAAAACGCATCAAGCTTTTGTTCGAATCTTATAACCTACGAAGGACTCAAGAAATTTCAGCTTCAAGATCTTGTAACAACCAAGGTCTCGGGTAGGTATTGGTTTATGTTTTTCGTTATGTGTTTCTTTGGACGAAACAAAGATAGGATATAACAGACTTGTTATAATTCCTTTTTTTATTTTCGGATATGAAAGAGAAGTTTAACATTTCACAGATCTATGCTGATTTTTTTCTTTTCATGTGTTTAAGATTTGTTATGGTCTTGTAATATCTTGTGAAATACGAAAGGAACTTCTGAGATCTTGTTGTCATTTAATTTTCGAATCAATGATGGTAACTTTTTCCTGTTATGGATCTTGTAAAGGTCTTTGTATTTTATGTACATCACGAAAAGTCGACTGAGATATTTGTTTTAGTATTGTGTTCTTCGCGTCTTGTTGTAGATGAATGGAGATGGGATTTTTGTTGTTGTAGCTGTTGTTGTATGTGGTTTTTGACAGCTAGGTTAGATCTTGGATTTGTTATGTGTTTCATTTATGTGAGGTGGTGGAAGGGATAAGGATAGATGTGGATTTGTTTGGTTATTTATAATGTTAGGAATTAGAAATTCCCGGTATTAAAGAGTCGGTCACCTCAAGTATATGTAATCGTTAGAAAGCTCGTAGTCGTAGTAATTCTTAAGTTAGGTAGTATTTAGTTAAGTAACACCGTGGAGGACGGACGGGTCTTCACCCACTGTATGCCTGATCCACAGCCCGTTGTGTGGCGATTTATGTAAGACTATAAATACTCTCTACCTCCCAAGGTAGAGAGTTGGAGTTCATAATAATATCTTTCACTTTCTCTCACTAAGCTCCCTAAACCTCTAACTTTCTCTCTCTAGAACCTTATTCATACGCCACTTTGTGTTATGGTTTGATGTGTATGTGAAAAGTTATATCTTACAATTGGTATCAAGAGCCATGGTTAGATCATATCTTGCACATCTTTGGATTTATAGTGGTTTTTAGGTGGTTTTTGAGTTTGAAAAAGTTTAGTGGTTTTTGCATCATTTGGGTGATTTCTTGTGTTAAAGTTTGAATTTTGTTGGTACTTTTATGTTTAGAATCATCACAAGTGTTTAGGTTTTCATTTGGTAAGCTTGAATCATCTTGGTTGGGTTGTTTTTGGATTGAAAAGTGATGTTTATATGGTTTTTCAAGCTAGCGACTTAGTTCACGGAATATTTTCTTAGTAGCGACTTGCTTCACATTTTTGTAGCGACTTACAGTGTTGAAGGTAGCGAGTTAGATCTAGCGAGTTAAAGTACAAGTAGTGGATTCTCCACTACGGGTAGCGACTTGTGGTAGCGACTTGGTCTGTAGCGAGTTGCTCTTTAGCGACTTGCATATCTAGCGACTTGTGTAGCGAATTGCTGCCAAAATTTGGTTAGCGACTTGGTCTGTAGCGAGTTACTATTTAGCGACTTGCTTTTTGTCTAGCGACTTGGGACTCTAGTGACTTAGGGTGTAGCGAATTAAGGGTTAGCGACTTAGTGCATTAACTTCTAGCGACTTAGTGCATTATCTGCTAGCGACTTAGTGCTTTATCTTCTAGCGACTTAAGTGATTATTTACGGTTTTCTCTTGATTTAGTAAAATCCCGTGAAAGAATCTATTTCCCGGTTTAATCATAGAGTTATAAAATCCCGTATAATCTGTTAACATGTCTACCAACGTTCCTACTGTCATCTCCACTGTTGCCGAGGATGTTCAAGCAGCTGGCTCAGATACTCGTCCACCCATGCTTGACAGAACTGACTACGATTCTTGGGCTCAACGAATCAGATTGTATTGCCTTGGAAAGGAAAATGGTGTCAACATTCTCAAATCCATTGATGAAGGACCATATCGAGTTGAGACGACTAGAGACATACTTGATACTAATGAAGATGGTACTCCTGTTTACGGAATGGACAGACCTAAGATGTACGATGAGCTTGATGATAAGGAGAAAAAGAGATTCGATGCAGATATCAGGGCTTCAAACATTGTTCTTCAAGGTCTCCCTAAAGACATCTACAAGCTGATCAATCATAACACTGATGCAAAGGCAGTTTGGGATAATGTTAAGATGCTTCTCTCAGGTTCAGAATTAACTATGGAAGACAGAGAATCCCAACTCTATGATGAATTCGAGCACTTCAAAATGAAACCAGATGAGAGTGTCTATGAGTACTATGTGAGATTCCATAAGTTAGTGAATGACATGAGGAACATCAGAATGACAATGCCTAACATTCAGCTGAACTCAAAGTTTGTGAACAACATGAATCCCGAATGGCACAAGTTTGTCACAGCTGTGAAGCTCACTAAAGGATTGAAGAATACAAACTATGAGCAACTCTATGCCTTCCTCCTTCAGAATGAGAGACATGCCATGTTTGAAAAATTGATTCTCAATCAGTTCAAAACCAACAAGGGAGAGACAAGCTCGTCTAATGACTCAACAGCCTTCTACTCAAACATCGGAATCACAACCAAAGCATCACAAGTCATACCCTTGGGGAATGGTAATCACAAACTCATTCCTGATCCCATGTTCAAACAAGCTGATGCTGATGCACACGTGGGTAACATCATTAATCAACTTGCTCTTCTCATTAGTCAAAACATGAATTCTCTCCCACAAACCAACAACAACCTCAGAACTGCATCTAACCCACATAATCAAGCCACTGTTAAAGATGGAAGGATCGTGGTGCAACCAGTTCAGGAAAGACAGTATGATCAGGGAAGAGGTGGAGCTGGGAGAGGTTATGTTGGAAACCAGAATCGAGGAAGAAATGGTAACCAAGGTCAACCTAAGCCAATCAAATGCTATAACTGTGGTGGTGAAGGACACATTGCAAGGAACTGCACATCTCCAAAGCGTCCACAGAATGCTGATTACTTCAGAGATAAGATGTTGCTGGCACAAGCTCAGGACAACGGTGCTGCGTTGGATGAAGAGGAATTGCTGTTTCTTGCTGAGGGCAATGCCAAGACCTATGATGCAGATGTGGATGAGCAGCCTATTCAGGAGATAGGTCACAATCATCAGAACGCTTTTCAAGTCGCTGACTGTGATGCATACGACTCTGATGTAGATGATGGACCTACTGCACACACAATCTTTATGGCTAGCATCTCTCCAATGGTTTCTCCCAAGATCACTTCTTCACCACAAGCTGGCCCATCCAAGGACAAACTCATCTCAGAGGTATTAAAACTATACGATGAAGCTGATGTGCAACAGATGCATGACAAAGTACAATCAACTGAAACTATTGAATCAAATGTTGAAAATATGGGTAATAACAATATTGTCCCATACGATCAATACGTGAAACAAAGTGAAAGTGAAGTTGTACCAAGTGATGCATCTTCTGCAGTCAATAATGACTATGTCTTTGATGAATACACTGCATGTGCTCCTGATGATTCCATAATTTCTGAACTAAATGCCTATAAGGAACGTGTTGCTATTTATGAACAACGTGCAAAATTTGAGTTGACCACTCGTGAACAGGAAATGGATGTCCAAGTGAGTACAGTAATTAGAAAAAGTAAGTTTAGAGAAGAAGTATTGAAACAAGAATTAAATTCCTTGCAAGAAAAACTTTCTAAAACAGCTAAACAAAAACAAGAACTTCAAGAAAATGTGAAAATGCTTAAGCAAGAATTTAATGCAAAGGAATCAAAACTATTGAGAGATTTTTCTAATCTGAAAACTTTGAAAAACAAACTTGAAAACAAGTTGTACATACAAGGAAATACCATTCAGACTGCTCACATGGTCACCAAACATCGTGTCTTAAGCGATAAGCATAGCATTCCCCTTGTTGAGGAACCAAATCCAGAGGTAATTAAAAAGGCTAGAAATGCTCATAAGGTGCTTTATGATGGTAATGAAGTCCTTAAGCCTAGGCAGAAACCTAGTTGCGTTGAGTGCACTGAGGAAGATAAGATATTAAATGAAATCACTAGGGAAAAGATGAATAAGAAACAAAATGATCCCAAATGCAAAGAGAAAAACATAATCATCTCTCCTCATGATTACAAGAAGGAAAACTGGATTTCCTTGAACAAGTTTAAGCCTCAGACTTTGTTGACTCCCGAACAAGTCTTCTGGAAAATGGATTTAGATAAGCAGAAAGCGGAAAATATTATTGAAACAAACCCTCCCCTTTGGAAAATGCCTAGAGCGACTGTGTATCCTCCTAATACTCCAATGCATCTTGTTCCTAGAACAATTGCCACTAAAAGCAAGACATTAATTAGCCAATACGTTATATTTCAACTATTTGTTGATTTTGAGAAAACTTGCAAGAAAAGGATCACACCCACTGGTATAACTGAAGGAGAAAGAGGTTTTGAACAAATGAAAGAATGTTATTTAACTGAGGTCATGCCCTTCTTTAAACTTCTAAAAGATCACTTTGAGAGTCTTAAAAAGGGGGTAGAAACTGATATTAAGGGTATGGAAAAGGAATTTGATGCAATGGTTGTTGAAGTTAGTGACTATGAGCGTGCACTGAAATATAATGAGATTGAGAGAAAGAACCTGCATACTTTAAATGAGAATCTTATTACTGAATGTGTTGCTCAAGATGTCTTTTTCACTGCTTCAAATTGCTCTATTAATGCTTCCAAATTTCATGAACTATCTGTGGCCCTGAAAGTCTCCCATGATCGTGTCATTGAGCTTGAAAAAACTAATTCTAAACTAAATGAAAAAATTGAACTGGATGATCATGACAATTTGGTTAAACATTTTTCTAAACTAGAAGTTGAGTATTTTAATTTACAACTAAAATATCAACATCTCAAAGAAAATGTCAAAACTTCAAATATCAAGACATCTTCAGATGCTCCAGAGTTTGATGCAGTTTTTCAAATTAACAAACGTGATGAACAGATTCAAGCTCAGTGCAACACGATCAGAAAGTTGAAAGCCCAAATCTCTCAATTAAAGGGTCAAACGAACAATATGACAGGCTCTCAAATGCCTCCTCCTTTAGATTCTCAGAATTCTCAAACGTTTCATCTTCAAAACCTTGTAAATGCTTTACAAAAGGAAAACGAAAGTTTTCTAAAAGAAAATGAAAAGGTTAAACGTCATTTCAATGAGTTGTTTGAATCAATTAAAGTCACTCGTAACAAAAACAACGAACAAATAACTTCATTGCAAAAGGAAATTGAGAATCTGAAGAGTCAGGTAAAAGGGAAAATGCCAATGATCAATGAGGAAAATGTTGTATCAAAGGTTCACTCTGGTAATAAATATGCTTTATCTGTGACATATGTCCCCCCTCATCTAAGGAACAACAAGCTTGCCATTCAAACATATTTCTCATCCCTTAAGGATTGTTTAGAATGCCTGCGTGAGATTGTTGAAGAAGATAAGCTAGAGAAACCTCATGATAATGCAATTGGACATGCATGCTTATATGCCAAACGATCTCAAGAAATCTTAGAATGCTTGATCACAATATGCCCAAAGACATTAGGTGAGAGAGTTAACCCCTTGATTCCATGCTCAATGCCTAAGGCCAAGTATGATATGCACTCGATTCCCAATGTTTTGAATGTGAACCGTAGTGTGCCTTTAAGGGGTTCAGATTCTAGATTTGTCAATGCTAAGAAAGAGAACTCAAGTGTACCTTCTAGGAGTACAAATCTCAGTACCTCTAGTGTTAAGAATGTGAAACTTAGTGCTCCTGCATGTAGTTCAGATCCCAGCACATCTAAACAGGTGGTGCAAAGAGTAGTAAACCAAACTAATGTTCCCATTCCCTCTACAGGAGTAATCAGTGACATTAAAGGGAGCAGGTCAAAGTCTCAAGACAATACAAGGAATGATAGGACCTCGCAAGCTAAGAATGTGCACTGGAAAAGAGTAGAAGAACAATCTAGGAACCTTAAGTTTGAATCGAATAAAACGAATCGTGTTGATTCTAGTATTTGCCATAGGCGTACTGTAATTAATTCGAATTCTGATACTATTTGCAAACCTTGTACTGATGATTGCTTGAATTTTGTTTCTAATCATGGATGTGATGTTAATGTTCTGCCTAATGATGTTAACTGTCCAGTTAATTTTGTTAATGCTAAAATTCATGCTAAAAAGGCTAAAAGGCAAAAGCGAAAGAGAGTTAGAAAACAATGGAAACCCACAGGAAGAACATTCAGCAGAATAGGCTTTTATTGGATACCTGTTGGTCATAAGACTAATCAGATAATGCCCACTAGAAAATGGATGCCTACTGGTAGAACTATTCCCTTAAGAAGTGGTCACACTGTAAACAGGGCTAATACAGACACTAGTATTGCATCTATTCACAATGATTCCATTACCTCATTTTCTGATATGAATGCTTCTATTTCTGATGTGGGTGGTCCAATCATTGTAACTAACCAAATGGAACCCATTCTTGCATGGGGATCCCAATTATCCAGTTATCCATTCTTGTCTGTGTTCAACTGCAGATCGTTCAAATCGTTCTGTGGTACCTGGACTCAGGCTGTTCCAAGCATATGACTGGAGACCGGTCGCGGCTCATGAACTTCGTGAGCAAATTCATCGGGACTGTTAGATTTGGTAATGATCATTTTGGTGCTATTATGGGTTATGGAGATTATGTTGTTGGTGATAGTGTCATCTCCAGAGTGTATTATGTGGAAGGTTTAGGTCATAATCTGTTTTCTGTTGGTCAATTCTGTGATTCTGATCTAGAAGTAGCCTTCAGAAAACATACCTGCTTTGTTAGAGATCTTAATGGTAAGGAACTGTTGAAAGGAACTCGTGGCTCAAACCTTTACACCATCTCTATCGATGACATGATGAGAGCCTCTCCAATCTGCTTGTTATCTAAGGCTTCAAAAACAAAGTCATGGTTATGGCATCGTCGTCTCAATCACTTGAACTTCGGCACCATCAACGATCTTTCCAGAAAGGACTTAGTTGTAGGTTTACCTAGACTAAAGTATGAAAAGGATCATCTCTGTTCAGCATGTCAATTGGGAAAAAGCAAGAAGTATGCCCATAAACCCAAACCTACTAACTCTGTCACAGAAGTTCTTCATATGATTCATATGGATTTATGTGGACCAATGAGGGTGCAGAATATCTTTGGGAAGAAATATGTGTTAGTTGTGGTTGATGATTATTCTAGATTCACCTGGGTCAAGTTCTTAAGGACAAAGGATGAAACTCCTGATATCATCATCAAACTCATCAAACAGCTGCAGGTTAGACTAAACAAAACTGTCAGGATTATCAGAACAGACAATGGAACTGAGTTTGTCAACAAACAACTTAGTGAATTCTATGAAAGCGTTGGAATCAGCCATCAAAGAAGTGTTCCACGAACCCCTCAACAGAACGGTGTTGTTGAAAGACGAAATCGTACTCTTGTTGAAGCTGCTAGAACAATGTTGATCTACTCAAAGGTTCCAATGTTTCTCTGGGCTGAAGCAATTGCCACTGCATGCTACACACAAAATCGTTCCCTGATTCACACTATTTATGGAAAAACTCCATATGAACTTGTCCACAACAGAAAACCTAATCTATCTTTCCTTCGTGTGTTTGGTGCATTGTGCTATCCAACTAATGAGGGTCAAGACTTAGGCAAACTTAGGGCCAAAGCTGACATTGGAGTATTTGTAGGATATGCATCAAACAAAAAGGGATACCGAATCTACAACAAAAGAACCCGAAATATCATGGAAACAATTCACGTTACGTTTGATGAGCTGACCGGTCAAATGGCTCCTGGTCACTCCAGCTCAGGACCCGCACTTCAGAACAGTCCCATTGGTTCATCCCTTGTTCCAAACTCCTCTCAAGAAACTCCATATGTACCTCCATCTGAAGATGATGTAAAGAAATTGTTTGATCCTATGTTTGATGAACTGTATGATTCAATTACTAATGAGGTGCCGATCCCTACAACAGAGGTTGCTCATATTCCAGTGAATGAAGTCAATCCTTCAGTCTCAATATCTTTAAGCCAAGAAGCACCTGCTGCTGATCCTTCAGTCTCATCAACAAATCATCATTCTTCAAATGTACATCATGGAAATGTTTCTGGCATCAATGATGAAGTTAATCCCTTTGCTACTCCTGAAGATGCTCCATTTGAAAACATATTTGCTACTCCTGAATCATCATCAGAACCATCTTCTTCAGGAGACATCGACTCAGCTACCTCAGTTCCTCAACAAATGCCACATGAACACCTCAGAAAATGGACTCACGATCATCCATTAGACAACATCATTGGTAATCCCTCTCGTCTTGTATCAACCCGGAAACAACTTGCAACCGATGCCTTATGGTGTTTCTTCAACTCCGTACTATCTAAGATCGAACCAACAGATGTTAAAACCGCCATGAATGAAGACAGCTGGTTCAATGCTATGCAAGATGAAATTCATGAGTTTGATCGTCTTGATGTATGGGAGTTAGTACCTGCTCCAGACTGTGCTATGATTATAGCTCTAAAATGGATCTTCAAAGTAAAACTTGATGAGCATGGTGATGTGTTGAAGAACAAGGCTCGATTAGTTGCTAAAGGATATCGTCAAGAGGAGGGTATAGACTTTGAAGAATCTTTTGCTCCAGTTGCTCGAATTGAGGCAATCAGAATCTTTCTGGCTAATGCTGCTAGTAAGAACATGGTAGTTTATCAGATGGATGTAAAGACGGCATTTCTAAATGGAGATCTTAAAGAAGTCGTCTATGTCAGCCAACCTGAAGGATTTGTGAATCAAGAGCATCCTACTCACGTTTATCGTTTGAAGAAGGCTCTTTACGGTTTAAAGCAAGCTCCAAGGGCATGGTATGATACACTGTCAAAGTGTCTTCTATCAACCGGATTCATCAAAGGAGCAGTTGATCCTACATTGTTCACCAGGAAGTCAGGCAAACATTTGATTCATGTTCAAATTTATGTTGATGATATTATTTTTGCCTCGACTGACCCAATGGAATGTGATCGTTTTTCAAATGAAATGAGTTCAAAGTTTCAAATGTCAATGATGGGACAAATGTCATTTTTCTTGGGATTACAAATTTCTCAAAGTCCCGGAGGCATTTTCATAAATCAATCTAAATATGCAACAGAGATTTTAAAGAAATTTGGATTTGATTCAAGTGACCCTGTTGACACCCCCATGATTGACCGAACCAAACTAGATGAGGACCTCTCAGGGATCATGATTGATCAAACGAAATATCGGAGTATGATTGGATCCCTGATGTATCTCACTGCTAGTAGACCAAACATCTTGTTCGCTGTTTGCATGTGTGCTAGATACCAGGCTAAGCCTACTAAAAAGCACCTTGAAGCAGTTAAACGGGTCTTTCGGTATCTCCAAGGAACCATCAATATGGGTCTTTGGTACCCGAAGGACACCGGTATGTCACTAACGGCCTATGCAGATGCTGATCATGCAGGTTGTCAAGATACACGTCGAAGTACATCAGGAGGTGCTCAGTTTTTGGGTGATAAGCTTGTGAGCTGGTCTTCAAAGAAGCAAATGAGTACTTCTATTTCCTCTACAGTGGCTGAATACATAGCCATGTCATCTTGTTGTGCTCAAATCTTATGGATGAAATCTCAATTATCTGACTATGGCTTTGAATTCAACAAAATCCCTCTGTACTGTGATAATAAAAGTGCTATTGCTCTCTCATGCAACAACGTTCAACACTCAAGAGCAAAGCATATCGACATTCGACATCATTTCATCAGGGAACAAGTAGAAAAAGGTGTGGTGGAACTATATTTTGTGAGATCTGAATATCAATTAGCTGACATCTTCACCAAAGCTCTTCCAAGAGAACGTTTTGAGTTTATTCTTCCACGTCTTGGCTTGAAAAGCCTTCAACCAGAAACACTCAAACGTCTTCAGGAGGAAGACGAGGAGTAAAGGTCTATCTTCGTCTATCTCTTGTATATATATCTATTGGAAAAACAAAATACAAAATTATAAAACCTTCAAAAATCAAATAGAAAAATATAAAACTTTCAAAATCCATAAAAATCTGAAAAAATTCGGAAAATCTTCAAAAAAATATTGTCATTTTGTCATGTTTTTTCTCGGTTCGATAATATCTACGGTCTTTGTGCTGTCATTCAAAGAATGACACGGGACTTTAGATGTTTGTTCGAATGTTATTATTTAAAAAAAAAAAAAAAAAAAAAAAAAAAAATCAAAAAATCAAAAAATTAAAAAATATTTTTTGGGAGAAAGAGAAATGGTTTATTGTCATTTTCAGGCAATAACCCGGGTTTAAAGAAAGAACAGAGCCATGTTTTATCATGTTTTCAACATTCCATGCTCTGATTCTATAAACATTTATCTGCTGAAAACCAAATGCTTTGAAAAATAACTCGGTCTCTATTTTTGATAATCATCTGGACTTATTTGTCAAAATCTCTATCTCTCAATCAACAACCTATGTCATTGATTGAGGGGGAGAATGATTTCAGTTAAACTAAAAAGTTATTTGGCATTAAATTGTTTTTCAAAAGATATACATGCATGTTTTATCAATGGAGTTTAAAGTCTTAAAATCCGATCCTTATCAGTTCAAACGCTTTCACAATCAAGTCACAATTCTCCTTAAAAGCTTTCAAAATCAATTTAAATCTATACGAGATCACAAATCTCAAATATTTTGATAATTGTGATCGGGGGAGAATGTGTGATTTAAATTGGATTTAAACTGATAATTAGGTAAATGGTTTTATAAGGATGTACATGCTATCCTGCCCACATGTGACAAACGATTTCAAATTTTCCATGCACATGCTGAGGGGGAGCATCTATCTTAAACCTTCGATTTGAAACGTGATCACTCATCCCAATGTGCAGGTTCCCTCTAGTATGTGCAAAACTCTTTTCAAACCTCGAGGCACATATTGAGGGGGAGCAAATTTATGGAAACCTCATCCTTCCCGGAAATGCTATATCTACTTGATTGATATGGGAAGTGATGTTGATATCTTTTAGAAAATGGTAATCAAAGAAGTTAATTCTTTCTCTTGCCTCCGTGTGCTAAACATTTTCAATACTTGATGCACATGTTGAGGGGGAGTTCTCGTTCTAAAAATATCAAAAACAATTCAGGAACAAAATGCTTTGATAATATATCACAAGTATCTGAATTGATTTTCAAATGGTTTTCAATTGGATCCAATGGCAGACGAACAATACCAAATAGACCGACCAACTTTACTTAATGTACGGTGATATAAGGATGATAAGGTTAGGTATATGTTCCCATGATCCGCCAGAACCGGAGGGATCTACCCAGGGACAATCCACTAGTTAGTGTAGAAGTCCTTAGGTATGATAATAAAAGGAGAAATGTGAGATATGGGAAGAGTGCGGACTGAGATAGAGCAAGTACTGGAACAAACCCAACAAGGTTCTTGCTATGAAGTCTCGGTAAGCATTGAAGGGGTTGAAGAATTAAAAAGAATTGAATGAGAAAAGGGTGAAAACAAATAGCCCTCCATTTATTCAACCTTAGGGCAGATACCGGGTTCAATTCATATGCTACTGATGGTAACATCGGTATTGAAGACAAGACGTCATGGACCCAGTGACGCACTGCACTTCAACTTTCCAAACCACTCAAGTTCCTCTTAAAAGGACTTGTTTCATTCTCACGGGGAACCGACATTATCTATCGACTTTCTCTTAGAGATGGTTGATATTGAAGAAGGAGACCCTCTCCATAGTCTCCGTTATAGGATCCAAATAGGCACAAATTGAGTCTAGAGCCACGAGATCATCAATAAATCTCATTAGGACACTTTCAATGAAGACTCTCTGTTTCACACAATGTGAAAAGAGAGATTATATCTTGAGTCCTACGCATTATCCTTGTGGTATTGCCAGAACATCTGAGTGATGTGTTTACATATTCACAATGAAGATGGAAAGCCTTCTGGAGCCAACATCAAACAAGCTCCTGGTAGGTGGCGTGTGAGATCTATTATATAGATCAACCATGTGACAACTGAACAGAAACAATGGGGTGATTCAATCTCTTGAATCAAACCTGGTTCAGGTTATGGATTGACGGATACCTTTGAAAAACCGGTCTTTGTGCTTAAAAACTCTTTTCTTTAGCACATCGACTGTGTACTTGTTTTTTTTAAACCAAAAGGTATTTTTATGATTGATAATTGATTTTCAATAAAACCTTCGTTGTATTGCAAAAACAATTTCTATTGAGCAATACACGATTGTTTTTCAAATCTCTTTTCATCAATCAGTGGACTTAAAATTCGCTGGTTCACTCACTCCGTGTTGTCTTCTTTGAGATGTTCCGGTTTGAGAACAGCTAGAACAGCTGCGAAACCCTGTCAAGGAAATTTATCGGAATTATACCTGATCACAGGCAGTACATGTACTGATCAACGAGGAACCGTGGGCCGTGTACCTGAATTCAACGAAAGTGATCAAAGACACTTTCGTGCGATTTATTGCTAACTGTTGTATGCAGGTACACCCGACGTTTGCAGCTGATCAGAATGAAGCGGTCAATCCATAGCCGCATGCTCACTTATCACATTCAACTCAAAGAAATCATGATTAGTGCATCAATGACTCTGATATTTTCACACCAAGCTTCTGCTACGCTGCTGCCAATATCATGATTCAACAAAAGCTTCCGCTACTCTGATGTGAAGATTTCATGATCCAGAATGTGAGCATGTCGGTCCTAAAGTCACAACATCACATAATACCAACACCACAAAGGATTTCTTAGAGATTTTTGATAGCTGATGATCTCAAAAGATGGCTCAAAATTATTATCACGTGGATCAGTAAAAGACCTCCACTTGGAGTATCCAAACATGCAATGTGAAGAATCAATGACTACGAGCTTAGAAGCAAAGGACTACATCAAGAATGCAAGAACAATTTTTAATGTAATATCTAGTTGTATTCAATGTAATTTTGGTACATGATTGAGGTGACCTCCCTTAGGGGGAGATTGTTAGGAATTAGAAATTCCCGGTATTAAAGAGTCGGTCACCTCAAGTATATGTAATCGTTAGAAAGCTCGTAGTCGTAGTAATTCTTAAGTTAGGTAGTATTTAGTTAAGTAACACCGTGGAGGACGGACGGGTCTTTACCCACTGTATGCCTGATCCACAGCCCGTTGTGTGGCGATTTATGTAAGACTATAAATACTCTCTACCTCCCAAGGTAGAGAGTTGGAGTTCATAATAATATCTTTCACTAAGCTCCCTAAACCTCTAACTTTCTCTCTCTAGAACCTTATTCATACGCCACTTTGTGTTATGGTTTGATGTGTATGTGAAAAGTTATATCTTACATATAATCTTCAGAAATCCAACTGAAAAGTCACATTTAAAGATTTATTGATGTAAATGGTTCAAATTCGTTTGGGCTTTCATTGTAGAATATTTTGTATACCTAAAACTACTACAACAACCCATGATTGAGGGCATTCGTTGAAGCCTCCAGCTGCGAGTAGCTTGTATTGTACAAGTTTTTTTTTTCTTTTTTTTTTTTTTTTTTTTTTGCACAATTACACTTCCACAATAAATGAAGGTACGGAATCTTTAAATATAGTAGATACCTAATTAATCTTGCATGAAATATTTTCCGAAAGAGTTATGATAATGAATCATGTTAGAGGTTGTTATGACTAGCGGAGATTTGACTTAAAATAAAACAAACTTCTCACAATAATAAACTATTTCTAGTTTTCTCTTACAACAACCTTAACATGAGGGATCATGTTTATTTTGAACATTAGAGAATCCTAAGGCCTATTTGTTTTGACATTTTGGAATGGGTTTTGAGTTGAAACGACATTAATTAGTTGTTTGTTTCGTCGCCTATGGGAATTGTACAGAACGTATTAGTGAAAATTAACAAGTTTCTTTTCCCAGTGGACTTTGTTATCATGGATATTGCTGAAGATAACCGGATACCAATCATTCTAGGGAGACCCATGCTTGCAACTGCTCACACAAAATTTGATGTTTTCGCTCGAAAAATGACATTAGAAGCTAACGGAGAAGTTGCTACTTTCAGGGAAAACGAACTTCTTTCTATCCCAAAGAAGGTTTGTGTGGTCGATCATAATGGTGATTTTGGTAATGCCTTGGAAGAATTTTTGAACGAGGCTCCTAAAATTCCTTCAAAACCTGACGATTTTTCTTCAGGAAAAGATTTTGACGTGTTCGTTAACTTTGAAGAAGAGGAGGAGAGTTTGGGAATTAGTCCCGATGACTTTTCTAGTGACATTGACATGGTCCCCTGGCACAACATCATGAAGAAACCTTTTCACCATCGGACCGACCAATGTTTTTTGAGATGGGAACTCGAATTCATCATCGAAATCCTTATAACCTTCAAATTTCATGTAAAATTGGGTTCATCGATTTCCATCCTTTCATTGACATGAATTCTCCGGTGAATATCATGTCAAAAGATTGTTACAACCAAATTATGATGAAAGAGTTGGAATATAAAGGGAATAATTTCTTTGGGGTCATAACTAATGTTCACGTTTTTGTCGGGATGCATACCTTTTTGGCCGACTTCGTGAATTTGTAGAGTATGGACTCCACGATGTAATTTTGGGAAATCCTTTCAAGAATATATTTGGATTAGACGGGGATGCTATGAATGGGATTGGTTGGTTGAAAATTGGAAATGACAAAACTATTTTTAAGATGCCAAGAACCATTCCGAATTTCAAAAAATGGACCAAGAAGCAGTTAAGCCATGCCCGACCACTTCTGGAAATAAGCGAGGAGGATAAAGTCAACGGGGTTAAGCACCCGCACCAGAAGATAAGGAACTTTTACATGGGATGCCTAAAGCTTGGGGATGAATATAAAAAGGATGAAGCACTCATAAAGTGGATTCAACGTTATCGACGAAATGACAAATAATCACTTTTAAGCCCCATGGCTTTGAGTCTAACTTAAAGACTCGGTAATAAAGAAAAGTGTTCTTTCGAGAGACAACTCGAATTATCCTTGCCATTTCTGATTCTCTCCAGGTTTTCAACCATTATGGCGTAATCTCCATCCCTTATTACGCCGTAACAGTATTATGTAGACAAATTTCAGGTTTAATCAAAATTACGGCGTAACTCATTCATAAGGTTACGCCGTAATTCATCCTGCAGTCTTAAAATGTTTTCCAATATTAGCACGATAACCTTGTATTAGTTTTGAATCAACTTTGTGGGTATATTCCTTGTAAGCCCTCACGAGAATACACTCGTCCACTTGGGACACCAAGTGGTTTAAAAGGCTTGTTGCATATGCTAAATGCAACCGTGATTCCTACGAAAGTGACTTAGGGTTGTTTTGTTTTTGTTTTTCTTTTTAGAATTATGCTTGTTGGTTAGTTGTGATTTTAGGGATCGAAGTTTGCTCATGATGCTTAATGAAGGCACGATTTTCTTCGTGGGTCTTCTTTCTTTTTAGGAGCGAATTTCAGGAAAGTTCTCGCTCTAATTCTACTTTCTCTTCACCTTTATTTAACGTTTAGTACAAAAGGGACTTTGTACATCTCAAGTGGGTGGACGAGAGTAGAATTATTACTTGAACTTAATTGCCCTCGTTTTTCTAGTTTATTTTGAAAAAATATGGCATTTTTAAAATTTTGACATGTTTTTCTTAATCTAACTAGTTTAGACCTTAGCCGAGCACATTATAACCTTTGATATTCTATTGTGAGATTAACCTTATCCGTTTCCACTTATTTACCCAAATCCACCAAATTATGAGTGTGCCGGTAGCTTGTAAACTTTAGAACTTGGCATTTGCATCATTTCGAGACCATAAATGAGTTATGTTGAGTTAACTTGATATATATGGAATAATCATTTTGAGAAGGCAATATTTTTAGGATTATCACCCAAACATCATATTTTTATGTGTCTATCAATTAGTCACCTCGACTCTTCGACCCCCTTGTTAAACCCCTTTGTTGCACTCACCTTTAGTGCAAGATACCCCTAGATACACCCTTCAAAGCCTTTCCTTTCATTTCACACCCTTTATATTTGTTTCGTTACACCCATTCACCTTAGCCTACCGTGTAGTCTTAATTTGTGATCGGGAAGTCACTGTTTGCCCAAGTTCAAGGTTCAAGTAGAGAGGTTCGAAAATCACGCTTTCGTCAAAGACTTATATTTGAAGATCATCGAAGACCCCCCATATTCTCATTATATGTTCATCTCAAGTGGAGGGATGTTTATGGTTTTATTTAGTTATGATTCAAAAAAAATAATAAAAAATATTGTTTATTGTTTAGTGCAATGTTATAAGCACTATGATAGGAGCTCATCAGATATTAAGCATCGAGGAGACCACCTCGGTCACATTTGAAGAATTGAGTTGGTAATTATATTACACCAACAGTTTGGAGAACATGTAATGTGCCCATCATAACGTCCGCTAATGGCACATCTACTTGATATATCATGATCCGGTTTCTTCACCTTAAAGCTTGAACTTTGGATGGACGGTAGGCGGTGACAACTTGGTTATAGGTTAAGACTATTTGTTTTGTTATTTTCATTTTACACCAATTATTTCTCATGTCTTATCCTACCTTTTAGTCATGAAGTGTGTCTAAGTGATGAAGCGAGCAATCTTTGGTGTCTTGGCCATGGATTTGGTTATGTATCATTGATTTTTTCCACTTTGCCGTGACACGTTATTAATGACATTTCACCCTTAACCTCATTTTTTGTCCATCCATATTGCCTTCAAAGATTGTTTAGTCCTTAACTATAGTGGTGGAGATTTGTGTAACCGCCAAGCTTATGATAGAATACATGCTATGATTGTGCTTTGAGTGATCACCCCGAAATTGACACTTAGACTAGATGAGAGAATTTGAGTGTTTGTTCCTATTTCGTGAGGTGTTCGGCTTTGATTTATTCTAGCAGAAGGGATTTTTAAACTCATATCTTTCAGGTATTGGGGGATATCTTTTTAGAAAATTTTCTAATAAGGTCTACTTGAGGGCAAGTAGAGTTCAAGTGGGAGGATATTTGATAACATCAAATAGTCCTGACTTTTTAGTGTCAATTTCCCCTGATTATGCTCGTATTTTATGTCATTTATATGATTTACGCTTGTATTCTTTTATATTTCACTTCCAGGTAAATTATGAGCATTGGAGCTTAGAGACACGGATTTGGAGATTTTCCTAACGGTTTTATGATAGTATGCTATTTATGAAGAAGCTATGACGTAACTCATATTCTCAATTACGCCGTAGCTAGTGTTTTATCTCAGAAGACCAACTCAACTGCAGTTACGGCATAACTCTCAACTAAGGTTACGCCGTAATCATCTAGGTCATGAAGTATTTCGGCCTCCATCAACTACGTCGTAATATCCTCATAAGCATTACGACGTAACAACCTTCTGTTAAGAGGTAACGACGTAACTCAAATCAACTCTACGGCTGAGTTACAAACTACGGCGTAACCATTCCTTATTGTTACGCTGTAATCACTTTAACGAGGCGTATGTTTTGATGATAATTAATTTACGGCATAACTCGCAATTTTAGTTACGCCGTAACTGTGATCGGCCAATAAATACAAGCCCCAAAATCTGCATTTCACATCATTCACTCACAACTCAAAGGCACAGAACGTGAAGAGGGTTCCAAAGGTAGATCACATGGAGCATACGGAGCCATATCCAAGGGAGGAATCAGACCATATCGATAAGCTTTAGCGATCATTTCTATCTTTTAATTTAATTCATGTCTTTCATTATGTTAAACATTGAAATTATTGTATCTTTTAATATGATCGGCTAAGCACCTTTGGTGCTAGCCTAGTTATGATTCCTTGAATGTATTATTTGTGTAACACCCCAACCCGACAAGGGTCCGAATGTTACATTATAGAGTCATATCAGAACATACTAATAAAATTTTGCAAGCGGAAGTCTTATAAAATAAAATACCAAGTCATATAAACGAATGACTTACAAGGAAAATACAATCCAATATGTCAAAAAAATGTAATATCAAAACAATGATCTTCAAAAAGAGTCCAATAAGATAGGGAAACTAGGGTCGATTCACTCAAATGCTCCTACTCTCAGCCCATCAAGCCCAGCATCCTACTAGGTACCTGCCGCATGGAAAAGAAAGTGCGGCTGAGCTTAAAAAGCCCAGTGAACATATATGACAAAATAAAAACTAAACAAAATAAAGATATGAAGGGAATCAAAGGAAACTGATATCAAGGTCATAGCAATGAACAAAATGAGTCAATGAGGAACCCGAGGAACACAATATTAACAAATATCCAAAACGGACAAAAGTCAATGGAGACCAAAGCAAAGCAGCGCATCAACGAACATACATAAGTACACATACAATAACCAAACATATAAACACTGGACATAACGAATAGGAATTAATAAACCGCATCATAAGCAAAACAAGTAACCAAACAGTGTACAAGCATAGCAGTCAGCGTATCAACCAAACATAAATATGGCAACACAAATAAATCAGATATTCAAAATACATATAAGCCAAGCTGAATTCTATAAGCAGGCAGAAGCAACTAAATTGAATATAAGCATGGCAAACACACAAGTCAGATAACCCACGGTTAATAAACAGAACAAGTATCATAACCAGCGGAAATACTAACAGCAGTATAAGCATGATAGTCACATGTATCAGGTAGGAATACCAAACAAACATCATAATTGAATGAATTAACTAAATAAGAACATAGCATGGCAAACTAAACTAGACCGATAACATAAGTTGAACCATATTCCTTCATCAACCAAAAGCATGAACAGAAGTGTAAACATGGCAGATCAACAAGTCAGGTAAACATCAATTACTAAGCCAAACCAATATCGTAAGCAACGGAAAAATACCAACCAAAAGTACAAGAATGGTAGTCACAAATAGCAAGCAGGAATACTAAATGATAATCATAGCCCACAAAATAACTGAACGAGGTATAACATGCTAAACGGATGAGTCAAATAATTACATACTAGCATGGCAAACGGGTAAATCAATTAGTCAAATAATAGCATGGTAAACAGGTAGTCACATGAATCATATAATAGCAGGGTAAACATGTAGTCACATAAATCATATAATAGCAGGGTAAACATGTAGTCACATAAATCATATAATGGCAAGGTAAATGTATGAAGTGGTAATATGAAGTATAAGCTTGGTAGTCAACCAAAATGGAATGAGAGTATGGCAAATCAAATGAAATGGAGTATAGTATGGTAGTCGGATGAATCACATAAGGATACTGAATGAATGAGAAATCAACGGAAAACTAAAGATGAGAAATACAGAATATGGTGCATTGTGGAATAACAGAAGATACAATATAGTTGTATCAAAAGTGTAAAGGTTGTCATAAATATACCACGAGCCCAGAAACAATTTAAATCATATCATATCATAAGTAACCATGGAGTAGCTAGCTCCCAGAATGTGAAAGACGTGTATTGCACACAAGCATCAGTCACCAGATAAATCAATCATGTCATATTAGATCAGATACATAACAAATCTAGGATGCATCCATACGCCCCTTCAGAAATCATAGTGGCCAAATATATATCCTTGAGCTAAAAAACATATAACAGAAAAAGGACGGGATGGTTCATCACTCGACCACCCTGGAGTCATGCCATTGGTGCATCAATGACATGGCCATGTTACCTTCATGGCTAGAGAAAATGGCTCGGGTATCAAAATGAAGGGTCAAAAGGCAAGGTCAAAGTTTGGCAAATGCCTAAGTCATCAGAATAGCATAATCAAAGGTTCATAGCAAAGGTTCATAGCAAAGGTTCATGACAAAGGCTCAATTCAAAGGTTCACATCAAATGGTTCAAGGTTCATAATCAAAATAGCTAAAGATCAAAACATGTGTAAAAGATCATGAGAAACCTTAAGAGAAAGGTTAGAATATCTGTACCTTAGCAAATGAAAGCAAATGGAAATGTGAGCACGAAGAAATAACGTCACGTCTTCTTCAACGAATCTACACGGATTACGGTTCGTATAATACTTATTAGCTCATTTAAGTCATAACGGATTTATTGCTTATATGAATCGTATTAATATTTTTAGAGTTATTAAGCGTATTCTAATTTTTAGTAATGGATCGAATTAAAATACTTTAGGGTACTAATTATTAATTAGCCAAACTTAGAGGTTACAAATGATAAATGGTAAACCTAAAGGTTAAATATGACTAAGATCTTATTTGAGAGCTTTATATGACAATTTATAAAACTTAGGGTTTCCATGTGACATATTACCAAAGGTCAAGGTTTAAAATGTAAATTAACTAAAGATTTTAATTTACATGAAAATTTCAATACGTTTAATGAAAAGGAAAATGTTTCATAGCATATATTCGATAGATATTTAAGCTTGCTCGCAGTTTATATGACTAACATTTACGACCAAGTGAACACGTATTATGATTGACCCTCGACTCAATTATCCCGACATGCTTTCAAAATACAAAATAACTCTGTAACATATTGGATTTCATAAACACATCATACATTCAATATATGGGTCGAATTATGCAAGAGTTTAGAGAAAGAAAGTGGAAGATGGGAGCCTTTCTAGAGAGAGAAAGTAAACAAAAGAAAGAAGGTTAGATTGAGTGAAAGGTCCAACCCTCTACCTTGGGAGGTAGAAGGTATTTATAGTTACATACTACACATCCTCCTTCGGACTGTGGATCAGGCATACAGTGGGTAAAGACCCGTCCGTCCTCCACGGTGTTGCTCTAAACTAAATAACTAACTAAATAACTAGTAAATAACGTAATGTCTACGAGCTAACATATGCTAGACAAGAGTTGAGGTGACCGACTCTTCACTATGGATTTTCTAAATCCTAACAATCTCCCCCTAAGGGAGGTCACCCCATGAATTACATTTTGTGTCCTAGCATTCTATTCTTGACTTCGTTCTTGAGCTCGTAGACTTCAATTCTTCAAATTTTGCATTATTTGTGCTTTAGCAGTGAATTCTTCAAAGTCCCAATACTTTGTACTTTCAGTGGAGGTCTTTGAGCTGATCTACGAGTAGATGATTCTTTGAGCCAGCTTTGAGATCATCAGCCACAACAAATCTCTGACTCATCCTTTGTTGTATCGCCATTATGTGAAGTTGTGACTTTTAGACCGACATGCTCACATTCTGGATCATGATATCTTCTCATCAGAGTAGCGGAAGCTTTAGTTGATTCATAATATTTCCAGCAGCGTAGCAGAAGCATGGATTGAAAATATCAGAGCCAGTTGATGAAGATATGCACATATCATGATTTCTTTAGAAGTGAATGTAATGTGTGAGCATGCGGCTATGGATTGACTCCTCATATCTGATCAGCTGCAACCGTCGGGTGATCCTGCAGACAACAGTTAGCAATAAAGTGCATGAAAGTGTCTTTGATCACTTTCGTTGAATTGAGGTGCACGGCCCACGGTTCCCCGTTGATCAGTACAAGTATTGCCTGTGATCAGGTATAATTCCGAAGAATCTCCTTGACAGGGTTTCGCAGCTAATCAAGCCGTTCTCAAACCGGAACGTCTCAAAGAAGACAACACGGAGTGAGTGAACCAGCGAATTGAGATTCACTGATTGATAATAAATTGATTTGAAAAACAATCGCATATTGCTTAAGAGAAAGAGTTTTGCAATACGACGAAGGTTTTATGAGAAAGATCAATTTTCAATCATAAATACCTTTTAATTTTGAAACATTAATACACAGTCGAAGTGCTAGATAAAAGAATTGTTGAGCATGGTTTTTCAAAGGTATCCGTCAATCCATTTCCTGGACCAAGGTTGATTCAAGATTGAATCGCCCCATCGTTTCTATCCAGTTGTCACAAGCTTGATCTTTTGCAAGATCTCACATGTCACCCACCAAGAGCTTGTTTGATGTTGGCTCTAGAGGGATTTCCATCTTCATTGTGAATATTTGACATATCACTCGGATGTTCTGGCAATATCACAAGGATAATGCGTAGGACTCTCAATATATACGTATTTTCCACATTGTGTGAAACAGCAAGTCTTCATTACTTTTGTGTCCTAATGAGATTTTGTGGATGATCTCTTGGCTCTAGACTCAATTGTGCATTTTTGGTTCCTATGTCGGAGACTAGGGAGAGGGTCTCCTTCTTCAATATCAACAATCTCTAAGAGAAAGTCGATAGATTATGTAGGTTCCCCGTGAGAATGAAACAAGCCCTTTTAAGAGGAACTTGAGTAGCTTGGGAAGTTTAGTGCAGTGTGTCACTGGGTCCATGACGTCTTGTCTTCAATACCAGTGTTACCTTAGTAACCACCAGTAGTATATGAATTGAACCCGGTTTCTGCCCTAAGGTTGAATTATTGGAGGGCTATTTCTTTTCACCCTTTTTCACATTCATTTCTTTTTCATTCTTCAACCCCTTCAGTGCTTACCAAGACTTCATAACTAGAACCTTGTTGGGTTTATTCCAGTTCTAGCTCTATCTCAGTCCGCACTCTTCCCATATTCTCATTTTTCTCCTTTTTTTCATCATACCTAAGGACTTCTACACTATCTAGTGGATTGTCCCTGGGTAGATCCCTCCGGCTCTGGCGGGATCGAATACCTAATCTAACCATCCTTATAACTCTATGCATAAAGTAAATTGGTCGGTCTTTTGGTATTGTTCATTCCTTCTCGAAACCAATTGAAAAATCATTTGGAAAATCAATCAAGGTACTTGTGAGATAAAATCAAAGCATTTTGTACCTTAATTGTTTTGATCATTTAGAAATGCTCCCGCTCAACATGTGCATATTATTTTGAAATTGTTTGACACATGGAGGCAAGAGTTCTTTGAAATATATTCTTGATCACAATTTCCTTAGAAAAAGCCTTTTGATTTTCATGGTAAATTCTCCCTCTCAATATGTGCGTTGGATATTTGAAATCATTTTATCACATAGAGGAAAGAGTTCTTTTGAAGTACATTCACGATCACAAAAGCCATTAAGAAACCATTTGCTCCCCTCAATATGTGCATCGATAAACGAAAGAGTTTAGCACATATTAGAGAGAACTTGCACTTTGAATCAAAACGATCACCATTTATCAAATTTCATTATTAAATCACAAATTCTCCCCCGATCAAAAATATCAAACCCTTTGAGATTTTGGATCCCAAGTGATTTAATAAGGTTTGGAAAACATGGGAGAATATGTGCCTGATTTAAAAGCTCTTATGGTTTATGGTTAAATGCTCCTCCTCAATCATGTGCATCATGTATTTGAAATCGTTTGGCACATGAAGGAAGGAGTGCTTTTGAAACAATCACCCTTTAAAACCGATTTGAGATTTAAATCACGATCTCTCCCCCGATCAAAAAATTTTAAACCTTTTGAGATTTGTGATCTCAATTGATTTAAATCATTTAAAAGATTTTGAGGAAACACGTGGCTAGATTTAATTTTTTGAAAAATGATTGATAAGGATCAATTTTTCGACATTAAAAGATTGTTAGTGTCAAGTATGATCATTTTTAAAAGATCTTTAAGTAAAATAAAACAATTTCACAATCAAACAAGAACAAAAAAAATTTCATTTTGTAAGATCTTTGAGTTTTAAAGAAAATTACACCATGACATAACATTAAATCTTTAGATCACCACTTATTATTGTACAAATGGACCTTTTATGAAAAAATATCATTTGAAAATATTTTATTTTAAATCACTCTCCCCCTCAATCGATGACCGTAGTCGATGATTGTAGGATATAGGATTTCACAAACACATTAAACCATAATCACAAGTGGCGTTCAAGATGTTTAGAGAGAAAAAGTTCTAGAGAGAGAAAGGGAAGAGAGTTGGGAACTATGTGAAACAAAGAAAAATGGTATTGAAGCTCCAACCCTCTACCTTGGGAGGTAGAGGGTATTTATAGTGTCTTACAAATAAACGCCACCTACGGGCTGTGGATCAGGCATACAGTGGGTAAAGACCCGTCCGTCCTCCATGGTGTTACTTAACAAACTACTTACTAACATAACACGACTACGACTACGAGCTTTTTAACGAATACATATACTTGAGGTGACCGACTCTTTAACGACTGAATTTTCTAATTCCTAACAATCTCCCCCTAAGGGAGGTCACCTCAATTTTCAATGAATACAAATAGATATTACATTAGATTGTTCTAGGATTCTTGATTAAGTTCTTTGCTCAGTAGCTCGTAGTATTTGATTCTTCATGTTCCGCATGTTTGGATAATTTCAAGTGGAGGTCTTTAACTGATCCACGTGATGATGGGTTTTGAGCCAGCATTGAGATCATCAGCTAATCATAAATCTCTGACTCATCCATTGTTGTGTTGGTATTCTGTGATGTTGTGACATTTGGACCGACATGCTCGCATTCTGGATCATGATATATTCTCATCAGAGTAGCGGAAGCTTTTACTGATTCATGATATTTGCAGCTGCATAGCAGAAGCATGGAGTGAAAGTATCAGAGTTGTTGAAGCACTTATCATGATTTCTTTAGAGATGAATGTGTAGTGTGAGCATGCGGCTATGGATTGACTGCGTCATTCTGATCAGCTGCAAATGTCGGGCGTACCTGCATACAACAGTTAGCAATAAAGTGCACGAAAGTGTCTTTGATCACTTTTTGTTGAATTGAGGTACACGGCCCACGGTTCCCCTTTGATCAGTACAAGTACTGCCTGTGATCAGGTATAATTCCGAAGAATTTCCTTGACAGGGTTTCGCAGCTGCTCTGGCTGTTCTCAAACCGGAACGTCTCAAAGAAGATAACACGGAGTGAGTGAACCAACGAATTGAGATTCACTGATTGATGAAAAGAGATTTGAAAAACAATCGTGTACCGCTCAATAGAAATTGTTTTTGCAATACAACGAAGGTTTTAATGAAAATCAATTATCAATCATAAACACCTTTTATTTTGAAATATTAGTACACAGTCGATGTGCTAACAAAAAGAGTTTTTAAGCACAATGACCGGTTTTTCAAAGGTATCCGTCAATCCATAACCTGAACCAGGATTGATTCAAAAGATTGAATCGCCCCATTGTTTCGGTTCAGTTGTCACATGGTTGATCTATTGGATAGATCTCACATGCCACCCACCAGGAGCTTGTTTGATGTTGGCTCCAGAAGGCTTTCCATCTTCATTGTGAATATGTTTGCATATCACTCAGATGTTCTGGCAATGCCACAAGGATAATGCGTAGGACTCATAAGATATAATCTCTCTTTTCACATTGTGTGAAACAGAGAGTCTTCATTGAGAGTGTCCTAATGAGATTTATTTGATGATCTCGTGGCTCTAGACTCAATTGTGCATATTTTGGTTCCTATGCCGGAGACTAGGGAGAGGGCCTCCTTCTTCAATATCAACAATCTCTAAGAGAAAGTCAATAGATAGTGTCGGTTCCCCGTGAGAATGAAACAAGCCCTTTTAAGAGGAACTTGATTAGTTTGGGAAGTTGAAGTGCAGTGCGTCACTGGGTCCATGACGTCTTGTCTTCAATACCGATGTTACCTTGGTAACCACCAGTAGTATATGAATTGAACCCTGTTTCTGCCCTAAGGTTGAATAAATGGAGGGCTATTTCTTTTCACCCTTTTTCACATTTAATTTTTTTCATTCTTCAACCCCTTCAGTGCTTACCGAGACTTCATAACTAGAACCTTGTTGGGTTTATTCCAGTACTAGCTCAGTCTCAGTCCGCACTCTTCCCATATCTCACTTTTCTTCTTTTTGTCATCATACCTAAGGACTTCTACACTAACTAGTGGATTGTCCCTGGGTAGATCCCTCCGGTTCTGGCGGATCATGGGAGCAAATATCTAACCTTATCATCCTTATACCACCGTACATAAAGTAAATTTGGTCGGTCTATTTGGTATTGTTCATCTACAATTGGAACCAATTGAAAAACCATTTGAAAATCAATCCAGATACTTATGATATATTATGAAAGCATTTTGTACCTGAATTGTTTTTGATATTTTAGAAAAAGAGCTCCCCCTCAACATGTGCCTTATGTATTTGAAATCGTTTTAGCACACGGAGGCAAGAGGAAGAATTAACTTCTTTGATTACCATTTTCTAAAAGATATCAACATCACTTCCCTGATTAAATCAAGTAGATAAAGCATATTGGGGAAGGATGAGGTTTTCAAAAGTTTGCTCCCCTTCAATATGTGCCTCGAGGTTTGAAAGAGTTTTGCACATACTAGAGGCAACCTGCACTTAGAGACAAATCAATCACGTTTCAATTCTTTGTGGTTTAAAAAGATGCTCCCCCTCAACATGTTCATGGAAAATTTGAAATCGTTTGGCACATGAGGGGAGGAAAGCTCATTAAACACTTATAAAACCAATTATCAAGTTATCAGTTTAAATCCAATTTAAATCACAAATTCTCCCCCGATCACACTTTCCAAATCCTTTGAGAGTTGTGATCTCTATTGATTTAAATAAAATTTTGAGAGCTTTTTTAGGAGAATAGTGACTTGCTTTTGAAAAGAACATTTTAACTGATAAGGATCAGATTTTCAGACTTTAAACTCCATTGTTTAAACATGCAAGAGTAACTTTTGAAAAACATAAAATCATGCAAAGGTTTTGAATCAATTGTATAAAACATTGTTCTTTTTGATTTTCCAAGAATAACCTTGCTCATTTACGTGCCAATTGTTTGAAAAATAACCTTTCAAAATAACCTCTTTAATTCGATTGAAATCATTCTCCCCCTCAATCAATGACACAAGTAGTTGATTGAGAGATAGAGATTTTGACAGATGATGAGCACAAATGATTAACAAGAATAATAGAGTACGAGGTATTTTCAAAGCAATTTGGTTTTCATTAGATGGAAAATATTTTTCAGAAGAATCATTAGACGGAAAAATATTTGGAAAGATAAACATTTGTCTTTTAGATGACAAACATTTGTTTTAAGAAACACAGCATGATATTTGAAAAATAAGATAAAGCATGGCTCTGTTCTTTACTTTATAAAACGGGTTACTGCCTGAAATAACAGTAAACCACCATTTTTCTCCGCCTCATTTTTTTTAAACAAACTTATGTACATTCGAAGAACATCTAAAGACCCGTGATATTCTTTGAATGTCAACACAAAGTCCGTAGATGATATCGAATAAGGAAAAACATGACAAAATAACAATATTTTTGGAATTTTTCAAGATTTTCTAATTTTTATGGATTTTTGAGAATTTTATATTTTTATATTTTCTTTTGTGGGTTTTGAAATTTTGTATTTTGCTTTTTGAATAAATATATACAAGAGATAGATGAATAACAACCTTTACTCCTCGTCTTCCTCTTGAAGACGCTTGAGTGTTTCCGGTTGTAGACTCTTTAGACCAAGACGTGGAAGGATAAACTCAAAACGTTCTCTAGGAAGAGCTTTGGTGAAGATGTCTGCTAATTGGTATTCAGTCCTCACAAAATAGAGTTCCACCACACCTTTTTCCACTTGTTCCCGAATGAAATGATGTCGAATGTCTATGTGCTTGGCTCTTGAATGTTGAACGTTGTTGCAAGAGAGAGCAATGGCACTTTTATTATCACAGTACAGAGGGATTTTGTTGAATTCAAAGCCATACTCAGATAATTGGGATCTCATCCATAGGATTTGAGCACAGCAAGATGACATGGCTATGTATTCAGCCTCTGTAGAGGAAATAGAAGTACTCATTTGTTTCTTTGAAGACTAGCTCACAAGTTTATCACCCAAAAACTGAGCACCTCCAGACGTACTTCGACGAGTATCTTGACATCCTGCATGATCTGCATCTGCATATGCTGTTAGTGACATACCGGTGTCCTTCGGGTACCAAATTCCCATGTTGATGGTTCCTTGGAGATACCGAAAGACCCGTTTAACTGCTTCAAGGTGCTTTTTGGTAGGCTTAGCCTGATATCTAGCACACATGCAAACAGCGAACAGAATGTCTGGTCTACTGGCTGTGAGGTACATTAGGGATCCAATCATACTAAGATATTTTATTTGGTCTACCATGATCCCTGAGTGGTCCTCATCCAGTTTAGCACGCTCTATCATGGGAGTGTCAACAGGTTCACAAGAATCAAATCCAAATTTCTTTAAAATCTCATTTGCATATTTAGATTGATTTATAAAAATGCCTCTGGGACTTTGTGAAATTTGTAATCCCAAGAAAAATGACATTTGTCCCATCATTGACATTTGAAATTTGGAACCCATTTCATTTGAAAAATGATCACATTCATTGGGGTCAGTCGAGGCAAAAATAATATCATCAACATATATTTGAACGTGAATTAAATGTTTGCCTGACTTTCTGGTGAACAATGTCGGATCAACTGCTCCTTTGCTGAATCCAGTAGATAGAAGAAACTTTGATAGCGTATCATACCATGCCCTTGGAGCTTGCTTTAACCCATAAAGATCCTTCTTCAAACGATAGACGTGAGTAGGATGTTCTGGATTCACAAAGCCTTCAAGTTGGCTGACGTATACGACTTCTTTAAGATCTCCGTTAAGAAACGTCGTCTTTACATCCATCTGATAAACTACCATGTTCTTACTTGCAGCATTAGCCAAGAAAATTCTGATTGCCTCGATACGAGCAACTGGAGCAAATGATTCTTCAAAGTCAATACCCTCCTCTTGACAGTATCCTTTTGCAACCAATCGAGCCTTGTTTTTCAAAACATCGCCATGCTCATCAAGCTTTACTTCGAAGATCCACTTTAGAGCAATGATCATGGCACAATCAGGAGAAGGTACTAATTCCCATACATCTAGTCGATCAAACTCATGAATTTCTTCTTGCATGGCATTGAACCAGATGTCTTCATTCATGGCAGTTTTCACGTCTTTCGGTTCGATCTTAGAGAGTACGAAGTTGAAGAAGCACCATAAGGCATCGGTTGCAAGTTGTTTCCGTGTGGATACTGGACGAGAGAGGTTTCCAATGATGTTGTCCAATGGATGATCATGCGTCCATTTTCTACGATGTTCATGTGGTTGTTGTTGAGGAACTGAAGTAGCAGAGTCTATATCTCCTGATGACGATGGTTCTGATGATGATTCAAGAGCAAATATGTTTTCAAAAGGTTCATCTTCTGGAGGAGCAAACGGGTTTTCATCATCTGTAACAGCAGCAACATTTCCATTGTGTACACTCGATGATTGATGATTTGTTGATGAGACAGAGTGATCAGCAGCAGGCGCTTCTTGACTTAATGACATTGATACTGAAGGGTTAACTTCATTGACAGGGATAGAGGCAGCCTCTGTTGATGGAACTAACATATCATTAGCACTTGGCTCATAGTGTTCATCAAACATTGGATCAAATAATTTCTTCAAATCATCTTCTGAAGGAGGTACATAAGGAGTTGCTGGTGAGGAGTCGTAAACAAGAGTAGAACTGATGGGACTACTTGATGATGCGGGTCCAGAACTGGGTTGTCCTGGAGCCATTGGACCGGTCAGCTCATCAAACGTAACGTGAATTGTTTCCATAATATTTCGGGTTCTTTTGTTGTAAATTCGGTATCCCTTTTTGTTTGGTGCATATCCTACAAAAACTCCAATGTCCGCTTTAGCTTTAAGTTTGCCTAAGTCTTGGCCCTCATTAGTTGGATAACACAATGCACCTAACACACGAAGGAATGAGAGATTAGGTTTTCTATTGTGGACAAGTTCATATGGAGTTTTTCCATGAGCAGTGTGAATTAGGGATCGATTTTGAGTGTAGCATACAGTGGCAATGGCTTCAGCCCAGAGAAACATTGGAACCTTTGAGTAAATCAGCATTGTTCTTGCGGCTTCCACAAGAGTTCAATTTCGTCTTTCAACTACACCGTTCCGTTGAGGAGTTTGTGGAACACTTCTTTGATGACTGATTCCAACACTTTCATAAAACTCACTAAGTTGTTTATTAACAAACTCAGTTCCATTGTCTGTTCGGATGATTCTAACAGTTTTGTTTAGTCGAACTTGCAGCTGTTTGATAAGTTTGATGATGATATCTGGAGTTTCATCCTTTGTTCTTAAGAACTTAACCCAGGTGAATCGAGAGTAATCATCAACCACAACTAACACATATTTCTTCCCAAAGATATTCTGCACTCTCATGGGTCCACATAAATCCATGTGAATTGTATGAAGAACTTCTGTAACTGAGTTTGTAGGTTAGGGTTTGTGGGCATACTTCTTGATTTTTCCCAATTGGCATGCTGAACAAAGATGATCCTTTTCATACTTTAGTCTAGGTAAACCTACAACTAAGTCCTTTCTGGAAAGATTGTTTATGGTACCAAAGTTCAAGTGATTGAGACGACGGTGCCATAGCCATGACTTAGTTTTGGACGCCTTTGACAGTAAGCAGATGGGTGAAGATTTCATCATATCTTCGATAGAGATGGTGTATAGGTTTGAACCACGAGTTCCTCTGAGAAGTTCCACACCATCAAGTTCTCTAACAAAGCAAGTATGTTTCCTGAAGGCCACTTCTAAATCTGAGTCACAAAATTGTCCGACAGAAAATAGATTATGTCCAAGACCTTCAACATAATAAACCCTGGAAATCACACTGTCTCCGACCACGTAATCTCCATAACCCATAATAGCACCAAAATGATCGTTTCCAAATCTCACAGTTCTGATGAATTTACTCACGAAGTTCATGAGCCGTGACCGGTCTCCAGTCATATGCTTGGAACAGCCTGAGTCCAGGTACCACAGAACGATTTAAACGATCTGTAGTTGAACACAGACAAGAATGGATAACTGGATAATTGGGATCCCCATGCAAGAATGGGTTCCATTTGGTTAGTAACATTGATTGAAACACCCACATCAGAAGTAGAAGAAATGGAATCATCAGAGATAAATGCAGTGCTAGTGTCCGTATTTGACCTATTCAAAGTGTGTTCACTTCTTAAAGGAATAGTTCTACCAGTAGGCATCCATTTTCTAGTGGGCATTAACTTAGCAAATTTAGGGCACAACACATTAATCTTATGGCCAGTAGGTATCCATTGATAACCTATATTACTAAATTTCCTTCCTGTGGGTTTCCACTATTTTCTAACTTTCTTTCGCCTTTGCCTTTTTGCCTTTTTAGCTTGAATTTTAACATTAACAATTTTAGCTGGCCATTTAACAACATTAGACAAATCATTCACACCAAATTCAAGATTAGTAACAGAAACCACGCAATCATCATTACATGTTTTGCCAAAAGTAGTAGAATTAGCATTAATTACAGTACGCTTAGAGCTAACACTAGAATCAACACGATTCGTCTTATTCAAATTCTCCCTAAGGTGATCTTCTATTCTCTTCCACTAAACATTCCTAGCATGCAAGGCCCTATCATTCTTTATGTTGCCTTGAGGCTTTGACCCGCTTGCTTTGGTGTCACTTCTTACTCCTGTAGAGGGAATTGGAACATTAGTTGGTTTTGCTACTTTTTGCATTCCTGAACTAGAAGTGCAGGGATCTGAACTACTTGAAGGCACATTAGTGTTCACTTTCTTAAAACTGGGCATAGAATGGTTTGTATGCTTGGCACTAGGCATAGAACAAGGCATCACAGCTTTTCCTTTTGCACCTAAGGATTTAGGACATGTTGCTATTAAACATTCTAGCAGTTCTTGAGATCGTTTGGCTTGAATGCACGCAAACCTAATTTCACTGTCAAGAGGGTTATTTATAAAATCCTCTTCCACAATCTCACGGAAACATTCTAGACTACCCTTAAGGTGAGCACAATAGTTGTGAAACACAGGTTCATTACTCCTAAGATGAGGAGGAATGTATTTAACAGTCACAGTATATTTGTAGTCTGAGGATGACTTTGATGCAACATTCTCATTAAAAACAAGTGGCAGTTTCCCTTTTTCCTGACTCCTCAGATTCTCAATTTCCTTTTGTAAAGACATTATTTTTTTCGTTGTTTTTGTCACGAGTGACTTTCATTGAATCATATAACTCTTTAAAGTGTCGTTTAACCTTTTCATTTTCTTCTAGAAAACTCTCGTTTTCTTTTTGTAAAGCATTAACTAAGTTTTGAAGATGAAAAGTTTGAGAATATTGAGAATCTAAAGGAGGAGGCATTTGGGAGCCAGTCACATTGTTCTTTTCACCCTTTAATTGAGAGATTTGGGCTTTCAATTTTCTGATCGTGTTACAATGAGCTTGAATCTGTTCGTCACGTTTGTTTATCTGAAAAACTGCATCAAACTCTGGAACATCTGAGGATGTCTTGATATTTGAGGTTTTGACATTTTCTTTAAGATGTTGATATTTTAGTTGTAAATCAAAATGTTCAACTTCTAGTTTAGAAAGATGTTTTATCAAATTATCGTGATCATCCTGATCAATTTTCTCACTTAGTTCTGAGTTTTTGTTTTCAAGCTCAATGACACGATCATGGGAAACTTTCAATGCAATAGATAATTCATGAAATCGAGAAGCAGTAACAGAGTGCTTAGTAACAGTATAAAACACATCTTGAGCAACACAACTTGAAATCAAATTCTCATTTAAAATATGCAAGTTCTTTCTTTCAACTTCATTGTATTTGAGTTCCTGTTCATAGTCATTGACCTCAACTATCATTGCATCAAATTCCTTTTCCATTTCTTTAATATCAGAATTAATTCCTTTTTGAAGGCTCTCAAATTGACCTTTTAATTGTTTAAATAAAGGCATGACCTCAGTTAAATAACATTCTTTAGTTTGCTCAAAACCCCTTTCCCCCTCAGTTATCCCTGTAGGTGTGATTCTCTTCTTACATGTTTTCTCAAAATCAACAAACAGCTGATAAACAACATACAGGCTGATTAAGGTCTTGCTATTAGTGGCAATAGATCTAGGAACTAGATGCATTGGTGTATTTGGAGGATACACAGTAGCTGCAGGCATTTTCCTAAGGGGAGTGTTTGTTTCAACAAGTACATTAACTTTTAGCTTATCCATATCTTTCTTCCAAAAGATCTGTTCTGGGGTTAATTGAGTTTGAGGCTTAAACATGTTCAAGGACATCCAATTTTACTTAGTGTAATCATGGGGTTTGATCGTTATGTTATTCTCTTTACACGCAGGATCGTTAAGCTTCTTATTCATTTTCTCCCTAAATGCATCATCTAATTTTCTATCTTCCTCAGTGCATTCAATGCAACTAGGTTTCTGTCTAGGTTTAAGAATCTCATTGCCATCATAGATTATATTTTGAGCAGCTTTTGCTATCTTACCACACTCAGGGTTGGATTCCTTTATAATGGGGATACTATGCTTATCGCTGAGAACTCTATGCTTAGTGATCGTGTGAGCAGTCTGAATGGTGTTCCCTTGTACGTACAACTTATTTTAAAGCTTGTTTTTTAAAGTTTTTAGATTGGAAAAATCATTCAAAAGTTTTGATTCCTTAGCATTGAATTCTTGCTTAAGCATTTTAACATTTTCTTGAAGTTCTTGTTTTTGCTTAGCAGTTTTAGAAAGCTTTTCTTGTAAGGAGCTTAACTCTTGTTTTAATACTTCTTCTCTAAAATTGCTTTTTCTAATAATTGTACGCATTTGGTCATCCATTTCCTGCTCACGGGTGGTTAACTCAAACTTAGCACGCTGTTCATAAATAGCAACTTGTTCTTTATAGGCATTTAGTTCAGAAATAACAGAATCCTCAGGGGCACATGCAGTGTATTCATCAAAAATATAGTCATCATTGATTGCAGAAGATGCATCACTTGGTACAGTCTCGCTTTCACTTTGTTTCATATATTGATCATATGGGACGACATGTATATTACCCATATTTTCAATATCTGACTCAAAAGTTTCAGTTGATTGTACTTTGTCATGTATCTTTTGCTCATCAACATCATCGTACAGTTTTAATACCTCTGAGATGATTGATTCTTTGGATGGACCAGCTTGTTGTGGTGAGGGGACCTTTGGAGAGACCATTGGAGGAATGCTAGCCATGAAGATAGTCTGTGCAGTAGGTTCATCATCAACGTCAGAGTCGTATGCATCACAGTCGGCGACTTGAAAGGCATTATGATGATTATGACCTATCTCCTGAATTGGTTGCTCATCCACATCTGCATCATATGTCTTTGCATTGCCCTCAGCAAGAAACAACAACTCCTCTTCATCCAACACAGCTCCATTATCCTGAGCTTGCACTAGTAACATCTTGTCTTTGAAGTACTCTGCATTTTGAGGGCGTTTTGGAGAAGTGCAGTTCCGTGCTATGTGTCCATCACCACCACAGTTGTAGCACTTAATTGGCTTAGCTTGACCCTGATTTGGATTCCTTCCATGATTCTGATTTGCCACATATCCTCTACCAACTCCACCTCTTCCCTGTTCATATTGCCTTTCTTGAACTGGTTGCACCATGACCTTCCCATCTCTGACAGTAGCTTGATTGTGTGGGTTGGATGCTGTTCTGAGGTTATTGTTGGTGTGTGGGAGAGAGTTCATGTTTTGACTAACCATGAGAGACAGTTGATTGATGAGGTTTTCCATGAATGTGTTTGGGTCAGGAGGCTTATATGCTGGATCAGGGATGAGCTTGTAATTACCATTACCCATGGGTATGACTTGAGAAGCTTTGGTGGTAATTCCAACATTTGTGTAAAAAGCTGTTGAATCATTTGATGAGCTTGTTTCTCCCTGGTTGGTTTTGAACTGATCAAGAATCCTTTTTTCAAACATGGCATGTCTCTCATTCGGAAGAAGGAAGGCATACAGTTGCTCATAGTTTGTATTCTTCAATCCTTTGGTTAGCTTCACAGAGGTGACAAACTTGTGCCATTCGGGATTCATGTTGTTCACAAACTTTGAGTTCAGCTGAATGTTTGGCATGGTCATTTTGATGTTCCTCATGTCATTCACAAGCTTATGGAATCTCACATAGTACTCATAGACACTCTCATCTGGTTTCATTTTGAAGTGCTCAAACTCATCATACAGTTGTGATTCTCTGTCTTCCTTGGTTAATTCAGAACATGAGAGAAGCATCTTGACATTATCCCATACTGCCTTGGCTTCAGTGTTGAGATTGATAAGCTTGTAGATATCTTTTGGAAGACCCTGAAGTATAATGTTAGAAGCCCTGGTATCAGCATCGAATCTCTTTTTCTCCTTATCATTGAGCTCATCATACGTCTTTGGTCTGTCTATTCCATAGATCATTGTTCCATCTGCAGCTGTATCAATTAAGTCTCTTGTAGTCTCAATATGATAAGGTCCTTCATCAATGGATTTGAGAATGTTGACCCCATTTTCCTTTCCAAGACAGTTAAATCTGATTCGTTGAGCCCAAGATTCGTAGTCAGTTCTGTCAAGCATAGGTGGACGAGTATCTGAACCAGCTGCTTGAACATCCTTGGCAACAGTGGAGATAATTGTAGGTACGTTGGTAGACATGTTAACAGATTACACGGGAATTTATAACTCTATGATTAAACCGGGAAATAGATTCTTTCACGGGATTTTACTAAATCAAGAGAAAACCGTATTACAAACAAAAAGTCAACCAAGTCGCTAAGAATTCTTGAAACAAGTCGCTAAGCACCAAGTCGCTAAGTAGCAACTCGCTAAGATCTCAATTTCCTGTGAACCAAGTCGCTAAGACCAAGTCGCTGGACACAAGTCGCTACACAGTCAAGTCGCTAAAGAGCAACTCGCTAAGGTCCAAGTCGCTAACACCAAGTCGCTAAGAATGCTAAGTACAAGTCGCTAACAAAATTGAAAGCAAGTCGCTAACTTCACCAAGTCGCTAGCCGTAGTGGAGAATCCACTAAGTTGTACTGTTTGTCGGCTTGTCTCAATAGACAAGTCGCTTGGACCAAATCGCTAACAATTTACACTACAACTCGCTACCTTTTACTGAAGCAAGTCGCTATGATGAAAAGCACTACGAGAACCAAGTCGCTAGCAAGAAAAACTTCAAAAACACACTTTTCAATCCAAAACAAGCTCAACCACAGTGATTCAAGCTTACCAAATGAAAACCCAAGTACTTACAATGATTCTAAACACAAAAGTACACCCAAAATTCAAGCTTTAACACTAGAAATGATCCAAATGATGCAAAAACTGAAAAACCACTAAACTTTTTCAAACTTAAAAACCATCTAAAACCACTAGAAATCCAAGGATATGTAAAAGAGATGATCAAACCATGGCTCTTGATACCAATTGTAGGATATAGGATTTCACAAACACATTAAACCATAATCACAAGTGGCGTTCAAGATGTTTAGAGAGAGAAAGTTCTAGAGAGAGAAAGGGAAGAGAGTTGGGAACTATGTGAAACAAAGAAAAATGGTATTGAAGCTCCAACCCTCTACCTTGGGAGGTAGAGGGTATTTATAGTGTCTTACAAATAAACGCCACCTACGGGCTGTGGATCAGGCATACAGTGGGTAAAGACCCGTCCGTCCTCCACGGTGTTACTTAACAAACTACTTACTAACATAACACGACTACGACTATGAGCTTTCTAACGAATACATATACTTGAGGTGACCGACTCTTTAACGACTGAATTTTCTAATTCCTAACAATGATTGAGTGACTTAAGTTTTGATAAAATGAAGTCCGGTGATTTTCAAGATTAAGTCCATTTTATTTTCAAAACCAGTATTTTTGCATTTTTCAAAACAATATTATTTAAAATTGTTTAAAAATACGTTAAGTGGTTGAGCTGATTTTGTTGTTGTTGTTGTAGGTTTGGAAGAAAACCATCTGCTGATGCAGTGAGACTTCTTACGTTGCATTTTATCATGCCAACTCTCCATAGAGGTCAAATTAAGCTCCGTTTCTTCATTTGATGATGAAGAAAACCATCTGCTAATGCAGTGAGACCTCTTACGTTGCATTTTTCATGCCAACTTTCCATAGAAGTCAAATTAAGCTCCGTTTCTTCATTTGTCAACCCAAGATATAGTTACCCTTTCCTTTCGGCATCCAATCATCTTCAATTGTGGGATCCGGATCGGGAACATTCTTATATACCAATATACCTGCATACGTTAGTGAACACACATACAAATATATGGTGGTTGACATCACCCAAACAACAATCGACTAATAAAAGTCAATCTAACATATCAATCAGATCATACAAAGGCATGGGAATTATATGTTTATCAAACTATAGTCATCTGATTCTAACAATCATATCCTAGGCACCTAGTCCTTCAACGTAGGTTAACATGTTTTACATTTAAGTATATAGGATAATTAGATAAGCCTGTTAGATGATATAGATTTGAAAACATTCTCCCCCTCAATCAATGACTTATTTTCTGAAAAATTTAAAAGCGCTGAAGTCATTGATTGAGTTTTCAATTTTTACGAAAACTCTGAATCTGATTGATTTTCAAGCAACTCATTTACCACCATTTTAGAAAACAACAAATATTTTTTTTGAAGAATTTATGGAAGGAAAAACATTTGTGTAGGAACAACAGTCCTTCGACATACTTTCTTCATTTTGTTTTAGGATAAGTGCACGGAATATTTGAAAATTGGTTTAGCGCAACACTTTCCTTCCTTGAAGAGCGGGTTGCTATCTGAAATAATAGCAAACCATGGTTTAAGCACGGGGTTACAGTCTGAAGTAACTGTAAGCCATAATTTTAGACATGCTTTGAAAAAGAATGTTTACACCTCCTGCTCGAACTTCATCTATGGTCACGTGCCATTATTGAATGACATTTCTAAGACCGTGGATGTTATCGATACCAGAAGACATGTCTTTAGAAAACATATTTTTGGTATTTTTTTTAAGTTTTTCTGATTTTTATGGGTTTGTTGATTTTATATTTTTCTATTTTGTTTTTGTTGATTTTATATTTTTGTATTTTGATTTTGATAAATATTTACAGAGATAGAGTAGATGATATAGATTAAGAAGATGATGATACGAGTACCGAGATAAGAATATCGAGTAGCCCCGTTGAAGAAGATAGAAGTCATCCTCTCTTAAACATTCACCACCAAAGCATCCGAGGCTCTTGAAGAGAAGAAATTGAGCCTTTGAGAATACGAGACTTTGGTAGCTTCCCCCTAAACCGAAAATCCTTATGTTGAGCAGATTCGAAGCTCTATTTCAAGCTTTCCTTGGCCAGGTGCACAAAGAAGCACACCATTATCAACGATCTTGCTGCTCCTTTTAAGAGTAATCTTCGTGATTCTTCGTTCAAGGTTATATCATCCAATAGAAGAACAGCAACATTTCATCCCACACTTGAAAATTTCTTCTCAAATTCCTTTTCCACTGAAGTCAGAAGCGATCCATTCCAAAAGGTGTCAAGAGAACAATTCCATCAAGTAGTTAAATTGATGCAGTCAGCCTCTTTGTATAATGCTCAAGAACTCTCCCGAATACACATCATGAGGGGAATGAAAACACCTCCCCATGCTCACATTTTTCTTCCCTGATGATCGTGTATGAAGCTCAAGAACCCGAAGTACACCAATACCCAAGAGCTCTCCCGAATACACATCATGAGGGGAATGAAAACACCTCCCCAATGTTCACATTTTTCTTCCCTGATGATCATGTATGAAGCTCAAGAACCCGAAGTACACACATTCCCAAAGAGAGAATAACTGATAACACCTCCCTCATGTTATACATTTACTCCCTCCGTCCCAAAATTATAGTCACCGTTTGACTTTTTCGGTCTTTCTTTCACAACTTTGACCTTAAGTATTTTTGTTTGTGTTATGTAATACTTGATGTAAATTATATAAATGGATTGTAATATAAATTTATTTTCATTTGGTATAATTTTCATCAACTATTATATAACACAAAGAAAAATATTTAAGGTCAAGTTGTAAAGGCAAGACCAAAAAAGTCAAATGGGGACTATAATTTTGGGACGGAGGTAGTATCTCCCATGAATATGTCATACTTGTGTACCTCTTTTATCCCTAGAAACTAACTCTTCTATCTCTTCCCCCACATAGTTGGAATTAGAACACTAGAAGCCACGAGTCAAACACTGAGTTTCTCTATGGTCATGACATTTGTCTTCCCGGGATATCTTCAATCACTTAGAAGAATTAAGTTCGTCAAGTGTACTCATTGTGCTTTTAGATGTGTGTCTCCTTCCCCCTTGCTGGTTTTGTCACTTCAGAATCAGTAACACATTGTAACCTCATGTACTAGAAATCTTTTGAGAAAATCGCTTGAAGTCTTTGTGAGAATCAACTTGCTGAAGTACAGTGTGAGCACATCTAATTAGGGATTAAATCTGACATTTCACTCTCCCTCAATTAGTGCTCTCCCCTAACCCGACAATCTGTTTGATACATGCTCAGATTAAGAAGAAGTCTTTAGATAATCAAATGCAACTTGTCTTTAGTCTTCTAACATGCAGCAGAAAATGTAGAACTGACTAAAGACTCGACCTTCTTCAAGATTGTCCAGTTGGGGAATAGATAGTTAACATCTTCATCACACCAAAAAGCATCCAAATTAACTTACATCTTGCAAATCCCCTTAACTAAAATCTCTCCCAATCAACCAAGAACAGAAAGATGTTCATCAAGGAAATCAGCAATCAGCCCGCAACGAACACACGAAATGGTAACACCAAACTACCAATCACATCAAACAAGAACATAGAGATTGTTCGGAATCATCATGTTAATGTGTACGTGAAGCATTAACCGGAAGCACTTTATCGGTAAACTCATCAGTCTGTGAGAAGATGTCAACCAACGGCTCTTAGAAGAAACATCATGTAAAGATGACCTGATAAGAAGAAGCTCGGTTCTTACATGAGTTAGAAGCCGTATGACCATATATTCTCATAAATAACTCAACATGCAGAATTATCACACTTCTTCTCCCCCTCAAGAATTGCAGACGAAGTTGCCATTCTTGACTAAATAAGTGAAATCATCCAAATGTATTCTATTCACACTTCTTCCCCGCAAAAATTTCATATGATGTCGCCATCGCCATTAAAATCGAGCAAGTGGAATAAGAGAACAATCATCAGTAGTTCGGTTCACTTGATGAATTAGCGCATGGAAAAAGTATGAAGCATGTTGATGAGAATGGTCATAAATGAGAAGATTTCTCTTCTTCAGAAGATAAAGCGCACTGAAGCGTACACTTTTCTTTTCTTTGAGGTACGAGGCTTGAACTGTTGTGTTCAAATGTCATAAGAAGATTTCTCTTCTTTCGAAGATAAAGCGCACTAAAACGTACACTTTTCTTTTCTTTAGAGTACGAGGCTTAAACTGTTGTGTTCAAACGTCATAGCAGATTGAATATCAAGGTTGAGTTACTTGAACTCGTGAGTTATGAGATATCAATCCATTTGTTATCCATACTTTAAGCCAGTCCATGTAGTGAAGGATTGAAGTCTCTGCAACTGAGTAAAGACTACCTGCACTAACATTACAAGCTTGATTGCATATATATTGGTTAGTGACATTAGTATCCAAACCCTTTGGGGTTTCACGGTCAACCTTGATTTTTCCATCAGTAAACAGCTTTCCGGTAGGTATCCACCTAAGTCCAACATCCTTAAACATTTTACCAGACGGCATCCACTTATGGCAAGGTCTATGATTGTTGATATTCTTATGCAAAGTGGAAGACTTATCGTTATTCCTAGACTCCAAAGATTTAGCAGTTGGGATCCATCTAGGCGAAGTTTTAGGTTTGTTTTGCATCATAACATGTTGAACCTTAGCCATGTTAGTAGTCTTAGTGGATTGTACGTTAACATGTGAATTAGGAAAATGTTTCTTATTCGGAAAAGACTCAGAATTTCTTGTTACTTTGTACATGCTTAGCATTCTTCTTATAATAACTACTCTTAGATGCAAGCCAACCCCTAGTCTTTTGAGTGTTCCTAAGTAATGGTTTACAACTACTAGCAGTGCCTTGAAATCTCGTGGAATGCATCACCCTAGGTCTTACACCTAAAATTCCGTCTTTTCGAATATGTGCCTTTTTCCTAGCTTGTTCTAGATAATAGTTCTTCCACAAGTCATTCATATCATATGAATTCTGGGTTTTAATGCTTGATTTTGACACTATTTTCGAACTATTCCTAGAGGTGCTGGGAGTAGAAGTGGCTACTTGTTGAGGGTTAACTGAACTAGAAGCCTTATTCTTAGGTAACTCAGGTGAAGTGACTGGTTTTGACAAAACTTTTATTACATCAACTTGGGAGGCAAGCCTTGTCTTTAAAGATTTTGTTCTTCCAGATATGAATGCAGTAGGCTGCCTAACAACAGACCGGTCTCTAGTGGGATTAGAAACTGGCTTCCCCAAGATTGATGGTTTTGTAAACTTAGTGTTCACACTTTTCCCTACGGTTTTTCTAAGCTCATTTTTAAGGCAACAATAGCGAAACTCTTTTCCTGAAGTTGAGCTTTGAGTTCATCAAGTTTTACTATCAAAGAGTTTGTTTGTTCCATTGACTTAGTTCTAGCTTCCTTAACAGAGTCACTTAGTTCTATGTGATGCTTTCTCAAAGACTCATTTTCCTTTAGTAATTTGGCCACACAAACCGCTAATTCATCATTTCTCATTTGAATATCATCAATAGCATTAACATTAGAATTACTTGTAACCAAATTAATTTTCACATGCATGTCAGAAATGTGTTTCTTCAAATTGTTGATAGTCGAGTTTTTGGCATGAAGCTGATCTTTTAAATTGTTTATTTCAAAAAATTCATGAAATTCAGGAAATTCCGGATTTTCCATGGTTTCTTAGTTTGAAAACTTTCCTCCTTTCTTTGTATTGCAATTTCAAGTGAAATGCAATGTTTTTCAAGTTTTGAGAATTTGTTTGAAAGTTCATCAAAAACCTTTTTATCAACCATATCATTTGTTTTGAAATTATTTGACTCAGCCTCAACCAAGGAACATTTTTCAGAATCATGTTCAACATTAAGATCAGTATGTTTAGGTACATTAGCAGATGCACTATGTTGAACAGTTAAGGGTACCTCATCATATGGCACATGTTCATTTATCTGTCTGATATCTGCATCCACATCATGTGTAACAAGAGTCACTGAACTACTGGCTATTTCAAGCTTATTTGCCTCTGAGCCCATGTATTCAGTACCAACTGATCCATCATCTGGTGCTTTACCCATCTCAACACTACAAACTTTTGATTGTGCCCGATATTCATTCCCCTTTCTGATTATTGCATCTACTTCTTATGTGTTAGGAGTAACTGAACAGCTGGCTATATCATTATTTGTTATCTCTGACATTCTGCATTCAGCAACACCCGATTCTTCAACTGATACTTTACCCAACTCATCACAACTTTCTCTCAACTGCACCAGACACTCATCTACTTTATCATCTTTCTGAGTAACTTCCTCAATATACTTCTCCACATTATCCATGAGATGGATAAGTGTCTCTATGAACACGCTAATTTCTATTCCAGTGTGTCTCTTGAAAGACATTTCAGTCATGTCTTGATCATAATCTGATGTGAATTCCCCACTGATGAATGACTGAAATTGGTTGTGGATCACTTGAAGTGCAGCACTGGAACTATCCTTTTGAACCTTTTCTTTATCAAGTTGTTGTTCCAATTGTTCTAAGTTCAACAGTAATGTACCCGTTAATGTGGATAAATCTTGACGGAAAAGGGAAATACATGTTCGTTCCGTTGTTATGGGTAGAAGTAACATGAGGTGAGAGTGAAGTTGTTGATAGGGTATAATGCAGCATTCCTTATTCATGGCATTCTGTAGCATTAGCAGGTGCAATTCATTCTCATTGTACTCAGAACATGAAGATCTCACATCCTCATTGATTAATTCAAACATCTTTAATCGTTCAGTGTAGCATACATTATCATTGTTGTCCACAGCATCATACAATTTAAGCACTTCTGAAATCACTGAATCAGTGATGTAAGACATGATGTTGCTGTGTACACGGGGTTTTATAAGTCTGTGATTTAAATCGAGAAATTGAATCTTTCACGGGATTTTACTAAAATCAAGACCAAACCGTAAGAGAGTGAGAAATAGGATGTAGTAAGGGAACTAGGAGATGCGTTTGTGAAAACAAGGGTTTTGTATGTTAGGTTTAGAGACAAATCGCAGGAATAGACAAATCTCAGTCCGTGACAAATCGCTTCTGATGACAAGTCGCTTAAGGGACAAATCGCTTAAAGGGACAAATCGCTTAAAGGGACAAGTCGCTTAAAGGGAAAAATCGCTTAAAGGGACAAGTCGCTTAAAGGGACAAATTGCTTAAAGGGATAAATCGCTTAAAGGGACAAGTCGCATAGTACACAAGTACACCCACTATTTTGTCCTTTTGTTGTTTTGTCTCAATAGACAAATCGATTCTCCAAAAATGATGACAAATCGCTACAAAATTGAGACAAGTCGCTTCAATAAGCAACAACAGAGGGGACAAGTCGCTTCCAAGAAAGTCTTAACGTGACTCAAATCGCTTTCAGAAAACTTTCAAAAAACACCACTTTTCAATCCAAAAACAACCCAACCACGATGATTCAAGCCTTCCAATTCAAAACCTAAACACTTATAATGATTCTAAACACAAAAGTACTAACAAAATCCAAACTTTAACACTAGAAATGATCCAAATGATGCAAACTACTCTAAACTCATTCAAACCCAAAAACCATATAAAACCACTAGAAATCCAAGAACATGTAAGAGGGATGATCAAACCATGGCTCTTGATACCATTTGTAATATATTGGATTTCATAAACACATCATACATTCAATATATGGGTCGAATTATGCTAGAGTTTAGAGAGAGAAAGTGGAAGATTGGAGCCTTTCTAGAGAGAGAACGTAAACAAAAGAAAGAATGTTAGATTGAGTGAAAGGTCCAACCCTGTACCTTGGGAGGTAGAGGGTATTTTTAGTTACATACTACACGTCCTCCTTCGGACTGTGGATCAGGCATACAGTGGGTAAAGACCCGTCCGTCCTCCACGGTGTTGCTCTAAACTAAATAACTAACTAAATAACTAGTAAATAACGTAATGTCTACGAGCTAACATATGCTAGACTAGAGTTGGGGTGACCGACTCTTCACTATGGATTTTCTAAATCCTAACAAACTCAATTGATTTTCCCGCGATTGCCCTCAAACACACCTCCTCGCAAGACCATATACATACTTCCCAAATCAAGCTCGTTCGCAGTCCAAAACATCTACCTTTACGACCAAACAAACATGCCAACGGACTAACCCCCGACTCACCTTCCCGACACACTTTCAAAAATACAAAACGGCTTACCCATTTGCCTCGCGATCGCCCTTAAACTTAACCCTTCACAAGGCACATTACTATGATCAATTTGATTTCTTTTCTGGTTTTAAGAAACCATTTAAATACCATATACCATGCATACATACGAACCAGACACAAACCAAGTTTGCAAAAAAACTTTTAAATCCAAATTTATGCTAGCATACGTGTGGTTACATGAGTAACAAGTGACTCAAATCCTTAACCAAGACACATACATAAATGAGATGTAAGGCATGATCGACCTCGAGGCCAACATAAACGTTAACAGAAACATGCTCAACATCATTTGCTAACGACTTCTTATTGATTTCACGCACCATACTCTATTATATGTATACGAAATGTAATCGAATGACAACATTCTTAAAACAAATAAGCCGTACAAACATTTATTTATATTTTACGATCTTCTAATGTTTTGTCGATAACAAACGTAAAATCATTTTAACGAAACAAACAAAATACGTAATTAGTTTGAACTAATACTTTCTAACACACTTACGTTTTCACATAAAACACTAAAACAAGTATAAGTGATTTTATGATTTAGTATTACATATGTACAACAACTAGTGTTTACATATTTGGGTAAAATATACACATAACTAGTATGTAGTATATTGGGTAATATAAATGGGTAGAAACTTAAGTATCACAACCCATTGACCAAATACATTAAATGTAGTTGGGTACAACCCAAAGTCCATGACCCATGGATCTTGACCCATAACCCATTGCATGACATCATGCTTATATCATATATGGATAATATCCATAACCCATGGTATTGACCCATACCCATGTGACTAGGTGCATTGCACTCAAAAGATACATTGTATCTAGTAAAAAACCCATGGATCAACCCATAACCCATGACCCATAACCAAAATAGCCATGGGTAAAGAGGAGCGTCCCACGGATCCCTAGCTTTACGCTAGACGGATCCCTTGTGGGAGGGATCCGAGGAACAGTAGACATTTTCCTCTATAAATAGTGAGCTTTTTCTTCATTGTTACTCACCCCTTTCTCACATACTTTCCTTTTGAGTTAAAAACTCTCTAACCCCAGATCCAAGTGATCTATGTTTGTAGTTTTGTTTTTGTGTGATTCTTTAGGTTCCTCTTAAAGGCGAGATCACCACCTTTGAAGTCAAGCATGCTCAAGTCCATGAGTTGCCATGCTTCCTCATCATCAAGACTATTGAAGTCTTCTTGTTGATGATTCTTTTCTTTCTTCTAAGAAGTGTAGTGTTGAAGACATTAGTGAAAGATGTCTCAAGTGTCAAGACGAAGACATTAGTGAAAGGTGTCGATTGTCCGTATTATAGGCATTAGTGAAGGGTACCTAGAAGTCAAGTCAAAAGACATTAGTGAAGGGTGTCTTGAAGATATAGCTAAAGGCATTAGTGAAAGGTGCCTTAGATGTACACTCGATATGGTGTGTTTCGATGTACAAGATAGATTAGCATTAGATCCAAGGATATTGATATCCTTGATGATGTTGTAATAAGGAGTTGGTCTCCTTTGGGATTAGTCGTTGGTTTAGTGTTGGGTAGTAGTTCCTCCATTGTAATGGAACTCGGTATCTAGCCTAGTACCGGATAAAGGGTAGGCGACGTTGTGTTAGGTGTGGTTCACCTTGGTGTGAAAGAACCCGGTGGTTAGCCTAGTACCGGAAAAAGAGTAGGCAACGTTGTGAATGTTTCTCCACCATAAGGAGTTGGTGTCGTGTAGTGATTACGAACTCTCGAGTAGGTGACTCGGGGAGTGGAGTAGGGCAAGGAAGGTGTCCTTGTAGCCGAACCACTATAAATACTCGCGTTGTGGTTTTGTGCTTCTTACTCTTATCTTTTCATTACATACTTCTATATGGTTATTTATAAACATCCAACACACATCCAAATAGCTTGACATAAGTCGATCTAAATAGTTTAAAAGAAAGCTTTAATTGGCAAAACTATTCAACCCCCCCCTTCTAGTTTTCCACAATTGGCATCAGAGCTTCGTTACCAAGTTTCTTGAAGTATATTCGATAACATCAAATAGTCCTGAATATTAAGTGTCAATTTCCCCCGATAATGCTTGTAATTTATATAATTTATATGGATTTACGCTTGTTTTCCATTGTTTTCTACTTTCAGGTAAATTACGAGCAGTGGAGCTAAAGAGACGCGGAACTGGAGAAATATCTAAAGATTTATCAAAGTATGCTATTTTGAAGAAGTTACGGTGTAACTCGTCTCTCACATTACGCCGTAACTATTGCGTGACTCAGAAAGCCAACTTATCATTAGGTTACGGCGTAACTCTTCCCAAAGGTTACGACGTAACTACATTAGGTCAAATGAGGTTCCACGCAGCTGATACTTATGCCGTAACTACTGCACCAACTACGACGTAACCGAGCTTATTGAAGACTACGGCGTAACCACTCATTAGGTTACGCCGTAACCAGCAGATCTAGTGCATTATTCGAAGAAATTGAAGGTTACGGCATAACTCCTATATTGGTTACGCCGTAACCCAGATCTGGCCTATGAATACCCCACGAATTCCAGCATTTCTATTCATTCCATTCCACACACAACACTCTGAGAACGTGGGAAAAAGCTCAAGGCAGGTCTAGAGGAGCATACGGAGTTTGTCTCCATGGGAGTAATCACTCCCCTATGATAAGCATTAGCATTTTATATTTATTTTACATTCAATTCATGTATTTCGTACCTTTAAATATTGAATTGATTTGCATGATTAATATGAACGGCTAAGCACCTTTTGGTGCTAGCCTATTTATGATTCCTTAATTGTTTTGTTTGCATTTACTTTACTTCCGTACAATTATTTATAAGTGTATGCATGCATAGTTTATTGGTAGCCACCCTTGGTTCGGTAGTTTTGAATGGCGATAGAGGCCAATTGCCTAGGAGATATGACCAACTGACCCTAGGTGAGCGGACTGAGACGGGAAGGGTAAGATATGACCAACTGACGACCCTTTCTACTTGTGCGATTTGACCAACTGATCACATATCGTTTGGATGAACTTAAGAATTAGGGGGTGCGTGTCTAAGTTCCTAACGGCCGGGCATTCACTATTATAAATCTAGCATGTAGCGGTACTTAATGACTTGGCTTAGGGGACCAGGAACAACAGGACTTATGACAGTGCGCCTGATTTCTCCTGTGGTGGCATCTTTGCTGATAGGTTAGGGCGAATTGACCAAATGTTGTCCTCTCGAATTTAACCCCACCTGAAGTAATTGGAAGTAAGTAGACGTAGACATAACTAGCTAGGAGGATTAATTAGGTTAGCACCACTCTCCTCTATTGATTTCCTTTATCCTTTATTTGCTTTTATTTGCCTTATTCTGCATTAGTAGTTTAATTAATTAAAACCCTATCAAAACCTTTATTAATTTGTGACACTAGACTTAGTAATAATCCATCACACATAGCTCTTGGGACGACCTCGGCTTTACCGATTACTACACTACACACGACCGGGTACACTGCCCGTTAGTGCACTAGGGTAGACCATAGGTATAACGAGACACTATAAATTTAAGACCTGGTCAGTAATACCTGCATCAAATTTTTAGCGCCGCTGCCGGGGAGCTATTTTAGGATTTGTTATTTAGTCTGTTTTTAATTTTCTTTCTTATTATGTCAGGATATAAGACTCGTAGCTCGAGGCCTTTTCTGGCCACTCCATTCGACGATCCGGAGAAGCAATTTCGAAGAAGGAAAGTTTACTCTTTGGTTCCTATTCACAACATCTTCTCATTTTACGAATCAGACCAGTCTGACGCAGAGCTGGAAGTCATCAATGAAAATAATATCGATGACCTATCTATGGAGCAGTATTTGGAGCGACCAAATGAGAACTGCCAACGAAGTTTCACACAGGATTCTCACACTGAAAAATACTCTATTCCAGATCATATTATTCGAGAGTTACATGAGCTTAAGTTTTCAGGAGACGAAGATGAGGACGTTCAGGATCACGTAGAAGAAGTTCTCCACTTATCCTCTCTTTTCAACGTCAGAGGTACTCCTTGCTATTCAGTCACTGCAAGGATTTTCCCTATGACTCTTACTGGGACAACAAAAAGATGGTATAAAAAACTCCCTAACGATTGTAAAGGAGCATGGGATAAACTTAGAAAAGAATTCGTCCTGCAATTTTTCCCTCCTTAAAAAATGGCCAAGCTTCTTGGAAAAATATATCAATTCATTCAGATTGGATAAGAAACACTTTACCAAGCGTGGGAAAGATTTAATGAGCTACTCTACCGTTGCCCTACCCATGATTTAAACAAACACCAGATTGTCTACGTCTTCTATCGTGGGATTAATGCACGAACACGAGAACTTCTTGATTCACCGAGACCTATTCCTAGCATGACTCCTGACCAGGCCCTGGATTGTATTCAGCGGATTTCTGAACATTGCTACAAGTGGCACATGGACACAGGGTACGGACCAAGAGACAATTTCGATCATAAGGTAATGAAGACGATAACAAAGCAAGAATACAATTATGGGAAAATGTTCGAAAAACTAAGGTTAGAAAGAGAAGCTGAAGCATGCAGGGTTGAGAGGGTTAAGAGCGTGTTTGGGACCAAAACCGGGAGCGACCTTGAGAGAAAATTTTTTGACCACATCAGGGAATCAAGAGAACGAGATGATAGGATTGAAAAATTGATGAGGACATTCGTGGATAATACAGTCTCTTCTCTCAAAATTCACGATGAAAGGATTAAGAGATTGGAGAAGAGTGTTAGTTCATGTTCAGAAGCTATCTCTGAGTATCTAGCAGCTCGGTAGGAGGAAGTTGTCCACACTATAGAAACTATCCTTGAAGAACCTTTGACCTTTTCGGAAAAAGTTAAGCGACGAATCAGCATGGAAAGACAGTCACTTCTGGACCAAACTTTGCCGGTAAACTTACCTTTCAATAATTCTATTAAAACTAATCATGATGATATTGCGCAGGAATTAAGCATTGATGAGACAATTCACCTCAACGAAAGATGTTCAGCGGTTTTGAGGAACGAGCTACCACAAAAGGAAAAAGATCTAGGATGTTTCACTCTCCCTTGCTTGATCGGGAGTCTAAACATGTGTAAATCCCTTGCCGATCTTGGAGCCAGTATTAGCATAATGCCTCGTTCGATTTTTTTGCGTATGGGGATTGGTAACTTAAAGCCGGCCAAGATGAAAATTGAAATGGCTGATCGATCTATGCAATCACCATTGGGCATCGTTGAAAATGTGTTAGTAAATATTAAGAAATTCCTTTTCCCAGTGGATTTTGTGATTCTTGACATTCCGGAAGACAAAAAAATACCAGTCATATTAGGTAGGCCTATGCTTGCCCCTGCCCATACTAAGGTGGATGTCTTTGCTGGAAAGTTGACTCGTGAAGCTAATGGAGAAATTGCTACTTTCAGACCTTATGAATATTTGTCTACCCCGGAAAAGGTATGTGCAGTTGACCCTGTAGGCAGTTTTGGTGAAGCTTTAGAAAAATTTCTTAGTGACCCCCCTGATCCTGGAGAGGTTGACTCGGGGAGAGATTTTGATGTTTTCATCAATTTTGAGGAAGAGGATAACTTAGGATTAAGTGCTGAAGACCTCTCAAGTGACGTCGAGATGACCCATTGGCAAGATAACTCTGTTAAGACTTTCTCACAACCCAATCAACCTAGATTTCATGGGGTAGGGACCCGCATACATCATAGAAACCCCTATTATCTCAAGATCTCGTGCAAAATCAGGTTCATCGACTTCCACCCATTTATTGACACTACTTCCCCAGTCAACATCATGTCAAAAGAATGCTACAACCAAGTTATGAAGAAAGAGTTAGAATATAAGGGGAATAACTTTCTTGGGTTTGCAACTAACATACATGTCTTCGTTGGAACTCATTCATTTTTGGTGGACTTTATGGTTCTAGACGACGTAAGTGAATTTGTGGAGGATGGACTTAAAGGGGTAATTTTAGGGAGACATTTTCAGGAAATGTCGGGTTTAGATAAAAATGAAAAAGAAGGGTTAGTTTGGTTGAAGATTAATGATGATAAGACTATTTTTAAAATGCCGAGAACGATCAAGAAATTTAAAAATTGGACCAAGAGGCAGTTGAGCCAAGCTCAACCACTGCTCGATATCAGTGAGGAGGACAAAGAAAAAGGCATTGAGCACCCTTATCAGAAAATCAAGAGTTTCTACTCGGGCTGTTTAGAATTGGGAAATGACTACAAACGAGATGAGAATTTGGTAAGTTGGATCCAGCGTGGAGATTGCCATATCCACGAAATGACCAACAAGCACTGGTAGCCCCGCGGCCCTGAGTCTAACTTAAAGACTCATTAATAAAGAAAAATGCTCTTTCGGGAGACAACCCGAATTATCCCTTTCTTCTATTTTGTTTCCATTTTTGTAGGGTTTTGTGTTTTCTAACTACTTTTGCAGGAAACGAGGAAGTAATTACTGCTGCAGTTTGCTGATCTGAACAGAGTTACGGCATAACTAGTGATTATGCCGTAACCAACCTTTTAGCAGCAGAATTCTTGACTCATTACCAATTATGGCGTAATACCATCTCTGTGGTTACGCCGTAACTACTCGCTTTGCAGCTTATGTCAGGTTTTGCTAGTTACGACGTAACTCCCTCAAAAGAGTTACGACGTAACTTTCCTCTGCTTTAATTCTTTCATTTTAAAACACTATAACCTTGTATTAGTATTTTAAATGAACTTTGTGGGTGTGTTCCTTGTAAACCCTCACGAGACTTCACTCGTCCACTTGGGACACCAAGTGGTTTAAAAGGCTTGTTGCATTCGCTAAATGCAACCGTGATTCCTACGAAAGTGAGTTAGGTTTGTTTTTCATTTTTTATTTTTTATTTTTAGTATTATGCTTGTCGGTATTGTGATTTAAGGGATTGAAGTTTGTTCATGATGCTTATACGAAGGCACGTCTCTTTTTCGTGAGCCTTCCGTCTTTATAGAGCAAAATTCAGGGAAGTCTCGCTCTAATTCTACCTTTCTCTTCACCTTTATTTAATGCCTAGTACAAAAGGGACTTTGTACAATTTAAGTGGGGGGACGGGAGTAGATTTATCTCTTGAACTTTATTTCGCCCTTATTTTTTCTAGTTTATTTTGAAAAATTATGCCATTTTTAAAATTTTGACATGTTTTTCTTAACCTAACTAGATTAGACCTTAGCCGAGCACATACAACCCTTGATATTATATGGTGAGATTAGCCTTATCCGTTTCCAATATTTTACCCCAAATCCACCAAATTATGAGTGTGCCGGTAGCTTGTAAACTTTAGAACTTGGCCTTTGCATCATTTCGAGAACATAGACGAGGTATGTTGAGTTAGCTCGATGTATTTGGACTTTTCAGTTTTAGAAGGCAATATTATAGAATTATCACCCAAAACAGCCTACCATTGTGAGTCTATCGATTAGTCACCTCGACTTTTCGACCCCCATGTGAAACCCTTTTGTTGCACTTATCTTTAGTACAAGATACCCCTAGATACGCCCTTCTGAGCCATTCCTTTCATTTTGTTAACCCGATATATTGTTTCGATACACCTATACACTTTAGCCTACCCTGTAGTCTTTATTTATGATTGGGAAGTCATCATTTTCCTAAGTTTAAGGTTCGAGTGGAAAGGGTCGAAAATCACGCTTTCATCGACAACATTTATGAAGATCATTGAAGACCCCCCGAATTCCCATTGTTCATCTCAATTGGGGGGGATATTATGTTTAGTATTTTTTGTTATGTTGAAAAAAAATAGTCATTATGATTATGTAAAGTGCAATGTTATAAGCACTGTAGTATGAGCTTTATTGATTTAGTATCGAGGACGCCACCTCGGTCACATTTGAAGATTGAAGTTGGTAGTTATGCCAACAGTTGGAGAAAAGGTAGTGTGCCAATCACGACGTCCTCTAATGACACATCTACCTTGCATTTCATGATCCGGTTTCTTGACTTCAAAGCTTGAACTTCGGGCGGACGGTAAGTGGTGATGACTTGGTTATAGATTTAGACTACCTGATTGTTTTTTATTTTATACCAATTATATATCCCATGTCTTATCCTACCCTTTAGTCATGAAGCATATCTAGGTGATGCAGCGAGCAATCTTTGGTGTCTTGGCCATGGATTTGGTCATGTATCATTGATTTTGTCCACTTCGCCGTGACATGTTAGTAATGACGAGTCACCCCTTAACCTTTGTCGTGTCTACCCATATTGCCTTCGAGAATTGTTTAGCCCTTAACTCTAGTGGTGGAGATTTGTGTAACCGCCAAGCTTATGATAGAATACATGCTATGACTGTGCGATTGAGTGATCACCCCGAAATTGACACTTAGAATAGTTGAGAGATTTGAGTGTTTGTTCCCCTTTCGTGAGGTGTTCGGCTTTGTTTTATTTTAGCATAAGGGATTTGTAAACTCATATTTTCCAGATTATGGGAGATATCTTTTTAGGAATCTTTCTAATAAGGTCTACTTGAGGGCAAGTAGAGTTCAAGTGGGGGGATATTTGATAACATCAAATAGTCCTGATAATTAAGTGTCAATTTCCCCCGATAATGCTTGTAATTAATATCATTTATATGGATTTACGCTTGTTTTCTATTGTTTTCCACTTTCAGGTAAATTATGAGCATTGGAGCTAAAGAGACGCAGAACTGGAGAAATATCTAAAGATTTATCAAAGTATGCTATTTTGAAGAAGTTACGGCGTAACTCGTCTCTCACATTACGCCGTAACTATTGCGTGACTCAGAAAGCCAACTTATCTTTAGGTTACGGCATAACTCTTCCCAAAGGTTACGACGTAACTACATTAGGTCAAATGAGGTTCCACGCCGCTGATACTTACGCCGTAACTACTGCACCAACTACGATGTAACCGAGCTTATTGAAGACTACGGCGTAACCACTCATTAGGTTACGCCGTAACCAGCAGATCTAGTGCATTATTCGAAGAAGTTGAAGGTTACGGCGTAACTCCTATATTGGTTACGCCGTAACCCAGATCTGGCCTATAAATACCCCACGAATTCCAGCATTTCTATTCATTCCATTCCACACACAACACTTTGAGAACGTGGGAAAAATCTCAAGGGAGGTCTAGAGGAGCATACGGAGCTGTCTCCAAGGGAGAAATCACTCCCCTACGATAAGCATTAGCATTTTATATTTATTTTACTTTCAATTCATGTATTTCGTACCTTTGAATATTGAATTGATTTGCATGATTAATATGAGCTGCTAAGCACCTTTTGGTGCTAGCCTAGTTATAATTCCTTAATTGTTTTGTTTGCATTTACTTTACTTTTGTACAATTATTTATAAGTGTATGCATGCATAGTTTATTGGTAGCCACCCTTGGTTCGGTAGTTTTGAATGGCGATAGAGGCCAATTGCCTAGGAGATATGACCAACTGACCCTAGGTGAGCGGACTGAGACGGGAAGGGTAAGATATGACCAACTGACAACCCTTTCTACTTGTGCGATTTGACCAACTGATCACCTATAGTTTGGATGAACTTAAGAATTAGGGGGTGCGTGTCTAAGTTCCTAACGGCCGGGCATTCACTATTATAAATCTAGCATGTAGCGGTACTTAATGACTTGGCTTAGGGGACCAGGAACAACAGGACTTATGATGGTGCGCCTGATTTCTCCTGTGGTGGCATCTTTGCTGATAGGTTAGGGCGAATTGACCAAATGTTGTCCTCTCGAATTTAACCCCACCTGAAGTAATTGGAAGTAAGTAGACGTAGACATAACTAGCTAGGAGGATTAATTAGGTTAGTACCACTCTCCTCTATTGATTTCCCTTTATCCTTTATTTGCTTTTATTTGCCTTATTCTGCATTAGTAGTTTAATTAATTAAAACCCTATCAAAACCTTTATTAATCTGTGACACTAGACTTAGTAATAATCCATCACACATAGCTCTTGGGACGACCTCGGCTTTACCGATTACTACACTACACACGACCGGGTACACGGCCCGTTATTGCACTAGGGTAGACCATAGGTATAACGAGACACTATAAATTTAAGACCTGTTCATTAGCTTGATGACATTAGCTTGATAATTAATTATGCCTACATAGGTATTTATATGATTATCTTTTGTGCATATACATGTATTACCTGAAGCTTCATTAGGAAGCCTTTTCTCACATACGTGTTATTTTTTCGTCTTAAGTCGTGGTATATAAAACTTGTGTTTTATTTCATTTAATCTAAAAATCATATCTTTCTAATAATAAAACTAAACACAAATTTCAAAAATTCCTCCTTCCCCATAAATAAACTACTCGTCGCCCACCTCTTTATCAAATCCCAACTTTTTCAAATCTTTCATTTTCAAAAAATTACCTCTCATTCAAAACTTCATTGTAAGATATTGGATTTCACATACACATCAAACCATAACACAAAGTGGGCGTATAAGTGGAATTCTAGAGAGAGAAAGTTAGAGGTTTAGGGAACTTAGTGAGAGAAAGTGAAAGATATTATTATGAGCTCCAACTCTTTACCTTGGGAGGTAGAGAGTATTTATAGTCTTACATAAAACGCCACACAACGGGCTGTGGATCAGGCATACAGTGGGTAAAGACCCGTCCGTCCTCCACGGTGTTACTTAACTAAATACTACTTAGCTTAAAATAACTACGACTACGAGCTTTCTAACGATTACATATACTAGAGGTGACCGACTCTTTAATACCTGGAATTTCTAATTCCTAACAATCTCCCCCTAAGGGAGGTCACCTCAATCATGTACTAAAATTACATTGAATACAAACAGATATTACATTAAAAATTGTTCTTGCATTCTTGATGTAGTACTTTGCTCCGAAGCTCGTAGTCATTGATTCTTCTCAATGCATGTTTGGTTAATCCAAGTGGAGGTCTTTTACTGATCCACGTGATAATAATTTTGAGCCAGCTTTTGAGATCATCAGCTATCAAAAATCTCTGAGACATCCATTGTGGTGTTGGTATTATGTGATGTTGTGACTTTCGGACCGACATGCTCACATTCTGGATCATGATATCTTCTCATCAGAGTAACAGAAGCTTTCGTTGATTCATGATATTGGCAGCAGCGTAGCAGAAGCATGGAGTGAAAATATCAGAGTCATTGATGCACTAATCATGATTTCTTTTGAGATGAATGTGTTAAGTGAGCATGCGGCTATGGATTGACCGCTTCATTCTAATCAGCTGCAAACGTCGGGTGTACCTGCATACAACAGTTAGCAATAAATCGCACGAAAGTGTCTATGATCACTTTCGTTGAATTGAGGTACACGGCCCACGGTTCCCCATTGATCAGTACACGTACTGCCTGTGATCAGGTATAATTCTGAAGAATTTCCTTGACAGGGTTTCGCAGCTGCTCTAGCTGTTCTCAAACCGGAACATCTCAAAGAAGACAACACGGAGTGAGTGAACCAGCGAATTTAAGTCCACTGATTGATGAAAAAAGATTTGAAAGACAATCGTGTATTACTCAATAGAAATTGTTTTTGCAATACAACGAAGGTTTTAATGAAAATCAATTATTGATAAGGTTTTAAAAGGTACCATTTTGAGGGGTCGTTTAAGTCCTTATTTGATCACTTTTGTATCCGTTATTGCTTAATATCGTTCCTTTTCACTTTTTAGGTCTCGTGAAGGCAAAATGCTGGAATGGCACTTATTTGGACGAAAAGGCGCGAATATATGAAGAAAATGGCCAAAGTCAAAATCGAGACACTCACAGTTGCTGAAACTAGAAGGCGACGGCGTCAGGTGTTAATGGCGACGCCGTCCCAAAATTATTGTGATGATACAGGACTCAAAACTCGTATTTTCAAGTGACGACGTCTAGTTGTGAAAGAGTAGGCCGTCGCTACTCAGACGGCCTAGATGCAATCCAGACGACGTCAGAAGCTGAAGAGGACGGCGTCACGGACACAAGGTGACGCCGTCGCAAGGTTAACGTGGCCAAGACAAAACCCTAATGACGGCGACACGACGGCGTCACTAAACATAAGGTGACGCCGTCGCAATTGTAATCTTATATATAGAATCCGAATTTTTCAGTCTTTGTGTGGAGAGTCTTTGGAGTAAAAACCTAAAACCGAACCTAAGGTGTCTTGTACAGTATTTTAGGGTTTTAAACCCTATCTTACATCAAGATAAGTCTTTACTTCATTAATTCAATTATGTCTTTGATTATTTGTGTGTATGCTTGCATGTTCTCCATGTCCGGCTAATTTATTTGTGTGTTTGCTTAGGAAGTATGAAACTTAATTATTGAATATTGATTGGTTGTTTCTTATCTTAGTTGATTAATGATCTAGTAATGCGATAGGTCATTCGTTGTGTACTTAATGCTTGATTCATCTTTGTGAACCTTAGAATATAATTACCTGAGTAGTTGTAGGCTAAACCATCCAAAGAGCGCCTTAGAGTAGGAGTTTATCATTCCTAGTGGATTTGTAGACGAGACCCTTTGGTAAGTTCAAAGAGTTAGGGAGAAACGCATACCCTACAACTTTAGACACACAACGCAATTAAGAATAAGACGTGACACTCAACCACCAATAGGAGATAATTAAGGAGTAATACAAACTAAGTAAACACATCTTTAAACTATCATACGAGCACACATTAATTAGACATAGACTCCCACAACCGTAGTTTAGATAATTAGATAATAGTAGAGTAATCGGTAGAAATACCAACCCCCCAAATCCAATACCCGAGATTCGTACCTTTCCATTTCATAAAACATAAAAAGATAAAAAATAATCTTCCTCAACCTTAACCTTAGCGTAGTAACTCCTTACTAGCATTCCTATTCCCCTAGAGAACGATATCAATACCCGTGGCTTACCCTAATTACTACACTACAACGATTAGGTTCACTGCCTAGGGTGTTATAAAACTTGCTCGAAGAAAAGGAAGTTTCCTTGACCCCGAACGACGCGTGTAGCGTTATCAAGTTTTTGGCGCCGCTGCCGGGGAATAGAATAGCTAGTTAGTAGTCCACCTCGTTTAGGTTCTTTGCTTGATTCCTATCAAGTAAATTTTTCTTATTTTTAGCTTTCTCTTAGTCTATCCCCCTTCTTCGTAACCTTTTTTCGTAACCCCATCACTTTTCATCATGGAAGGTGATAACCCACTACCATTCATCAACCCACCACCAAATAACCCGCCAAGAGCCCGTACTCTTGGTGAATACTCGAGACCAAGCCACCTAGGCTATAGGAACACCATTGAGCTTCCAGACCAAGCCCAAACTACGGCCCTACGATTCGACACCATCCGGTTGGTGCAAAACGGATGTGCATTCCATGGACTTCGTTCCGAAGATCCAAATCAGCATCTGAGGGATTTCCTCAAAATCGTCGATTCCATCGACCTTGATGCTACTACTCGGGAGACCACGCGCCTGCGTCTCTTCTAATTCTCTCTACGGGACCAAGCTAGTAATTGGCTTGAGCGACTTCCCGCCGGCTCCATCTCAAGTTGGGATGATCTTACTTCTCGCTTCCTCGCTCAATTTTTCCCACCGGGGAGAACCACTAAGCTTAGGCGAGACATCTTGACATTCCAGCAGCTCCAAGGTGAGTCTCTTTACAAAGCATGGACTCGATTTAAGGAACTACTCCGTAGACTTCCACACCATGGCATTGATCTTTGGCTTCAAATCCAAATCTTCTATGATCATACCGATTTCATAACTCGACGATCCATTGATCGAGCCGCAGGTGGAAGACTCAGCGAGTTTAATGCAGAGAAATCATGGGATATTATAGAGGAGCTTGTTAGATGTTGGCTCCAGAAGGCTTTCCATCTTCATTGTGAATATGTATACACATCACTCAGATGTTCTGGCAATACCACAAGGATAATGCGTAGGACTCAAGATATAATCTCTCTTTCCACATTGTGTGAAACAGAGAGTCTTCATTGAAAGTGTCCTAATGAGATTTATTGATGATCTCAAGGCTCTAGACTTAATTTGTGCATATTTGGATCCTGTGCCGGAGACTAGGGAGAGGTTCTCCTTCTTCAATATCAACAATCTCTAAGAGAAAGTCGATAGATTATGTTGGTTCCCCGTGAGAATGAAACAAGCCCTTTTAAGAGGAACTTGAGTGGTTTGGAAAGTTGAAGTGCAGTGCGTCACTGGGTCCATGACGTCTTGTCTTCAATACCGATGTTACCATCAGTAGCATATGAATTGAACCCGGTTTCTGCCCTAAGGTTGAATATATGGAGGGCTATTTGTTTTCACCCTTTTCTCATTCAATTCTTTTTAATTCTTCAACCCCTTCAGTGCTTACCGAGACTTCATAGCAAGAACCTTGTTGGGTTTGTTCCAGTACTTGCTCTGTCTCAGTCCGCACTTTTCCCATATCTCACTTTTCTCCTTTTATCATCATACCTAAGGACTTCTACACTAACTAGTGGATTGTCCCTGGGTAGATCCCTCCGGTTCTGGCGAATCATGGGAACCAATACCTAACCTTATCATCCTTATATCACCGTACATAAAGTAAAGCTGGTCGGTCTATTTGATATTGTTCATCTGCCATTGGAACCAATTGAAAAACCATTTTAAAATCAATCCAGATACTTGTGATATTTTATCAAAACATTTTGTACCTGAATTGTTGTTGATATTTTTAGAACAAGTGCTCCCCCTCAACATGTGCATCAAATGTTTGAAATCGTTTTGCACACGGAGGTAAGAGGAAGAATTAACTTCTTTGATTACCATTTTCTAAAAGATATCAACATCACTTCCCAAATCGAATGAAGTAGATAAAGCATTTTGGGGAAGGATGAGATTTTCATGATTTTGCTCCCCCTCAATATGTGCTTCTAGGTTTGAAAAAGGGTTTTGCACATACTAGAGGGAACCTGCACATTGAGATAAGTGATCACGTTTCAAATCATAGGTTTAAGATAGATGCTCCCCCTCAACATGTGCATGGAAAATTTGAAATCGTTTGTCACATGTGGGAAGGAAAGCATGTACATCCTTATAAAACCATTTACCGAATTATCAGTTTAAATCCAATTTAAATCACACATTCTCCCCCGATCACAATTATCAAATCATTTGAGATTTGTGATCTCTTATAGATTTAAATTGATTTTGAAAGCTTTTAAGGAGAATGGTGATTTGATTATGAAAGCGTTTTAACTGATAAGGATCGGATTTTAAGACTTTAAACTCCATTGATAAAACATGCATGTATATCTTATGAAAACAATTTAATGCCAAATAACTTTTTAATTTAATTGAAATCATTCTCCCCCTCAATCAATGACATAGGTTGTTGATTGAGAGATTGATATTTTGACAAATAAGTCCAGATGATTATCAAAAATAGAGTCCGAGTTATTTTTCAAAACAGTTAGTTTTCATCAGATAAATGTTTATAGAATCAGAGCATGTAATTTTGAAAAACATGATAAAGTATGGCTCTGTTCTTTCTTTAAAAAGCGGGTTACTGCCTGAAATGACAATAAACCAATTATTTTCTCTTTCTCCCAATTTTTTTTTTTTTTTTTTTTTTTTTTTTTTTTTAATTCGAACAATATCTAAAGTCCCGTGTCATTCTTTGAAAGACAGCACAAAGACCGTAGATATTTTCGAATCGAGAAAGACATGACAAAATGACAATATTTTTTGAAGATTTTTCGAATTTTTCAAATTTTTATGGATTTTGAGAGTTTTATATTTTTCTATTTGATTTTTTGAATAAATATTTACAAGAGATAGATGAAGGAAACCTTTTACTCCTCGTGTTCCTCCTGAAGACGTTTGAGAGTTTCTGGTTGAAGGCTTTTCAGGCCTAGTCGTGGAAGTATGAACTCAAAACGTTCTCTTGGAAGAGCTTTGGTGAAGATGTCTGCTAACTGATATTCAGACCTCACAAAATAGAGTTCCACCACACCTTTTTCCACTTGTTCCCTGATGAAATGATGTTGAATGTCGATATGCTTTGCTCTTGAGTGTTGAACGTTGTTGCATGAGAGAGCAATAGCACTTTTATTATCACAGTACAGAGGGATTTTGTTGAATTCAAAGCCATAGTCAGATAATTGAGATCTCATCCATAAGATTTGAGCACAACAAGATGACATGGCTATGTATTCAGCCTCTATAGAGGAAATAGAAGTACTCATTTGCTTCTTTGAAGACCAGCTCACAAGCTTATCACCCAAAAACTGAGCACCTCCAGATGTACTTCGACGAGTATCTTGACACCCTGCATGATCCGCATCTGCATAGGCTGTTAGTGACATACCGGTGTCCTTCGGGTACCAGAGACCCATATTGATGGTTCCTTGGAGATACCGAAAGACCCGTTTAACAGCTTCAAGGTGCTTTTTAGTAGGCTTAGCCTGGTATCTAGCACACATGCAAACAGCGAACAAGATGTCTGGTCTACTAGCTGTGAGGTACATCAGGGATCCAATCATACTACGATATTTTGTTTGGTCAATCATGATCCCTGAGTGGTCCTCATCTAGTTTGGTTCGATCAATCATGGGAGTGTCAACAGGGTCACTTGAATCAAATCCAAATTTCTTTAAGATCTCAGTTGCATATTTAGATTGATTTATGAAAATGCCTCCGGGACTTTGCGAAATTTGTAATCCCAAGAAAAATGACATTTGTCCCATCATTGACATTTGAAATTTTGAACTCATTTCATTTGAAAAACGATCACATTCCATTGGGTCTGTCGAGGCAAAAATAATATCATCAACATAAATTTGAACATGAATTAAATGTTTGCCTGACTTCCTGGTGAACAATGTTGGATCAACTGCTCCTTTGCTAAATCCGGTAGATAGAAAAAACTTTGACAACGTATCATACCATGCCCTTGGAGCTTGCTTTAAACCGTAAAGAGCCTTCTTCAAACGATAAACGTGAGTAGGATGCTCTTGATTTACAAATCCTTCAGGTTGGCTGACGTAGACGACTTCTTTAAGATCTCCGTTCAGAAATGCCGTCTTCACATCCATCTGTTAGACTACCATGTTCTTACTAGCAGCATTAGCCAAAAAGATTCTGATTGCCTCGATTCGAGCAACTGGAGCAAAAGATTCTTCAAAGTCAATACCCTCCTCTTGACGGTATCCTTTAGCAACTAATCGAGCCTTGTTCTTCAACACATCACCATGCTCATCAAGTTTCACTTTGAAGATCCATTTAAGAGCAATAATCATAGCACAGTCTGGAGCAGGTACTAACTCCCATACATCAAGTCGATCAAACTCATGAATTTCATCTTGCATGGCATTGAACCAGCTATCTTCATTCATGGCGGTTTTAACATCTTTTGGTTTGATCTTAGATAGTACGGAGTTGAAGAAGCACCATAAGGCATCGGTTGCAAGTTGTTTCCGTGTTGATACAGGACGAGAGGGATTTCCAATGATGTTGTCTAGTGGATGATCGTGAGTCCATTTTCTAAGGTGTTCATGTGGCAGTTGTTGAGGGACTGAGGTAGCAGAGTCGATGTCTCCTGAAGAAGATGGTTCTGATGATGATTCAGGAGCAAATATGTTTTCAAATGGAGCATCTTCAGGAGTAGCAAAGGGATTAACTTCATCATTGATGCCAGAAACAGTTCCATGATGTACATTTGAAGAATGATGATTTGTTGATGAGACTGAAGGATCAGCAGTAGGCGCTTCGTGACTTAAAGATATTGAGACTGAGGGATTGACTTCATTCACAGGAATATGAGCAGCCTCTGTTGTAGGAATCGACACCTCATTAGTACTTGGATCATAAAGTTCATCAAACATAGGATCAAACAATTTCTTTAAATCATCTTCAGATGGAGGTACATATGGAGTGGCTGGAGAAGAAAAAGGTACAAGGGATGAACCAATGGGACTGCTTTGAAGAGCGGGTCCTGAACTGGATTGTCCAGGAGCCATTTGACCGGTCAGCTCATCAAATGTAACGTGAATTGTTTCCATGATATTTCGGGTTCTTTTGTTGTAGATTCGGTATCCCTTTTTGTTTGGTGCATACCCTACAAATACTCCAATGTCTGCTTTAGCTCTAAGTTTGCCTAAGTATTGTCCCTCATTAGTTGGATAACACAATGCACCAAACACACGAAGGAAAGAGAGATTAGGTTTTCTGTTGTGGACAAGTTCATATGGAGTTTTTCCATGAACAGTGTGAATCAGGGAACGATTTTGTATGTAGCATGCAGTGGCAATAGCTTCAGCCCAGAGAAACATTGGAACCTTTGAGTAAATCAGCATTGTTCTAGCGGCTTCTACAAGAGTTCGATTTCGTCTTTCAACTACACCGTTCTGTTGAGGAGTTCGTGGAACACTTCTTTGATGGCTGATTCCAACGCTTTCATAAAATTCACTGAGTTGTTTGTTGACAAACTCAGTTCCATTGTCTTTTCGGATTATTCTGACTGTTTTGTTAAGTCGAACTTGCAGCTGTTTGATGAGTTTGATGATGATATCAGGAGTTTCATCCTTTGTCCTTAAGAACTTGACCCAGGTGAATCTAGAGTAATCATCAACCACAACTAACACATATTTCTTCCCAAAGATATTCTGCACCCTCATTGGTCCACATAAATCCATATGAATCATATGAAGAACTTCTGTGACAGAGTTAGTAGGTTTGGGTTTATGGGCATACTTCTTGCTTTTTCCCAATTGACATGCTGAACAAAGATGATCCTTTTCATACTTGAGTCTAGGTAAACCTACAACTAAGTCCTTTCTGGAGAGATCATTGATGGTACCGAAGTTCAAGTGATTGAGACGACGATGCCATAACCATGACTTTGTTTTAGAGGCCTTTGACAGCAAGCAAATTGGAGAAGACTTCATCATATCTTCGATAGAGATGGTGTATAGATTTGAACCACGTGAACCTCTTAAAAGTTCCTTACCATCAAGTTCTCTAACGAAGCAGGTATGTTTTCTGAAGGCTACTTCTAGATCAGAATCGCAGAATTGACCAACAGAGAACAAGTTGTGACCAAGACCTTCTACATAGTAAACCCTAGAGATAACACTTTTGCCAACAACATAGTCTCCATAACCCATAATAGCACCGAAATGATCATTCCCGAATCTAACTGTCCCGATGAATTTGCTCACGAAGTTCATGAGCCGTGACCGGTCGCCAGTCATATGCTTGAAACAGCCTGAGTCCAGGTACCACAGAACGATTTGAACGATCTGCAGTTGAACACAGACAAGAATGGATAACTGGATAATTGGGATTCCCATGCAAGAATGGGTTCCATTTGGTTAGTAACAATGGTTGGAACACCCACATCAGAAATAGAAGAATTCATATCAGAAATTAAGGCAATGGAATCATTGTGAATAGGTGCAGTACTAGTGTCTGTATTAGCCCTGTTCACAGTGTGCTCACTTCTTAAGGGAATAGTTTTACCAGTAGGCATCCATTTTCTAGTGGGCATTGTCTGATTAGTCTTATGACCAACAGGTATCCAATAATAGCCTATCTTACTAAATGTTCTTCCTGTGGGTTTCCACTGTTTTCTAACTTTCTTTCGTTTTTGCCTTTTAGCCTTCTTAGCATGAATTTTAGCATTAACAATATTAACTGGAAAATTAACATCATTAGGCAAAACATTAACACCACATTCATGATTAGAAACAGAATTTAAGCAGACATCAATACAAGGTTTGCAAATAGTATCAGAATTCGAATTAGTTACAGTACGCCTATGGCTAATACTAGAATCAACACGATTCATTTTATTCGGTTCAAACTTAAAGTTCCTAGATTGTTCTTCTACTCTTTTCCAGTTCACATTCTTAGCTTGCGAGGTCCTATCATTCCTTGTATTGTCTTGGGACTTTGACCTGCTCCCTTTAATGTCACTGATTACTCCTGTAGAGGGAATGGGAACATTAGTTGGTTTTACTACTCTTTGTATCACCTGTTTAGATGTGCTGGGATCTGAACTACATGCAGGCACACTAAGGTTCACTTTCTTAAAACTAGAAGTGCTGGGATTTGTACTCCTAGAAGGCACACTTGAGTTCTCTTTTTTAGCATTGACAGATCTGGAATCTGAACTACTTAAAGGCACACTAAGGTTCACATTCAAAACATTGGGCATCGAATGAATATCATACTTGGCATTAGGCATCGAACATGGAATCAAAGGATTAACTCTCTCACCTAAGGACTTTGGGCATATTGTGATCAAGCATTCTAGGATTTCTTGAGATCGTTTGGCATATAAGCATGCATGTCCAATTGCATTATCATGAGGTTTTTCTAACTTATCCTCTTCAACAATCTCACGCAGACATTCTAGGCAATCCTTAAGGGATGAGAAGTATGTTTGAACAGCAAGTTTGTTGTTCCTGAGATGAGGAGGGACATATTTCACAGACGAAGCATATTTATTACAAGAGTGAACCTTTGAAACACCATTCTCCCCATTGGTCATTGGCATTTTCCCTTTTACCTGACTCTTCAGATTCTCAATTTCCTTTTGCAATGAAGCTATTTGTTCGTTATTTTTGTTACGAGTGACCTTTATTGATTCAAATAACTCATTGAAATGATGTTTAACCTTTTCATTTTCTTCTAGAAAACTTTCGTTTTCCTTTTGTAATGCATTTACTAGGTTTTGAAGATGAAACGTTTGAGAATTCTGAGAATCTAAAGGAGGAGGCATTTGGGAGCCTGTCATATTGTTCGTTTGACCCTTTAATTGAGAGATTTGGGCTTTCAACTTTCTGATCGTGTTGCAATGAGCTTGAATCTGTTCATCACGTTTTTTAATTTGAAAAACTGCATCAAACTTTGGAGCATCTGAGGATGTCTTGATATTTGAAGTTTTGACATTTTCTTTAAGATGTTGATATTTTAGTTGTAAATTAAAATGCTCAACTTCTAGCTTAGAAAAATGTTTAACCAAATTGTCGTGATCATCCAGTTCAATTTTCTCGTTTAGTTCAGAATTAGTTTTTTCAAGCTCAATGACACGATCATGGGAGACTTTCAGGGCAACAGATAATTCATGAAATTGAGAAGCATTAATAGAACAATTTGTAGCAGTGAAAAACACATCTTGAGCAATACATTCAGAAATCAGGTTCTCATTTAGTGTATGCAAGTTCTTCCTCTCAATCTCATGATATTTTAGTGCTCGCTCATAGTCACTAACTTCAACTATCATTGCATCAAATTCCTTTTCCATTCCCTTAATATCAGTATCTATCCCCTTTTTAAGACTCTCAAAGTGATCTTTTAGAAGTTTAAAGAAAGGCATGACCTCAGTTAAATAGCATTCTTTTGTTTGTTCAAAACCCCTTTCCCCTTCAGTAATCCCAGTGGGTGTGATCCTTTTCTTACAAGTTTTCTCAAAATCAACAAATAGTTGAAAAATAACATATTGACTGATTAAGATCTTGCTTTTAGTAGCAATCGTTCTAGGAACTAGATGCATTGGCGTATTGGGAGGATACACAGTTGCTTTAGGCATCTTCCTAAGGGGAGGGTTTGTTTCAACAATATTTTTTGCTTTCTGCTTATCTAAGTCCTTTTTCCAGAACACTTGTTCGGGAGTCAACAATGTTTGAGGCTTAAACATGTTCAAGGAGATTTAATTCTCCTTTTTGTAGTCATGGGGAGTGATAATTACTTTCTTCTCTTTGCATTTAGGATCATTTAGTTTCTTATTCATCTTCTCCCTAGTGATTTCATCTAATTTCTTATCTTCCTCTGTGCACTCAAAGCAACTAGGTTTTTGTCTAGGTTTAAGAATCTCATTGCCATCATAGATCACATTTTGAGCTGCTTTTGCTATCTTCCCGTACTCAGGGTTGGGTTTATCTATAATGGGAACACTATGCTTATCGTTTAGAACTCTATGCTTAGTGATCATGTGAGCAGTCTGAATCGTGTTCCCTTGTATGTACAACTTGTTTTCAAGTTTGTTTTTCAAAGTTTTCAGATTAGAAAAATCTTTCAAGAGTTTTGATTCCTTTGCATTAAATTCTTGCTTAAGCATTTTCACATTTTCTTGAAGTTCTTGTTTTTGCTTAGCAGTTTTAGAAAGCTTTTCTTGCAAGGAATTTAACTCTTGTTTTAATACTTCTTCTCTAAAATTACTTTTTCTGATGATTGTACGTACTTGGTCATCCATTTCCTGCTCACGAGTGGTCAACTCAAATTTTGCACGTTGTTCATAAATAGCAAAACGTTCTTTATAGGCATTTAGTTCAGAAATTACAGAATCATCAGGGGCACATGCAGTGTATTCATCAAAAATATAGTCATTGTTGACTGCAAAAGATGCATCACTTGGTACAACTTCACTTTCACTTTGTTTCACATATTGATCATATGGGACAACATTGATATTACCCATATTTTCAATATTTGATTCAATAGTTTCAGTTAATTGTACTTTGTCATGCATCTTTTGCACATCAGCATCATCGTATAGTTTTAATACCTCAGAGATGAGTTTGTCTTTGGATGGGCCAACTTGTGGTGAAGAAGAGACCTTGGGAGAAACCATTGGAGAAATGCTAGCCATAAAAATTGTGTGTGCAGTAGGTCCATCATCCACATCAGAGTCGTATGCATCACAATCAGCGACTTGAAAGGCATTCTGATGATTGTGACCTATCTCCTGAATTGGCTGCTCATCCCCATCTGCATCATAGGTCTTGGCATTGCCCTCAGCAAGAAACAACAACTCCTCTTCGTCCAAAGCATCACCATTATCCTGAGCTTGTACAAGCAGCATCTTATCTCTGAAGTAATCAGCATTCTGTGGACGTTTTGGAGATGTGCAGTTCCTTGCAATGTGTCCCTCACCTCCACAATTGTAACATTTGATTGGCTTTGCTTGACCCTGATTTCCATTCCTTCCTCTATTCTGATTTGCAGCATAACCTCTACCAGCTCCACCCTTTCTTTGATCAAACTGCCTTTCTTGAACTGACTGCCCCATAATTTTCCCATCTCTGATCAAAGCATGGTTGTGAAGATTGTAGGCGGTTTTGGATCTCATTGCAGGCGTGAAGTTTGTTGGTGTGAGGTGAAAGTGTCCTGTTCTCTTTAACCATGAGTGTCAGTTGAGTGATGAAATGTTCCATGACAGCATTTGCATCAGGTTGCTTGAACCTTGGATCAGAAATGGGTTTGTGATTATCATCTCCCGTGGGTACAACTTGAGAAGCATTGGTGGTAATCCCATCATTTGTGAAAAAAGCAGTTGAATCATTTGTAGAGCTTGTTTCTCCCTGACCTTTGAACTGATCAAGAATCCTCTTTTCAAACATGGCATGTCTCTCATTCTGAAGGAGGAAGGCATAGAGTTGCTCATAGTTTGTATTCTTCAATCCTTTAGTGAGCTTCACAGAAGTGACGAACTTGTGCCATTCGGGATTCATATTGTTCACAAACTTTGAGTTCAGCTGAATGTTAGGCATAGTCATTCTGATGTTCCTCATGTCATTCACTAGCTTATGAAATCTCACATAGTACTCATAGACACTCTCATCTGGTTTCATCTTGAAGTGTTCAAATTCATCATAGAGTTGTGATTCTCTGTCTTCCATAGTTAATTCAGAACCTGAGAGAAGCATCTTGACATTGTCCCATACTGCCTTTGCTTCGGTGTTGTGATTGATCAGCTTGTAGATGTCTTTTGGAAGACCTTGAAGAACAATGTTAGAAGCCCTGATATCAGCATCGAATCTCTTTTTCTCCTTATCATCAAGCTCATCATACATCTTTGGTCTGTCCATTCCGTAAATCAGAGTTCCATCTTCAGCAGTATCAAGTACATCTCTAGTTGTCTCAACCCGATACGGTCCTTCATCAATGGATTTGAGAATGTTGACACCATTTTCCTTTCCAAGACAGTACAATCTGATTCGTTGAGCCCAAGAGTCGTAGTCAGTTCTGTCAAGCATGGGTGGACGAGTATCTGAACCAGCTGCTTGAACATCCTCGGCAACAGTGGAGATGATTGTAGAAACGTTGGTAGACATGATGACAAATTAAACGGGATTTTATAACTCTATGATTAAACCGGGAAATAGATTCTTTCACGGGATTTTACTAAATCAAGAGAAAACCGTAAAGAAATCACCCAAGTCGCTAGAAAATTATGCACCAAGTCGCTATCTTCTAATTCGCTATTCCACCAAGTCGCTAAAGTCCCAAGTCGCTAAACAAAAGACAAGTCTCTAAATAGCAACTCGCTAAGCCTCTAGTCGCTAGCAAAATTTTGGCAGCAATTCGCTAAGATACAAGTCGCTAAGGAATCAAGTCGCTAAATAGCAACTCGCTACTTACCAAGTCGCTAACACCAAGTCGCTACCCGTAGTGGAGCATCCACTACTTGTACTGTTAGTCGCTAGGCCTAAGTCGCTAACTCCACAAACTGCAACTCGCTACAAAAATGTAAAGCATGTCGCTAGCAAGAAAAGAAATCCGTAGGTCAAGTCGCTAGCAAGAAAACATCACAAACATCACTTTTCAATCCAAAAACAACCCAACCAAGATGATTCAAGCTTACCAAATGAAAACCTAAACACTTGTGATGATTCTAAACATAAAAGTACTAACAAAATCCAAGCTTTAACACAAGAAATCAACCAAATGATGCACAAACCACTAAACTTTTTCAAACTCAAAAACCACCTAAAAACCACTAGAAATCCACAGATGTGCAAGATATGATCTAACCATGGCGCTCTGATACCAATTGTAAGATATTGGATTTCACATACACATCAAACCATAACACAAAGTGGGCGTATAAGTGGAATTCTAGAGAGAGAAAGTTAGAGGTTTAGGGAACTTAGTGAGAGAAAGTGAAAGATATTATTATGAGCTCCAACTCTCTACCTTGGGAGGTAGAGAGTATTTATAGTCTTACATAAAACGCCACACAATGGGCTGTGGATCAGGCATACAGTGGGTAAAGACCCGTCCGTCCTCCACGGTGTTACTTAACTAAATACTACTTAGCTTAAAATAACTACGACTACGAGCTTTCTAACGATTACATATACTAGAGGTGACCGACTCTTTAATACCTGGAATTTCTAATTCCTAACATTCATCTTCCTCCTATCTCATATCATCTCATCTTAAACCAAAACCAAGAAGGTTCATCATCAACATGGTTTACATCGCCCTCGTGCTCATCGCCCTAACACTCATCGCACTTGTGTTCCCTATGATGAAGTTCACATACGGAGACATATACTTTGTGTTGTTAATCTACATTGGGGTTATATACCCAATCCTTTGTATCATTCTTAGTATTGAAATAAAATATTACTAATAGTCTAGTTGTCTAGGTTATTATTATCATAATGTGTTTATCATTTCTTTGTGATTTATTTCATTCTATCATGATACATTAGAAAGCCATGTATGCATGCTAAAAGAAAATGTAGGCTAAAACACATATCTTGGTATAAAACTATAAGATCTAAAAACCTATGTTTTTACCATGAATTATGTCTCTGTTACTCCAGATCCACGGATCCCGAGAGTTAGACTTGTCGGATCCCTTATGAAAGGGAACCGTACATCTGGACTACAGCTTTTCATGCATAATAAAAACCACTTTCTTTCTAAAAAGTAATATTCCACTATAATGTCAAAACCATAAGTAAGTTAAGTGTCATTGTTGTTAAAATACCATTGTTAATAAAAATCTAGTAAAAACGTTAGATAATCATTGGTTGACCATAAACATCACTTTCTATTAACTCATCATTTCTATAGGTTCAACTATGACGCATGAATATGAGTTTGATTTTTCACTCACTAGCGTCTACACTCCGAACATCTCCCTTGAGCCCAACACACCTGGCAATCATGTTCGTGGGTTCAATAATCTCGAAAACCGTCACTTCCACGAAGGACGTATTGTAGACACCTCTCTACAATTCGAAGAAGGTATCAATACCTCCTTCCGAGCCATAGGACTAGAATGTCTTCTTGAAATCAACGAGAAGAAATGTCCAAGGTTCATAATGGAATTCTTCCGTCAAGTTGAACTCGTTCGTAACGAGGATCGCTCTCTATCTCTTTGGTTTTGGATCAAAAACCAAAAGTTTGTTTTAACCCTTGGGCAATTTGCTCACATCCTCCGGATTCCAAATCATGGACAATGTGCCTTCACCGAAGATTGGTCTCTTGATTCTCTCTTCAACTTTCGTAAAGAAAATAGTCCATATTGTTTACACATACCTTCCCCGGAGGATTTAAATCGCATAATATGCAAACCTCGACCATATTACTCCGATCCAAACATTATTTTTACACGGGACATCCGCGAAGAGTACAAGCCCCTTGCACTCATCCTACGTGAAAATGTTTGGAGTCTTAGGGGAAATCAAGAAATCCTTCCCGCTTGTTGTGCTCACATAATGTATTGTTTGCTAACACAACAACCATACAATCTCGCCTACTTCTTCGCAAGGCGAATTGTAAATCTTCAAGGCTCCAAGAATAAAATCATCCCTTATGGAATGTTCTTGACGCGCCTCTATCATAACGTCATGCATTTTCATCCTCAATTTCAAAGTCCGTTGTACGTACTTGTGAACAAGATGATGGAACCGCTAAACATATCTCTCATGAAGACTTTCTTCATTCTTGATTCCACCAACACTCATCAACCATTTGATGATCCTTCTAGCGAAAATGCTCAAGGAACTTAGTAGTTTTTCAAATAGGATCAATCCTTTTGTACTCATGCTTTATCAATGTAATCCAATTTCCTTCATGAAATAAAACATCTTACATTTGATATCTTAGTGTTAGAACCTCTTAAACTAACCTTGGAATATAATGCATTGTCAAGATCATTGCATACTTTTAGTAAAGGTTCTGCTTAGCAGATGGACGGATCCCAAAGTTTGTGCTAGACGGATCCCTACACTTAGGGAACCGTGGGATCCGGCAAACAGAAATTGCAATTGCAAACATTGTATTTCAAACATGTCCTTAGAACACCTCACACTAAGCTATACATAGTGTCTTAAGGCAAATTAAGTCCTTATCAAGTTAAGTATATCCTTCCTACTCACACATAACTCACCTAGATCACACTCAAAGACGCTTGTAGATCAATCGTGTCACTTAAATCCATTACTCTTCCGCTCTCAAGCTCACACATCATTTCTCACATGATCCCTCATATCTAACTTTGGAAACCTTTTATAACAAAATTGATCATAATCATCCTTACGTCAAAATTGGTCGAAATTGATCAAATTCTAGTTTTTCCATCTTAAGCATTTAGGATATTCTCCAAAGCATTACTCTAAGTCACTATCTGATCTCTAGGGTCATTTAGCTTCACTTGACACTCTCAAAATCTTTAGTGTCATCCTTGTTCATTCATTGGTACTCATGGAAGTTCCAAATTCTTCCATAAAAGGCAATCATTAGCTACATCACTCATTACCCTCAAGTACTTAAGCACCCTTTCATTTAAGACACTTAGGAGGACTGAAACACTCAAGATGATATAGATCTTAGACCTTAGAAACATCATTTTTATCCATTCATAGCTGCTGAGAGCCGGATCCCTAGGATTAGCCTAGACGGATCCTTCTAAGGAGGGAACTGGTTCGGTCCCAAACGGTCAGGTTTATTACACAAGTCAACCACTTGTGAATGCTCAACCGTAATAAAAGTCAAACAGTCTAAAACCAAAGCAATTAAGTCCATGAGAATTTAGTGTTTCCCCAGGTCGTTAAGTCCCAACGAGCTGTGCGATTGAATAGCTAAACGTGTAGTGATCGGGTGATATTGAACAGGAAAGGGGTTAATGATAATACTATATGACAAAGGAAAACTCTGAGAAAGAAAATTAAAAAGCTAAATTATATTAAATAAATGCTATCACTATTTTTAAAGTTGGATTTTCTTGATTTTTCTTTTATAAATTTGAATTAAAAACTAATTTTAAACTTTAAAACTAAATTAAAATACTAAAAATTGTGAAATTAAAGAGGAAAATTGTGAAACTATTTTTCAAAAATCTAAAATAACTAAAGAGAATTTTCAAAACTAATTTTGTATTTTTCTGATTATTTTTCTATTTTCTATGAATTAAAAACCGTTTAAAACTAATTAAATGGCTAAAAATTACAAATTTAACTAACAAAAATCTGAAAAAATTATTTTTTTGCTTTTTATATTTATCTTAATCTATGAAAATTGAAAACTTATTTTTTTGAAGCTTTTCTGATTTATTTGTAATAAAAGCTATTTAAAAAGTCTTAAAAACTGATTTAAATAGGGAAAAATAGCAAACAGTACTGAAAAATTATGAAAAATTCAGGAAAATTCTAAAATATAATTATAAATCTATGAAAAATATAAAAACTATAGCTTATGTGTAAGAAAATGGAACTGCAGTGCAAACTACCCTAATTAAGCTACTAAGATTAAGCTAAAAGCTATTCTACTAAACCAAAAGCTACCAGAAGCTTTTCTAAGCTAAAATCAACTTAAGTGCACCTAAAGTAACTAAGCTTAACCTCTGAATTATAAGCTACAATGATTTGGTGATTTAAAAGCTTAAGTGCCAAAACAGTTTATCTGTCTACTTTTAAGCTAAAGTACCAGCTTATTCCATAAGCTAATGTGAAAACCAAAACTGGAGACCTAAAGACCACCAGCTGAACTATCTCAAGACCAAGTTTCAGCCACTAGTGATCAAAAACAAGACCTGCACAAGGTCTGGAAGTTGCTTGCTCATACTCAGTGTATGCTGAGTGAACATGGCAGATTGGAGCTTATTGGACAGCTGATTAAGTGCTTAAGACTGTTTCCAAAAATTTCACAAAAATCAGATTTCAATAATAGACCAACTGAACTTGTTAAGTCCAAAATTTCACTTGAATTGAACCAATAATGAATCCATGAAAATTCCACAAACTTTGGTGAAAACTGAGTTTAACAATTTTGACTTTTAACTCAGAAATTGAAAGTTGACTTAAGTGAGATTTGAATCCAATTTTTTGAATGATTTTGTTGTTTTATGATGTAATGAAGCTGAAATAGGCTATGTTATTAACTCCTATACCTAAATGCAAGTTTGAACAATCCTATAACTAACTGATTTGACAATAAGGGCAGATTTAAATGGAATTTGACTTTCACAGTTCTAAGGTGCAAGTGAATGACAGATTTAGACGAGATAATGCAATATGACACTAAGGCAACCTAAATACACTACAGCTTAATCCTTAAATGCAAATTTGAAGCTAATCCAAACACTAGTTAAGAAACTGAATTGCAAAATTAAATCTATAAACTGCCTAATCTTGGTGAGCCAATACTTATTCTGTCTCCCAGTTATACCTAAATGCAGAGATTAAAACAAGCACAAACTCAGAATCAATAAACACAATATTAATACAGTTTTAAGCTCAAAATGAGATAACAAACTGTATTAAACACTTACAGCAGTCCAGCTTAATTGCAGCTTAAAACAATACCCAGTCTACACTAAAATAATCTAATTCACCCCAATCCAAGCTCTGCATCAACCCATATCCATTTTCATAACTGCTTAACCAAAATTTCCCCACAGTTTGACTTTCGTTGACCAGGTACCCAATTTACTTGCACTTGAGTTATAAGCTTACCAAAAGCTATCAATAGCTTAAATAAGCTTATTTGAATTAAAAATAAGCTAATTGAAGCTTGAATATAAGAACATGAAGACTGATTTTATAACAAGAAACATAAAGACAGGACTTTTTGAGCAAACTTTAAATTATCACTTCAAAATAAATTACAACTGATTCAACAGCTTAGGTTTAGTACAATGATACTTAATTTTACAACTTAAAGAACTAATTAAGACATTTTAATTAAAAACGACATGAAGGAAATTAAAAACTAATAACTACTCCCTTTCTCTCCTTCTCTTCCTTCTATATATCAGCAAAAGTCTTCCCCTCTCTCCTCTGATCAATTCCCACTTCTTTTTAGAGCCATTGGATCATTAGAATCATTTTTAGCCATTGATGGCTTTTTGGCGCCAAAAAAGATATAGCAACTGGGGGAGATTGAGTGCAAGGAAGGAAGAAGCATTAAATGCTTTTGGATGTTTGGTGAGGTGGAGTGATAAGGGTGGTGTATGTGAGCTGGAGGTGAGGGGTTTGCAGGCAGTTGGTGAAGAAGACAGTGGGTGGAGGGAAAAAGGAGGGAAAAGGGGGTGGGGTTTGACTATTTTGACCGGGGGTATATTAATGGGTAAAGGGTTCAAGTTGGGGGGTCACGGTTGTTTTGGCAGGGGGCCAAGGTTCAAGCAAGGGGGTCAAGTGATTTTGTATTAATAACAAGGACCATTCTTGCAATTCCACAAAAACCAAGGACCAAATCTGTAATTTTGCAAAGTTGTTCCAAGGGTCAATCTTGCCAAGTTTCATTAGTACAAGGACCATAAAAGATAATTTTCCATTTTTAAACTTCCAAGGACTATTTTTGCCAATTTTGAAACTTGAAGGACCAAACTTGTAAATTCTCCAAACTTTTTACCCAAGGATCATTTTTGATAAATTTTGATTTTGAAAGGACTTGGGTTGACTTTTATTCCAAAACAAATGCTCAGGGACTGATTTTGTCAAGATTTGAAAGTTGAGGGACTGAAACTGCCAATTATGCAAACTTAGCTCATTTTTCATCTGATTTTAAACATTTTGCATCTGAAACATATAAAATACAGTTTTGGGATATTTTCAGTATTTTGATGCATTTCTGAGTATTTTTAAATGTTTTGCAGTTCAGATTTGACCAAAAATGATGAGTATTTACACACTCATCAATCCCCCACACTAAACTATTGCTAGTCCCTAGCAATCTTTTATGAAAACTTAATGGATTTGAATCTCTTTACCAAAAGCCATTACTTCTGGAGTAGCCAATTGTTTCAGTTCAAGTAAGAACCTTGGTACAACGATAACCAAATGATTTTGAGCAAATCACCAGCTTCCAACGGATTTGATTTGTCTTTACCAGAAGCCGTTTGCTTCTGGACTAGCCAACTCTTAGATAAAATATCTTTGGTGAGTCGATTACCAATTATGGTTTTCCAACTGCCTTTACCACAAGCCATAAACTTGCGGGCTAGCCAACTCTTCACTAATTAAAGATATGGTGAGCTGAACACCATACAATTTTGGGCAAATTGCAAGCCGTCAACGGATTTGAGATATCTTTACCAAGAGCCGTTTGCTCCTGGATTAGCCAATCCTTTTGTTTATTAGACATGGAGGACTGATAACCGTAAGTTGAGTAAGTGCAAAACACTTACTCCAAAAAAAAATATTTTTTTTTGGCCAAAAATGGGGGAATTGGGTGGTATAATTACATGATAAAATTCGTGAGAATTCCCCCCCCACACTAGAAATGAATATTGCCCTCAATATTCAAAGTACCGGCGGTTATGCCGAAACATAGAACGTAAAAGGGAAATACTACGGCCATTATTTTTGTAAATTTTTTTTTTTTTTATATGAAAACTTATATACAACAGCGGGGGCAACTCCCCCACACTAGGGTGGTAGAAAGTAGAAAGAAGTCAGAAATATGGGTGAAAACCCATATGGTGTGCTACTGTTTTTGATTTCCGAGTCGCTAGCTTGACTCGACCCCGTATTCATTTGTTCTTGGGGAAGCAACGTGGAAAACCAATCTCGATCGGACTTTCGTTCACAGTGTTAATAAACATATGAACATCAGAAAGTTCCACACCGACGAGATACAACCGCGGTATTGTTAATAGTAGAAACTATAAAGGATGATACCGGGGTCAAAGATGGTGTCCTCATTCCCGAAAGAGAAAAGGGAAAGAGCAACCACACCATCTGTGAAGAATGGAATAAAGATGTGCATGAGAATGCATGTCCATTCCTCATCAGTAAGAAGCAAATCACCATTTTTGACATTTTTAAGCTTAAACTTGAAGCTTGTATGGTGATTGTCAATAAGATGTCCGGGAGGGAGGGTTGGAAACGGTTCTTCAATCAACAGATTTTCCAGAAAAAGGATGTCCCCCTCCGAATCAAAGTAAGTATTATCAATTCCTGTTGGAATCGACTCATCACTAAGAAAGGCATCGACTTCATTCCAAAAGTTGTCATCTTCCTCATCCGGAGTGAGAGAAGGAATGGAAGAGTCGGAAATGGGACAAGAAATGAGTGAATGATCATTATATAGGAGATTTTCAATTTCTCCAAGATCGGCTTCGACATCAAAGAGATCATCGTCACTTTCTGATGAAAGTGGACTGATGTGAGTGAGTTCATCGGTGAACTCCTCAAGAAGAGGATCAGACTGTGGGAGTGATGCCTCGACATACTCGATATCTCCATAAGAAGCACAATCGTCGCTAAAATCAGAGAAAGTCTCAAAATGATCTAGAGAATACTCAAGAGGGGAAAGAGAATCACACATATGATTAGAAATTCCCTGTGACTCTCTCGGGATTGGGATAAGGTTCTTAACACTAGACTTTATGAATTCGTCCGATTCCTTTTCAGGAACAGTGTCAAGATGCTTGTCCCCCATGTTCAGAGAATGAGTGGGAGTTTCGGGTGTGATAGCAGTTATTTGAGATGGAATCTCAACTGCTGGGATATCAACTGATGAACTTGATGAATCTTTATAGAATTGAAGGATATCAAGTGTATCGTCATCATCACTGTCATCAGGAATAAAACATAACTGAGAGCTAGATCTGGCTGCTTTTTCTTTTGCAATTGATTCCATAATAGATTTTTCATATGCATCTTGAGAATTTATTCTAGCAGCCTGCTCTTCAGCCAGCAATTCTTCCATGGATTTTTGATGAGTGTTTCTTTGGGCAAAGTCTTTAACTAAACCCTTAAGATCATCAATGATTTCCATTATATTTTGCATTTCTGGAAGAAGTGCTTGATTCATTTGGTACTGTGGAAGTAGGTCATGATGCGATGTGTCAAAATTGTCACAAGGAAATGTATTCCCCGTTTGACAATCCGAGCTGACGTGTGGACCTCCATAGTAATCACAACAGTAAAACTGATGTGGCTGTGAGTTGTATGTGCTGGAGTCATATTTGTTATCAGGAACCTGCTCATAGACAAGCGTGTTTCCTGATTGACAATCAGAACTGTAGTGTGAACCACCACAGTACTCACAACAGTAAAACTGTTGAGTCTGGACTGGTGAATCATATGGATATTGGTTATAACCAAGGTTCTGAGCATCGCCGGAAAACTGTTCATAGACAAACGTGTTTCCGGATTGACACTCAAATCCTTGGTGAGGACCTCCACAAAACTTACACAGATATGTCAGTATCTCATGATGTGGTGGCTGGTAGAATGAATCAGATGTGTCATGGTAAGGATAGGGAGCTTGGTTATAGACAGACCCGTTTCCTGACTCCACCATGCTACAACTGGGGCAATTGCCACCATTATAAGGACCACCACACCATTGACAACCAAGAGGGTGAGGATGAGACATAGAAAGAATCAAATGTTTTCAGAGGGGTAGGGATGAAGAATCAAATATGTGAGAGGGTAAAGATGGATATTTTTGGATTTTTGGATAAACATTTTGTAAAAATAAGAAAGAAAATCTTTTTGGGTTTTTGATTTTTAAGATGTTTTTGGATTTTTGGATTTTTATAAGAAAATATAAACATATATAGATGGTATGAACAAGGAGTGAATATTCAAATCACTAATCTGCTAAACGTAAGACTATTAGCACAGCTCCCCGGCAGCGGCGCCAAAATTTGGTTCGGTCCCAAACGGTCAGGTTTATTACACAAGTCAACCACTTGTGAATGGTCAACCGTAATAAAAGTCAAACAGTCTAAAACCAAAGCAATTAAGTCCAGGAGAGTTTAGTGTTTCCCCAGGTCGTTAAGTCCCAACGAGCTGTACGATTGAATAGCTAAACGTGTAGTGATCGGGTGATATTGAACAGGAAAGGGGTTAATGATAATACTAGATGACAAAGGAAAAATCTGAGAAAGAAAATTAAAAAGCTAAATTATATTAAATAAATGCTATCACTATTTTTAAAGTTGGATTTTCTTGATTTTTCTTTTATAAATTTGAATTAAAAACTAATTTTAAACTTTAAAACTAAATTAAAATACTAAAAATTGTGAAATTAAAGAGGAAAATTGTGAAACTATTTTTCAAAAATCTAAAATAACTAAAGAGAATTTTCAAAACTAATTTTGTATTTTTCTGATTATTTTTCTATTTTCTATGAATTAAAAATTGTTTAAAACTAATTAAATGGCTAAAAATTACAAATTTAACTAAGAAAAATCTGGAAAAATTATTTTTTTGCTTTTTATATTTATCTTAATCTATGAAAATTGAAAACTTATTTTTTTGAAGCTTTTCTGATTTATTTGTAATAAAAGCTATTTAAAAAGTCTTAAAAACTGATTTAAATAGGGAAAAATAGCAAACAGTACTGAAAAATTATGAAAAATTCAGGAAAATTCTAAAATATAATTCTAAATCTATGAAAAATATAAAAACTATAGCTTATGTGTAAGAAAATGGAACTGCAGTGCAAACTACCCTAATTAAGCTACTAAGATTAAGCTAAAAGCTATTCTACTAAACCAAAAGCTACCAGAAGCTTTTCTAAGCTAAAATCAACTTAAGTGCACCTAAAGTAACTAAGCTTAACCTCTGAATTATAAGCTACAATGATTTGGTGATTTAAAAGCTTAAGTGCCAAAACAGTTTATCTGTCTACTTTTAAGCTAAAGTACCAGGTTATTCCATAAGCTAATGTGAAAACCAAAACTGGAGACCTAAAGACCACCAGCTGAACTATCTCAAGACCAAGTTTCAGCCACGAGTGATCAAAAACAAGACCTGCACAAGGTCTGGAAGTTGCCTGCTCATACTCAGTGTATGCTGAGTGAATAGGGCAGATTGGAGCTTATTGGACAGCTGATTAAGTGCTTAAGACTGTTTCCAAAAATTTCACAAAAATCAGATTTCAATAATAGACCAACTGAACTTGTTAAGTCCAAAATTTCACTTGAATTGAACCAATAATGAATCCATGAAAATTCCACAAACTTTGGTGAAAACTGAGTTTAACAATTTTGACTTTTAACTCAGAAATTGAAAGTTGACTTAAGTGACATTTGAATCCAATTTTTTGAATGATTTTGTTGTTTTATGATGTAATGAAGCTGAAATAGGCTATGTTATTAACTCCTATACCTAAATGCAAGTTTGAACAATCCTATAACTAACTGATTTGACAATAAGGGCAGATTCAAATGGAATTTGACTTTCACAGTTCTAAGGTGCAAGTGAATGACAGATTTAGACGATATAATGCAATATGACACTAAGGCAACCTAAATACACTACAGCTTAATCCTTAAATGCAAATTTGAAGCTAATCCAAACACTAGTTAAGAAACTGAAATGCAAAATTAAATCTATAAACTGCCTAATCTTGGTGAGCCAATACTTATTCTGTCTCCCAGTTATACCTAAATGCAGAGATTAAAACAAGCACAAACTCAGAATCAATAAACACAATATTAATACAGTTTTAAGCTCAAAATGAGATAACAAACTGTATTAAACACTTACAGCAGTCCAGCTTAATTGCAGCTTAAAACAATACCCAGTCTACACTAAAATAATCTAATTCACCCCAATCCAAGCTCTGCATCAACCCATATCCATTTTCATAACTGCTTAACCAAAATTTCCCCACAGTTTGACTTTCGTTGACCAGGTACCCAATTTACTTGCACTTGAGTTATAAGCTTACCAAAAGCTATCAATAGCTTAAATAAGCTTATTTGAATTAAAAATAAGCTAATTGAAGCTTGAATATAAGAACATGAAGACTGATTTTATAACAAGAAACATAAAGACATGACTTTTTGAGCAAACTTTAAATTATCACTTCAAAATAAATTACAACTGATTCAACAGCTTAGGTTTAGTACAATGATACTTAATTTTACAACTTAAAGAACTAATTAAGACATTTTAATTAAAAACGACATGAAGGAAATTAAAAACTAATAACTACTCCCTTTCTCTCCTTCTCTTCCTTCTATATATCAGCAAAAGTCTTCCCCTCTCTCCTCTGATCAATTCCCACTTCTTTTTAGAGCCATTGGATCATTAGAATCATTTTTAGCCATTGATGGCTTTTTGGCGCCAAAAAAGATATAGCAACTGGGGGGAGATTGAGTGCAAGGAAGGAAGAAGCATTAAATGCTTTTGGATGTTTGGTGAGGTGGAGTGATAAGGGTGGTGTATGTGAGCTGGAGGTGAGGGGTTTGCAGGCAGTTGGTGAAGAAGACAGTGGGTGGAGGGAAAAAGGAGGGAAAAGGGGGCGGGGTTTGACTATTTTGACCGGGGGTATATTAATGGGTAAAGGGTTCAAGTTGGGGGGTCACGGTTGTTTTGGCAGGGGGCCAAGGTTCAAGCAAGGGGGTCAAGTGATTTTGTATTAATAACAAGGACCATTCTTGCAATTCCACAAAAACCAAGGACCAAATCTGTAATTTTGCAAAGTTGTTCCAAGGGTCAATCTTGCCAAGTTTCATTAGTACAAGGACCATAAAAGATAATTTTCCATTTTTAAACTTCCAAGGACTATTTTTGCCAATTTTGAAACTTGAATGACCAAACTTGTAAATTCTCCAAACTTTTTACCCAAGGATCATTTTTGATAAATTTTGATTTTGAAAGGACTTGGGTTGACTTTTATTCCAAAACAAATGCTCAGGGACTGATTTTGTCAAGATTTGAAAGTTGAGGGACTGAAACTGCCAATTATGCAAACTTAGCTCATTTTTCATCTGATTTTAAACATTTTGCATCTGAAACATATAAAATACAGTTTTGGGATATTTTCAGTATTTTGATGCATTTCTGAGTGTTTTTAAATGTTTTGCAGTTCAGATTTGACCAAAAATGATGAGTATTTACACACTCATCAGGAACCGTGGGATCCGGGTGACAGATTATGTCAACTCTAGCTAAAACAATCATTTCAAGCTCATCTTTCTAACTTAAACACTCCATCTCATCTTAAATGAGTTCCTAGATCAGTACAAACTCCGAAGTTGACTCTTGTGCATGTTAATCATCACATTCCAATGAATTTTAGTGGCTTAAGGCTTGAATGCACTTGCCAAATCTCTTGCTTTATAAACCACATTGTTAGGACTTCTAAATTCATCACCTTCATCCTCATTTTCAGCACACTTAAGAAACCTTTACAAACCTCTTGAAATCATCATGAGGAAAACTCCAAGTAGCAACTTATCCACCAAAGAACCACCCAAGAAAATTGCTCGTGTTATATATGAAATCTCTTCAACCGAATCATCTCCGGTCAAGCCAACAAATGCAAGGATTTCTTCTCAACCAATCAAACGAATTCCTAAAAGGATAGTACCCACAAAACTACCTATGCCAAACACCACCATACCTCCTAGGCCAAACAATATCATCTCCACTAAATCATCACCATTGGTTCCTAGAGCTATCTCTTTTACAACTCCACTATCATCACCACACCTCTACAATTTAGAGGATTTGCCTCCTAGGCCGTCACATCCTCCTCCGCCGGCAACATTCTCCTCATTAGGAGGAATAATGGTACATAATCAAGGTGTTGAGTCAACATTAGCTCCGGCTTCCTTTTCGCCGTCACCATCATATAATCCCATTTGGATTATGAAAAATCATCAAAGTCAACCACCCGACCATATGGAAGTTGACACTTCTCTACCACCAGCATCATTCTTGGTCGAGCCATCTTCAAATGCGCCTCCACCAATCCCTCCATCGTTTGAAGCTCCACAAGCCGCTTCACTTGATCCTTCGCATCAAGCAATTTCATTTCTTTCACCACCACTAAGGGTGAGCATATGACCCGAACGGACCGGACCGACCGAAGGACCGACCGGACCGACACGGACCGAGACCGGACCGACCACATTCGGTCCGGTCCGCGGTCCCGGATTTTGGGCTAATTGGTCCTCGGTCCGGTCCGGTCCGGACCAAAACCGACGAATTTGGCCTTGTTGGACCGGACCGACCGAAGGACCGACCGGACCAGTCCGGACCAGTCTGGACCAAGACCGGACCGACCACATTCGGTCCGGTCTCGGTTTAGGGTTTATGCCGAAATCAGTTTTTTGTCCGGTCCGGTCTGGTTTTTGGACCATGCACACCCTTAACCACCACTACCTAGCTATGACAAAGATTGTTATCACTGTCAACATGTTGAAAGTTTGATACATGAAGTACGAGAAGATCAACGTTTCATGTTCTATCACCTCCTCGAACGTTTCGACGAGATTAAACCTAAACAAACTTGAGTTAGAGGATTTTAGTGGTGTCCTAGTTTTAAGCGTTACTTAGATAAGTCTAGTAATTCCAAGTCATGTATCGATCATTTTCTTAGTTTTTAGAGTCATGTATATCATATCTCTAGTTTTATTAAATGAAAATACATGCTACTTGCTATATTTCTGAGTATATGATTATGTTGTATAATTCATATTTCACTTTGATATTAACATAATGTGTTATATCACCATTTCTGAAATTGATCATCAGCCAGACGGATCCCTTATATTTTCCTAGACGGATTCCTACAAGGAGGGATCCGTGATACAGAAAACTATTTTTCTACTAACTTGGATCATATTTGCAGGAAATTATGCATTATACTTGTTTTCTAACCTTTGTTTTGTAGTTATTCAATTTACACATGAAGAGTTTGACACCCTAAAGCTAGGGGAGCTTTGTGTCAAAGCAATACATTGCAAAATTACTTGCAATATTAGGATTACATTTCATGACATCCCTTTGCAAAATTGCAATCATAAAGGGGAGCACGTTCGTCACAAAGACGAAATATTTTGCAAAACTTAGTTGCAAATGAACTAGCTTAGTATTATTTTCTTGACGCCCTCACATAGGGATGGACGCGTCAAGGGGGAGTAAAGACGAGATCCTTTCCCGTTACTTCTCTCTATTTTTTCTTTCTTTCACATGTTTTTCCTAAAACAATGTGTTAGTTTCCTTTCGAAGCTCTTTTTGTTTCGACAAAAAGGGGGAGAAGAAAGTTAAAACTACAAATTCAAACTTTTACGAATTTTAGCTTTTCCTTAAAATAATTTTATGTTTTGTCATCAACAAAAAGGGGGAGATTTTTAATACAAATAAGCCGTAAAACGTTTATTTATATTTTACGATCTTCTAATGTTTTGTCGATAACAAACGTAAAATCATTTTAACGAAACAAACAAAATACGTAATTAGTTTGAACTAATACTTTCTAACACACTTACGTTTTCACATAAAACACTAAAACAAGTATAATTGATTTTATGATTTAGTATTACATATGTACAACAACTAGTGTTTACATATTTGGGTAAAATATACACATAACTAGTATGTAGTATATTGGGTAATATAAATGGGTAGAAACTTAAGTATCACAACCCATTGACCAAATACATTGAATGTAGTTGGGTACAACCCAAAGTCCATGACCCATGGAGCTTGACCCATAACCCATTGCATGACATCATGCTTATATCATATATGGATAATATCCATAACCCATGGTATTGACCCATACCCATGTGACTAGGTGCATTGCACTCAAAAGATACATTGTATCTAGTAAAAAACCCATGAATCAACCCATGACCCATAACCAAAATACCCATGGGTAAAGAGGAGCGTCCCACGGATCCCTAGCTTTACGCTAGACGGATCCCTTGTGGGAGGGATCCGGGGAACAGTAGACATTTTCCTCTATAAATAGTGAGCCATTTCTTCATTGTTACTCACCCCTTTCTCACATACTTTCCCTTTGAGTTAAAAACTCTCTAACCCCAGATCCAAGTGATCTATGTTTGTAGTTTTGTTTTAGTGTGATTCTCTAGGTTCCTCTTAAAGGCGAGATCACCACCTTCGAAGTCAAGCAAGCTCAAGTCCATGAGTTGCCATGCTTCCTCATCATCAAGACTACTGAAGTCTTCTTATTGATGATTATTTTCTTTCTTCTAAGAAGTGTAGTGTTGAAGACATTAGTGATAGATGTCTCAAGTGTCAAGACGAAGACATTAGTGAAAGGTGTCGATTTTCCGTATTATCGGTATTAGTGAAAGGTGCCTAGAAGTCAAGTCACAAGACATTAGTGAAGGGTGTCTTGAAGATCTAGCTAAAGGCATTAGTGAAAGGTGCCTTAAATGTACATTCGATATGGTGTGTTTCGATGTACATGATAGATTAGCATTAGATCCAAGGATATTGATATCCTTGATGATGTTTTAATAAGGAGTTGGTCTCCTTTGGGATTAGTCGTTGGTGTAGTGTTGGGTAGTAGTTCCTCCATTGTAATGGAACTCGGTATCTAGCCTAGTACCGGATAAAGGGTAGGCGACATTGTGTTAGGTGTGGTTCAGCTTGGTGTGAAAGAACCCGGTGGTTAGCCTAGTACCAGAAAAAGAGTAGGCAACGTTGTGAAGGTTTCTCCACCATAAGGATTTGGTGTCGTGTAGTGATTACGAACTCTCGAGTAGGTGACTCGGGGAGTGGAGTAGGGCAAGGAAGGTGTCCTTGTAGCCGAACCACTATAAATACTCGCGTTGTGGTTTTGTGCTTCTTACTCTTATCTTTTCATTACATACTTCTATATGTTTGTTTATCAACATCCAACACACATCCAAATAGATTGATATAAGTCGATCTAAATAGTTTAAAAGAAAGCTTTAATTGTCAAAACTATTCAACCCCCCCCCCTCTAGTTTTCCACAAGCATGGTCGATTAATTAGGTTTCATATATACGTATTAATTAAGCATGCCAAGAAAGGTAACGATTTATACCTTGTAGCTGAACCAAGAAGGATTGAAAAGAAAGGAAGGCGACACTTCCATACACGAACTCCAAGAATCTGTTACTACTTCTTCCTTGATCTTCTTTCAAACGATTTGGAATGGTTTTGGAGTTTTCTTTGCTTTGTTATTTTGAGAGAGACAAAGGAAAAACGTGTGAAGTACATATGGAATGTCGTGTGCCATGGTTTAGGAAATAAAGATATTGAGTTATTTTTGAACCCATGGTTGTGTGAGTACTAGACTTGGCTATGGCTTCAAGAACAATTAGAGTTTTACTCACGCACGCCCATAGGGAGAATGTAGTGTATATTATATTGTTACAATTAGAAGTCTTAAATAATAGTCAACAAAATAAGTGAATAACGTCTTTTTACTCGTATAGGTTTGATGGGCTTGGCAAATCAGCCAATGGATGTATTTTCTCAAAGAATATGACCTTGTGAATTGAAAAGAAAACAAGTTGATATTGTTCTTTGTGTGTCGTTTTTTTTTTGGCGTATGAACATAAGGGGAAAAAATATGGATTATAATGGATGAGAACAAGGAGCGTGGATGGAAAATATGAAAGGTTTTAATTGCCTCTTAATTGTGTTGATATTGCATTGATTATAGGAGTAATCACAGGGTCAAAATTTGTGGGATATCACTTTGAGAAATCGTGTATTAAGTTGAGAAAAATTAGGGAACCAAATAATCTTCTTAATTTTCATTTTTATTTGATCTAATCTTTCTTATATCATAAAAACGTGTGAAAGTAATTTTTGCAACATATTCGGTTTTTAAAATTTGGCAAAACGTGTAGGAGTCTTGAGAAATTTGGAGAGATTAAATTAGGTAGTAAGCTCATATTAATTTTATTTTATTTTATCTTAGGTTAGTTTTATTGATTGTATTACTATTTATAACATATAGTTTAGGTTTGTAACTAATCGTATTCATAACTTAGGAGAAATTCAAATTTAGACGTAAAATTAGGAATTCAGAATTTAGGGTTTTACAACTCTTCCTGTCTAAAAAAATTTCGTCCTCGAAATTGAAGTCGCAAAAGTAAACGAAGGCATACCATTTACGAAGGACATAGTAATACATAGTCTCGCGCTTTCTAATCGAACACAAATCATAACAATTTCTGCTCTAACGAGTACAGAACATATACGTAACAGATGTCGGTGAGAATCTCACAAAGAGGTACACAAAATTCCAAACGAACAAAACATCTTGTTAATAATCAGGGAAGCAAGTCACAACGCATTAGAATGTAAAATCGAATGGGTATGATAGTCGCACATGTGAGTGTATTTGTGAAAGTCGACAATAATATAAGTTCCAGTCCATCCAACATACCAATCTCAGGCATTTACCTAGACGTCGTATGATCCCAATAAGTTCAAATTATATGATCTCGGTATTATCACGTTGATCAGGCGCCATAATACTTGCATCACATAATAAGTCTTTATTGTCATCACAACATCACGTCAAAACAGATACGCATATAGGTAGCAAGTAACATACCAAATCAAACCAGATTCACATATAGGCAGCACATAATACATCAAATCAACTTACCATTCCACAAAGGAAAGAAGGTCGCTGACTTGCTCGAGAAGGTTCCTCGTGACTCATTACTGACGATCAAGAATAGCCTCAGGCTCACTAGAATGACAAGGTGCCGCAAAGTCTAACCTTACTAATACAAATCATATAAACATAGTGGATGAAACTTGCGATTTCTCAAAGATATATAAAACATAACGCGAACTTGTAGTAACACCGAAGAGTCAAGCCATAGAACTCCATCATCCAAGCTAAGCCCTAAACAAATCAAAGAAAAGCACCATTGGTCAAAATCATATAACAAAATATCAAACTAAATCAAAATGCGTGACGAAACAAATCAGAATAACACAAATCAAACCTAATCATATGAAGCAGATGAATCTTCTCAGCATCTCAACGGTTGGACTGTTGACCACAATATGCCCGAATCTTGGTAGTAGTTTCTCCACACGTCTAAAGTACGCGGTCATAGTTCCTCTGCTCATACGTCTTCCAAGTGTCCACCAGTTGAATCTTGTCTCAGTCTTTGCGCCTCTGATTGATCCTTCCAGCTCCCTCTAGCAGCATCCTGATGTCTCCAGCAACATTACAATCGGGTGCGGCTTCTGCTTCACGAACCTCTCCAGTTCAGAAACTGTTGCAGCAACGCAGGGTCGGCACCATCATCTTCGACTCTACGAGTAGTCTCCATCTAAACGATCGACAAACGAATGCGTGAAGATAAAACAAATAAAATCAAATGTGAAAACAAGAAGGTCAAATCAGCGAAGACAAAAGAATATCAAAGTCAAATCTGAATGAAAATCAAAAGAATCGGAAAAGCTCGAAACTGACGAAAGCCTAATGTCTACCCAAGTCCTCACAGGTCAATCCTAAGGTCAACAAGACGAAACCTTAGCTCTGATACCATAATTGTAACACCCCAACCCGACAAGGGTCCGAATGTCACATTATGGAGTCATATCAGAACATACTAATAAAATTTTGCGAGCGGAAGTATTATAAAATAAAATACCAAGTCATATAAACGAATGACTTACAAGGAAAATACAAAATCAAATATGTCAAAAAAATGTAATATCAAAACAATGATCTTCAAAAAGAGTCCAATAAGATAGGGAAAATAGGGTCGGTTCACTCAAATGCTCCTACTCTTAGCCCATCAAACCCAGCATCCTACTAGGTACCTGCCGCATGGAAAAGAAAGTGCGGCTGAGCTTAAAAAGCCCAGTGAACAGATATGACAAAATAAAAACTAAACAAAATAAAGATATGAAGGGAATCAAAGGAAACTGATATCAAGGTCATAGCAATGAACAAAATGAGTCAATGAGGAACCTGCGGAATAAAATATTAACAAATATCCAAAACGGACAAAAGTCAATGGAGACCAAAGCAAAGCAACGCATCAGCGAACATACATAAGTACACACACAATAACCAAACATATAAATACTGGACATAACAACTAGCAATTGATAAACCGCATCATAAGCAAAACAAGTAACCAAACAGTGTACAAGCATAGCAGTCAGCGTAACAACCAAACATAAATATGGCAACACAAATAAATCAGATAATCAGAATACATATAAGCCAAGCTGAATTCTATAAGCAGGCAGAAGCAACTAAATTGAATGTAAGCATGGCAATCACACAAGTCAGATAACCCACGGTTAATAAACAGAACAAGTATCATAACCAGCGGAAATACTAACAATAGTATAAGCATGATAGTCACATGTATCAGGTAGGAATACCAAACGAACATCATAATTGAATGAATTAACTAAATAAGAACATAGCATGGCAAACTAAACTAGACCGATAACATAAGTTGAACCATATTCCTTCATCAACCAGAAGCATGAACAGAAGTGTAAACATGGCAGATCAACAAGTCAGGTAAACATCAATTACTAAGCCAAACCAATACTGTAAGCAACGGAAAAATACCAACCAAAAGTACAAGAATGGTAGTCACAAATAGCAAGTAGGAATACTAAATCATAATCATAGCCCACAAAATAACTGAACGAGGTATAACATGGTAAACGGATGAGTCAAATAATTACATACTAGCATGGCAAACGGGTAAATCAACTGGTCACATAATAGCAAGGTAAACAGGTAGTCACATGAATCATATAATAGCAGGGTAAACATGTAGTCACATAAATCATATAATATCAGGGTAAACAGGTAGTCACATAAATCATATAATGGCAAGGTAAACGGATGAAGTGGTAATCTGAAGTATAAGCTTGGTAGTCAACCAAAATGGAATGAGAGTATGGCAAATCAAATGAACTGGAGTATAGTATGGTAGTCGGATGAATCACATAAGGATGTTGAATGAATGAGAAATCAACGGAAAACTAAAGATGAGAAATACAAAATATGGTGCATTGTGGAATAACAGAAGGTGCAATATAGGTGTATCAAAAGTGTAAAGGTTGTCAGAAATATACCACGAGCCCAGAAACAAATCAAATCATATCATATCATAAGTAACCATGGAGTAGATAGCTCCCAGAATGTGAAAGTCGTGTATTGCACACAAGCATCAGTCACCAGATAAATCAATCATGTCATATCAGATCAGATACAGAACAAATCTAGGATGCATTTATACGCCCATTCAGAAATCATAGTGGCCAAACATATATCCTTGAGCTCATAAACATATAACAGAAAAGGGACGGGATGGTTCATCACTTGACCACCCTGGAGTCATGCCATTGATACATCAATAACATGGCCATGTTACCTTCATGGCTAGGGAAAATGGCTCGGGTATCAAACTGAAGGGTCAAGGCAAGGTCAAAGTTTGGCAAATGCCTAAGTCATCAGAATAGCATAATCAAAGGTTCATAGCAAAGGTTCATAGCAAAGGTTCATGACAAAGGCTCAATTCAAAGGTTCACATCAAATGGTTCAAGGTTCATAATCAAAATAGCTAAAGATCAAAAGATGTGTAAGAGATCATGAGAAACCTTAAGAGAAAGGTCAGAATATTTGTACCTTAGCAAATGAAAGCAAATGGAAATGTGAGCACGAAGAAATAACGTCACGTCTTCTTCAACGAATCTACATGGATTACGGTTCGTATAATACTTATTAGCTCATTTAAGTCATAACAGATTTATTGCTTATATGAATCGTATTAATATTTTTAGAGTTATTAAGCGTATTTTAATTTTTAGTAATGGATCGAATTAAAATAATTTAGGGTACTAATTATTAATTAGCCAAACTTAGAGGTTACAAATGATAAATGGTAAACCTAAAGGTTTAATATGACTAATATCTTATTTGAGGGCTTTATATGACAATTTATAAAACTTAGGGTTTCCATGTGACATATTACCAAAGGTCAAGGTTTAAAATGTAAATTAACTAGAAATTTTAATTTACATGAAAATTTCAATACGTTTAATGAAAAGGAAAATGTTTCATAGCATATATTCGATAGATATTTAAGCTTGCTCGCGGTTTATATGACTAACATTTACGACCAAGTGAACACGTATTATGATTGACCCCCGACTCAACTATCCCTACATGCTTTCAAAATACAAAATGACTTAATCGATTTTCCCGCGATTACCCTCAAACACACCTCCTCGTAAGACCATATACGTACTTCCCAAATCAAGCTCGTTCGCGGTCCAAAACATCTACCTTTACAACCAAACAAACATGCCAACGGACTAACCCCCGACTCACCTTCCCAACACACTTTCAAAAATACAAAACGGCTTACCCATTTTCCCCGCGACCGCCCTTAAACTTAACCCTTCGCAAGGCACATTAGTATGATCAATTTGATTTCTTTTCTGGTTTTAAGACACCATTTAAATACCATATACCATGCATACATACGAACCAGACACAAACCAAGTTTACAAACAAACTTTTAAATCCAAATTTATGCTAGCATACGTGTGGTTACATGATTAACAAGTTACTCAAATCCTTGACCAAGACACATACATAAATGAGACGTAAGACATGTTCGACCTCGAGGCCAACATAAACGTTAACAGAAACATGCTCAACATCATTTGCTAACTGTAGCAACTCGTAAATTTTCATAAGGCAAAATGACTAATTTGTCCTTTGACTTTGACTTTTGACTATTTGACTTTTACCGTAACGTAAAAGCAAATACGGTAACAGGTAGTAACTGGTAATTTTCCAAGTTAAATAATTCACTTTGGTTCGAATTATTACACTCTGAACATTTTTGTTCACCTATGGTTATAAGTAATTATTTAAAGTTGTTACTTTATTAATTACGAAAGTTTAATCGTGTAAACTTTCCTCGCGGTCAACACAAGACTATGATAAGTTCATGTGTTCAAAATATTTTATTTTCACCAATAGTCATATTTTATATGAACTATTAGCACTTTGTTATTTTTACGTAAATATTTTACTCGTTATGTAATACGCGTGCTCAAACCTACGTTATTAGGTTTTAACAACATAGACACACCCAAATAGACTTATCACACCTTTAATATACCTAGTTGGAGTATATTGATAAGTTTAGACATTTTCATAAGTATTATATTCTTATATTACCCGGTTTTAAGTTTTGTGACTTAAGGGCTTAACATTAGTAATTACCGGGACCAAACTATACCCTCTAAATCCTAAATTATTATTATAACATATGATAACCAACAATTTTACATATTTTCTCACCATTTGTCACGTCTAAAGATGCAACACACATGTCATTTACTTGTTACTTTTATGCTAAATCACCAAACTTATCACCTTAGTCATTATCTTATTAATTCAATATACAAATCTAGTTAGAAGAAAAGCTCCCAATTCTCTTTGTCCTTTCATATGTTGTCGTGACCTCACAAACACCAAAAAACCATTTCATTCTAATGGTAGCTACAAAATTATACATTAAAGATTGAAGGCTTAGTTGGTACATAAGAGTTCTTGTGTTGTTTTGGAGATTCCTTGGTTAAATTAGAAGAATATCAAGGTACTTGGGGGCTGAGGTTTAAAAGATCTTACAAGGGTTATGTAGGGTTAAAACCAAGGTTGGGTTGAAGATTGAAGAGAGTGTTAAAGACTAGGAGGGTTAAGTTTAATTGTAGTTGTGATTCTTGTTGTTTCCAACCAAATCATTGTAAGATTTGTTTTACTTTTAATATTCATTCAATATGGTTGTAATAATTTATATTGATTGGATGTAATTTGATATAATTAGTATATGTAACATGGCTTGATTGATGTTGTACATGAGGTTGTGACCATGAAAACAAGCTAAAACAAGTCCTAGGTAAGTTCTATGAACCTGAATTCTGAAACAGTCTCAAAGATTGATTAAACTGATTATCTCAGTAAACCTTGAGGTTAATTCAGAAAGATAGGCTTGTAGATCTATATCTTACGGTCGTTTCTCCGGGTGGCGCACCTCATAACTCATCCTGATGAGTAAATGAGAGCCAAAATGGCGAAACATGTCAAAATCTGCATACCAGATTTCATTTGGGAAAAGCTCATGGTTCTGGCCATTTCTGGAAGTTGGCCCAGTTTTATGAAATGTAGCTAAGACGTAAACTTGAAGTTTGGCGAAAGCCACGTATCAAAACAAGTTGTAGAACTCAACTTATGATCGTTTTGGCAGGACTGAATGTGCAGCCAAACTTTCTGCAATGAAATATAAGTATATACTTGTAATTAGACTATTAATATAAGTAAACTTTGGAACTTGAACTTGATTAAGCTTAAGAAGCTGTTAGAGGAAGTAAAAACTAAAACTTGAGCTTTTGAATCACTTAAAAAGGACTCGTGGTTAAAAAGTTATGCCTAGTTAAGTGTTACTAGAGGTAAATATAGTGTTGGAACAAGAAAGCTTGCTGAAACAACTTTAAAACGAGATTTTGACCCTTTTCTGGTCCGAATCAGCAAAAGTGTAAAACACGAAAGTTGCTCAGAATAACGTTTTCTACAAAAACTCAAGGGCACATCAGCAGAAAATGCTAAAAACTACAAAAACTAAACTGGCCTGTTGTTGACTAAAAAACATCCTTAGTGAGAAACCTTAAGTGATATATTGATCATTTGAGGCTAATATAAAGCCAAGATTAAGTCAAGATTGTTGTCTTGAGGTTGTCTAACTTAGACACATCCTTAATGTCTTGATTATTATTGCTTAACAATAACTTAGCCGCACGGCTAGTATAAGTCTAATGACCGAAACTTGTTTTTAAAACTTGTTCACTAGACTTTGACAAACTAAGTAAATGACCATATGTCATGTCAAAATACTTCACGACCTCTTGATTTTGATAGCCCGAACGATGGTACGAGGTTATTTATACAAGGGCTATAGGCCAAACAACACTTAAGGGATACATCAACTTAAGATTTATGTACAACATCATATTGAAAGCCAACAAACTACATATACTTGTACACTTATATCGTACACTATACTAAAACGTGAATACTATGCTTTCGTAGGAAATGGTTAAAGATCGTGGTCTTGTCATACTCTATTGTTGACATACGCTATATCGTTACACTCCGCTGTTGATCATTACAGTGAGTTTCATAGCCCCAGCTTTTGTTTAACTGTTTTATAAATTTTTTTTGGGGGAGATACATGCTACTGCTTTTACTACATGCTAAAATGCTTTATTATGGACAATTACTTGCAAAATGAATGACTGTATTATTGCATGCCTAAGTTGTTTATGCCAAAAGTCCCCAACATCATGGACCACTAATCACTGGGAGTGAGCGCAAATATTGTGGATATGCCTATCGTGATTGACGAATCCCGTTTGTGTTAGCCGGATCGGTAACCAAACGCACAATATTTGAATTATCTAGGTATAGGGAAAAATACCTACCTGGGGCAAGTTATTTATATATATATCGTCCGGTGATATATATACAACAGTCAGTCGTGAGTGCCATGAGCTTAATGCAATAATAACTATCAAGAAGATAATTGTACACATTGCAATTATACTACAAACTATATTGTCCACTACTGTTTTCAAACCTATGAAGTTTATATCGTTTGTATTGACCGGCAAGGCAATCAAACACACTATGGGCGTATAACAACATAGCCCACTGCTTTCATAAACTTGATATCTTGTGATCAACTGTTTTGCTTACAAACCTATGAACTCACGCAACCTTTGTGTTGACACTTTTTAGCATGTTATCTCAGGTTCGAAAGGAATTAGCTGGCATGGCATGTGAAGGTGCACAGAAAATATTTTGAAGACAATGCATATATTATCATTCGAAAAACTTTACAACTTTTATGTTGTACTTTTTATGATTGTACAAACTTGTGGGACCTCTGTTTGTAAACTCTGATATTTTAATCGAATGATAATTTATTTCAAAACGTCTCATTTAGAGTAGTTTTCTGTAACTTGTTCTCTGAACTATGAAGTAATACCCCAGTGACACAATCTTCCGCTCCGATAATTTTGGGGGTGTTACACTAACGACTTCTTACTGATTTCACGAACCATACTCTATTATATATATACGAAATGTAATCGAATGACAGCATGGTAGATTAATTAGGTTTCATATATACGTATTAATTAAGCATGCCAAGAAGGGTAACGATTTATACCTTGTAGCTGAACCAAGAAGGATTGAAAAGAAAGGAAGGCGACACTTCCATACACGAACTCCAAGAATCTGTTACTACTTCTTCCTTGATCTTCTTGCAAATGATTTGGAATGGTTTTGGAGTTTTCTTTGCTTTGTTATTTTGAGAGAGACAAAGGAAAAACGTGTGAAGTACATATGGAATGTCGTGTGCCATGGTTTAGGAAATAAAGATATTGAGTTATTTTTGAACCACCCGTGGTTGTGTAAGTACTAGACTTGGCTATGGCTTCAAGCACAATTAGAGTTTTACTCACGCACACCCATAGGGAGAACGAAGTGTATATTATATTGTTACAATCAGAAGTCTTAAATAATAGTCAACAAAGCAAGGCTCCCAAGCAGGCTCTAGTGAGCCCTCGAATGAAGAAGGTGACGAGATTGATTATATACTTTTCCTTCTTAGTCATACAAGTGTTAGGGGTGCGACGAGAAGAATATTGATTTGGTTGGCGATTTCCGCCTAGTAATTCACACTGTATGTTGGTGATGAATTGTACGCTATATCTCCATAGTTGAAACTAGAGCGGAATCCACTTCCCGAAGTGACGTTCCTTATGTTGTAAATTGCGTGTTGTGCCAATATTGTGCCTCTATGTCAGATTTTCGAGCTAATTAGAGAGGTTGCTCGTTCGTCCCAGTGTTTCGTTCAGAGGCTAAGTGATTTTTCGGACACAATAATAGTTTTGGACCATGTGCCTCATCATGTCCCCCCAGTCTAGTTCTAGTGTGTTGCTAAAGAGTTGGTACTAGACTCTGGGAATGTCGCCTGACCGTTTCACACAAGTGCCTTGTCTGGAGGCCCAATGCAACCCAAAAAGGCTCATTGTTTATCTATCCGCTTGAGTACCTCGTTAGGATATAACATCATAAACCGAAGTGTTTCGTTCGGATCTTATCTTGATCGGAGTTTTCTATTTGTGAGTTCCATTGGTGTTTCGTTAAGAGGTCTTCATCGAAGGCCATACCAAGGGTTTTGATCAAAGGTCTTAACCTTTAAGTTTTTATTTAAGGTTTTTCAGTCACTAACACAAGTTGTCTTGATCAGAGATCTCGATCGGGAATCACCCAAAGAGTTTCAATCGGAGTATCCTTAGCCCGAGGGGTTTCATCCAGAGGCCCATTTAGAAGGACCGTTGGTGATGTTTGTTTATATATTAAGGATTTTACTATGTGTTCTCATTAAGAGTTATTTGAATAAACCATAGCCCACTCATTTAGTGTTCACATTCATACTTCTCACTCGGAGGTCTTGACGGGGTTAGTTTATGAAACAATAGCATTTCCATCGGGGGTTTTGATTAGCTTGCCTATATCAGAGGTTCCACTAGTTGTGCTTGTTCCGATCGGAGGTTTGAGAATTTCCCTCAGAGGGTTCGTTGTCTCGATCGGAGCTTTGGGAGACGTGGTGTCTCATTCGGAGGTTGTTTGGGATGGGTGAGCCTCGATCAGAGTTTTTGGGTGAGCCATGTCTTGATCGGAGTTTTCTAGGCGTGAATCGATTGGAGTTTGGTTTGGCTTGTCCGGAGTTTTGGTTTCGATCGAAGTTTGGACGTGACTCGTTCGGATTTAATAATATATATATATATATTGGTTATTCTGAATCGTTTTTCTTTTTTGAATAGTATTCCAAAGTTTCTATTCGGGTGAGTTGGTTCAAAAGGAGTTTTAAGCTAGTGTGTCTTGATCGGAGTCTAGGAAGACTTTGCCTTGATCAAAGTTTTGGGGAAATACAATTCCTGATCGGAGGTCACCTCAAGAGTTTCAATTGTTGTATCCCTAGCCCAAAGGAATTTTGTTTGGAGCTAGCATCACAAACTCGTTCGGAGCTTTTATTCTCTAGCATGTGCAACTATGTGTATTTATGACTTCATGCTTATGCCCTCTTGGGATGGTACCAAGGTAAGGGAGGAACCACATGATCAAGACACCAATGTTATACAATGACTTGTTGGTCGAACCACACTACCTGCTCCAGAGGGAGCAACTATCGTTGAGCCTACTATGGAGGAGATCATTTCCACCCGGGCTGACTCTGGGTGGTTGCAAAGTCTAAGAACACGGCTAAGCAAAAAGCCTCTACTCGGCTGGAGGTATCTACCGATGCAACCAAAAAAAAGTAAAGGAGGCCAAGAACAACTCCAGGGTAGGGTCAAGTGAACAAAATGTTGAAAATGATAATGAGCAAGGCGGAAGCGATGAGAATTTAGATGATCATTCATCGAGTGTGGATTCCGATGCTTACTCAGACGCCTAGCATGTTAAAAGCGATCCAGAAAATACTGGATGGGCTAACGAGACCGAACTCACAAATGTTATCCATCTCCAGTCTATTGATCCATGAATGGGGTGAGAGGTGAGTGCTTCTCCCATTATTCCTCCGAACCAAGCAGTTTATGGTCCTGACCACACTGAATGCTTCATGACTACAAATAATATTACTGATGTATCTTTCGATGGAGTTCAAGGTATTTCCTAATCGCCCTTTTTACTTTAGTCAATGTTTTTTACTTCCCGTTTTCCTAAGTTTCTTTTTAGGTAAGGAAACAGTCACTCAACCTCAAGATACTGAGAAGGATATAAAACATTAGAGTGTGGGAGAGAGGACTCAGCCTTGGAGCAGCCACTCACGGTTATGATACCGATATAGGTTCTCAGCCTCAGGGTGTTCAGAAAATTTTTCATCAGTATGACACCAATGAATAGATGCATCATCCTGATATTGCTTGAGGTGAGAATTTTGATGGTGTTGGGTCAGATAAAGATGAACTCACTGACAAAGATGATAATGAGAACATTGGGTTTTATTATCATGCCAAAGTAGGAGATACCGCTAGAGACATAATTTACAAGGAGCTTTTTTCCTCCACTCCTGGTCCCTACAACATGCCATATCCTTATGATGCAGGTTTAAGCAGCAATCCTCCCAAATATATGAGGGATGAGTGGGATAACGCTCATGTTGTAAATCGTGGGCTTTTGAATAAAAACTCTTCAAGGATCCTAAGTTATGAAAGGCTATCAATGATCGAGTACTTACATCGACAGGTATAAAGAAGAAATGACTTTACGATCCAAGAGCTCTCTCAAGAGTTTGATGTTCCAGTTTCTAATAAGTAGTTAGTTTAGTTTCTAACTTATCACTTTTGTTTGGTGAAAGAGGTATGCGGTGTATCGGAGGATCTTTCAAGGTTACTCCAAGCTTGGGTATCTGATCGTGAAGTGCTCTGACGGATCCAGGGTCATGCCCCTATCCTAAGCCCTCATGTTTTCTTTATTGGAACATTAGTTTATTTTGTATAGTTCCAGTCATTATAAGGCTGACGGGCTACATGCGCAAGCATACCCCAACATCTAGATAAATACACACTACAACATATACCGATGTAATGCCCAAAGTTTTTTACCCAGTGCCTACCAATGCAATGCCTGGTTTGGTGTTCGTGTGATTTACTCAGTGCAATGAACCAGCTTGTGTGCCAAACATCACATGTATTGTACTAGTATCTGCTGATGTGCACTAACTACAATCATATTTTGTAAATTTATCATATCATATATATTTGTTGCAATGTTCGAATGTAGCACTTTGATCAACATCTTTGCGTTACTTTTCCCTACTGGTATCGTGTCTACGTAGATGCTCTTATGTGTAGCGTACACCAATGTCGCACCTCGCCTTGGTGTTTTTAATATATGCAACACTTGGATCAGTATCCTCATGCTACACCCTCCATCTGGTGTATCTACTTACTAGAGAGAAGTTATTAGAGCTAAGTAGAGGTTGCTCAAACAAAGGTTATACCATCACTCCGGAGGAGACATTGTTCCTCTACTCCAGATGAGATTATGAGCCGACTCGACATGTCGCTTAACCGAAGATTATTCCATCACTCCGAAGGAGACATTGTTCCTCTACTCCAGTGGAGACTATGAGCCAACTTGACATGTCGCTCAACTAAAGATCATACCAACACTCTAGAGGAGATATTGTTCCTCTACTCACGAGAAGATCATGAGCTGGCTAGATAGGTTGTTTAACCAGAGATTATGTCATCACTTCGAAGGAGACATTGTTCCTTTACCCTAGAGGAGACTATGAGCTGACTTGGTATGCCACTCAACCAATGACCATATCAACACTCTAGAGGAGATATTGTTCCTCTACTCAGGTGGGTATCATGAGCTGACTAGATAGGTTGGTTAACCAATGATTAGGTCATCACTCCAAAGGAGATATTGTTCATTTACCCTAGTAGAGACTATGAGCTGACCTGATATTTCGCTCAACCAATGATCATACCAACACTCTAGACAAGACATTGTCCCTCTACTCCGGAGGAGATTATGAGCTAGTTAGTAATTGTTATATTGATTATTTTAACATCACTCTGGGGGGTTGTTTCACCACTTCAGAGGAGACCATGAGCTAACCATATTGGTTACTTAACCAAAGTTTATAACATCACTCCAAATGAGATATTGTTCCTCTACTTTGGAGGAGACGATGAGCTAACTGGATTGGTTACTCAACCGAAGTTTATAACATCACTCCAAAGGAGACATTGTTCCTGTACTTCGGAGGAGACCATGAGCTAACCAGATAGGTTGCTCAACCAAAGATTGCATCATTACTCCAGAGGAGATATTGTTCATCTACTCTAGAGGAGGTTATGAGCAAGTTACTAACTGTTACATTCATTATTTTACCATCACTCCAGAGGAGTTGTTTCACCACTTTGGAGGAGGCTACAACCTAGTTGAAGTTTTAGCCAGATCAAAGATTGCACCATCGGATGTCAATCCCTATGTAGATCATCACAAGCTCATAAACTAAGTCAAGATGGTTCATCTTTAAGATGTTTAGGAGGCATCCCTCCACGGGCACCGCCTGCTTGTGATGTAGCATGGACCTAAGTCCTTTGAGTTGCTTAACTTGCCAACTCAAGAATGTAGTTATAGTGTGTGTACATTCCGCTATCGATGTAGCTAGTCATCTGGTAGCTTATACGCGCGAAAGGAAAGGTGGGTGTTCCCGGCCTTCTGTTGCGGAGTCAATTAGCAAAGGTTGCTCAGCCTAACCACCGATGGTACAGTTTCACCATAGGGAACACATTAGTAGGAGTTACCCTTTTCGTACGGAGGTAGTGAACCATCCGACATTATTTAATTATTTCGTGATAATGAGTTCAATCACACAACTCATGAGGTTGTTTCATAGACTTTGCTTCCTCCCATTATTTATGACATAAAGGTAATAGTCCTCATCCGGGGCATAATCGGAGATCCCAACTTAGAAAAGAAGCGAATAGCTTCTATCTCCTCTTCTGGAATGTTCCGATACCTTTGGTTGTGGCAGGACTACTATAATGAAGGAAGCACATAGTTCTCATTCATTCCACTCGAAGGATGAATCTGCTCATATCGCTCTTGATGAACGCATAACCGAGCATACTCATGTGATTAGAGCTATTGGTCATGACTCAAAACAACACCTTGGGGAAAGCTAAGGAGCTGAGGATCGGAGTAATCTGGAGAGTAAGGAAGTATAACTCCACCATATCCGATACGTACAATTTTGCATTAGCCTAAAGTTATGGTTCTAATATTCATGCGATAAAGCTCCTACAAGTAGTAATGAGCTCTCTCCAAGAGAGTGAGATAAGACATTCACGTGTTAATAACCAGACGATGGTTACGAAGAGACGTTGGCTCGGAGGCCTATTGTGTAACGAAGTACAGAGTGCATACTCTCGTGCCTTTGTGTACTAGCTCTTTATGACCATACCCTTAAAGTTGGGTACTCGACCACCCATGTGTAAATATTTAGACTGTAGCTCACTGTGCAATATCATGGTATAAGCTTATAGTATAAGTCAAGCCTAGTGACTGGTGGGGAGGAGATACTCCTTCGGAGGAGACACTCCTCCGGAGGAGGCACTCCTACTCCACCAGATGAAATCATCTTTCCAATAGATGTAAGATATACATGCTCCTAGAAAGCCTAACACAGTGCTCCTTCATGCACGACATGTGTTTTAGGTGTGAGGTCTGGATATAAACTCCAGATATGGTAATATGCATCGTTTGCAAGAGGCCAAGGCTAAATTAACGGTTGTGCTACCAACAACTCTACTTATGTGCTTTTTAACTCCGCATGGCAGTTTTAAAACGCGTAAAGACAAAGAGTTCAAGCACTTACAAGTATCTGCAACTGATATGTGGGATAGAATTAGTGGGTTCAGGGAAAAGGGTGCTTCACATGACCTTGATTCATAGCGGGAGTATCCCTCTGACCTCCATGGATGGAATAACTTGAGACTCCTCCCCTCTAGCACCTCATGATCCTCTGCACGAGAGCCTACAGGGGGTTGCTTTCTCCTTGCCCATATTGTCAAGTTCCTTGACCACAATCCTTAACACCTCAAAGTTTTGCTTCACGAATGGTGAAGAAGGTCCTTCATGTACTATTCCGGTGGGAATGGAGGTTCCTACTGGAGGAGTCCTCCTAGTCCCTTATATCTCGGTGTTCAAGTTTTTCCCTTACTCCAGATGAGAATCCCTAATACAACCGTCCATTGCTTAGAACTTAGTAGATTGGTATAAGGGTCCCACGGATGGCGCCAATGTTTGGCGAAAACGAATAAACAACGAACGAAAACGGATAAAAACAGACAAAAACATAAAAAATGGGCGAAAACGTAAAAAAAAGTCAAAAACGGATACAAAACTGACAAAAACGGATAAAAACGTAAAAAAACGGACGAAAATATATAAAAACAGACAAAAAGGGATAAAAACGTAAAAACGGACGAAAAACGAAAAAAAAATGGGGGAAAACGGATAAAAACGAACGAAAACGAATATAAACGGACAAAAACGTAAAAAAACGGGCGATAACTATTATTAACGGAGGGACTAACTGGGGAAAACTTGATTTTAAAAAATAAGGACTAACGGTGCAAAAATTATTAACGAAGGACTAACAGAGCAAAATACTTAACGGACTTAACTAACGCCCATCCAAAATAGGGACCAAAAGCGTGCATAGTTTCAAAATTAGATACTGCTGGTGTAATAAAAACGACTTAGGGACTAAAGTTGTTATTTTGGGCAAACCATAGGGACCAAACGTGTAATTTTTTCTAAAAAAAATAATGGTTGAGAATGGTTTATTTGATTTTTAGTTTTTCTTTAATTTTTATTGAACCAAACTCGGGTGTCTTAAAAGGTTGCAAATCAATTCTCTTTTTAAAATGGGAGATGATTTGTACACTTCATCAAATGATTTGAACACTCCAATTAGTTATATTTTGATATTTATACCCTTATAGTTACCTTTACACTTTTGCCCTTGTTGGAATCACTCCTAAACCATAATCAAGTGTTTGTAATTAATATGTAATAGTTAGCTTTATTATGGCCTTTATGTTTGCAATTAGCCTTAGGCTTATGTAGAAGGCCCATAAGCCTAGGCCTTACTCCATTAAAGAAAGGATGGAAACTAGGAGTGTTGCCCTAGCTTTCCTCCTATAAATACTCTTGTAAACCTTCATTTGAAGGTTGGTTGTTCAAGTTTTTCTCTCATTACACTCCTACGCATAACCGTGCTTATTATCTTGTGTGTGTGTGTGTTTTACTTGTTCAATCGCCTTAACCTCTTTCTATATTACTTGTGTTTGTAAAACTAGTGACCTAACAGTGGTATCAATCGCCTACTAGTTGGGTGAACGTATTGTTTGAAGTGAGTTTTGGTCTCACGCATAACGTACGGTCCATTTCTTTGGTTAGCTTAAAAACGCATTTTTTACACTTTTTAATCCAGGATTCTTGTACTTTCAATGTTATAAGGTGTTAAACTAACGTTTTTTGGCAAAAAGTTTGGAACTTTATGCGTGGATCATTGTTTTTGAACTCGTTTTTATTCGTGGGTGTAGTTCTACGCGTAACTGTTTTAGAAGGTTTGGTTCATCAAATTGTGATCTTGAAGCTATTTCATCACACAAAAACTGGTTTAGAAACATCTTTGAGCAATATCAAATTTACGAGTAAACCTACGCGTAGTGAAACCCTAAAACTACGCGTAAGTCTTTCCTTGGTTTGATCTTCATTTTCGTGGTTTACTCCGTGTTTTCTTGCTTGGATAAGCCTGAAAATACGTCGACTTTGGATATCTTTTGCACTGTGAAGTGTAAAAGATCACTTGGGATAAAACCCTAAAATTACGCATAAGCATAAGCTTACGCGTAGAAATCCTACGCATAAGATTTTTCTTACGCCTAAGCATAGTCTTACGCATAAGATAATCCTACGCCTAACTTTCTACGCCTAACTTTTGTCTACGCATAACTTTAGCGTCTTTTCCCTACTTACGCGTAAGCTAAAACTACGCGTAACTCCTTATTGTTACACGTAACTTTGGTGTTTTTACGCATAAGTGCTACTTGGCTATTGTGATTTCTACGCCTAAGGATACTTCTTCATCAAAGGTTCATTCGACTACAAAGATCCATTTTTACCAACACAAGTTTTCAACATGTCTCAACCACCATACTCTAACTATTTCCCTTACACTTATTCTCAACGACAACAACAACTAAGTCCACAACATCAACAATGGAATCAACAACAAGCAATTTATCAACAACAATTTAATCAACAACATACTCCACAACTTGGTGCAATTCCTCCACCACAAATGGTTCAAACACCGCCAAGTCTTCAAGTTCAACCCTACACAAATGACTTCAATCAACATCCATCAAGGAACACTATGAAGGAACCCACTTGGTTTGCAAAGATGTGTGAAGCTTTAAGCAGCCAACAATCAATTCATGAGGCTGGATCATTTGATAGACCTCCAATGCTCACTCCAGGAAACTACGATCAATGGGTGATAAGGTTCTTTAGGTTTTGTGATCTGAAGAAGCCACATGGAAAGTTCTTAAAGAAGGTATCTTGGAAGGTCCATTTGAGATGCCTACTGTCATTGTACCCGGAGATCCTACTGCTATTCCACCAAGAGATGAACAAACAAACATTGCTACTGTTGCAGATCTAAATCCAACTGAACTTCTACACTATGAAGCTGATGAGCTTGCAATGCAATATATCCTTTTAGGATTACCTAACCCAATTCTTCAAAGTGTTGATGCTCAAAAGACTGCAAAGGAAATGTGGGACCATATTCATCTTCTTATGGAAGGATCAGTACTCAATCAGGAGGATTTGGAATCCAAAATTTACTTGGCTTATGAACACTTCATGATTGAACCTGGAGAGACACTAGAGTCTTATCATCATCGATTTTCAGACATCATCAATGATTTGGATAAACACAACATCATCATGCCAAGAATTGCTGTGAATACTAAGTTCCTGAGTAGTCTTGGTACTGAATGGGAGAAGTATGTCATTTTTCTCCGTCAAGCGAAGAATATGCATCATTCTACATATGGATTGTTGTACGATTACTTGAAGCCTCATGAAAAGGAAGTTGATCGGGAAAGGATTCTCCGTGCTCAAATTGCTCAACCTACACATCCGGAAAATCAACAACTTGCTTTATATGCTCAACAAAGTTATCCTCCTCAACAAGCAACTCAACCAACTGCCTCAACCACACCAAACGATCAATCACAGCAACCTCAACAAAATCAATTGGTTCCTTACAACAACAACAATGATCAAGCACTTCATAGTCAAACTAATGAGGAATCCGATCCGTTCGAAGCATTGCAATAGGGATTTGTTATGATTGCTAATGCTTTTAGCTGTTATACCAACAAATCCAACAATCATATTCGTTCCTCATCCAATACACGAAATCAGGCTGTTGTGAACAATGGACGAGTTGAAGTTCAGAATCGTGGTTATGGTCGTCAAATGGGAGGTGGTCAAGGGTTTAATGCTATGGGTAGGAATAACAACAGAGCTCAAGTGGTGGAACAGGGAAATGCTCAGAATGGGTTGAATGGTCTTCGATGCTACAACTGCAATGAGAAGGGACACCTGGCTAATGCATGCCCAAAGCCAAGGACTAAGGGCAGTGCTTCTTTCAAAGAGGCTCTTCTTTTGGCTCTTAAGGATGAATCTGGTGGATCTCTCACGAACAAAGAACAAAGCTTTATGGCAGATGCAGACTCAGATGATGATATGGAGGACTTGCAGGCCAATGCAGCTGTTATGTTGATGGCTAATATGCATGAGTTACACATGAGTGAAACAGGCCCAGTGTATGACACTGATGGCTTGTCTCAGGTACCCGAACAAACCATCATCATATCTTAACTAATATCTCCGCCAATATCTGAATCCGGCACGGCTCAGACTGTTCAAAATGAGTCATCTACATCTCATTCTGACGATTTTCAAATAAACCCTGTAGTTACATTTGACTATCAAGATGACCTTATGGTTTCCCTTGATAATCAAATTGACTCCGTGGTTGTACTTGAGGATCTAAATAATGATCATGTTGTGACTCACGTTGAACAAGCCGAACTGTTGCCTCATCCATATTTTGCTCGTTTAATTCAAGACCATCAAATCAAAATGGAGGAATGTTATGCATTAAATAAGGACTTAAAAAGCAAAAATGCACTGTTAACCAAGGATTTTGAATGCTTACAAATGCAACTCAACTTTTTCAAAACTCAAGAAAACCGTGAAAAAGGTTTTGAAGCCGCTTTTGCTAAATCTCATCAAAACGAAAAATATTTAGAGAGACAGATGCGTGATCTAGCCGCTTCGAAGAATGCTTTGTTGTCTGAAATAGAACAACTGAAACATGAACATAAAAAGCAAATTAACGCTCTCACCTTGGAAAATCAAAAAGCTAAGGCTGAGTTGTTAACTTGTCAAAAACAGTTCTCCGCATACAAAAAGCATTCAACAAATCGGGTAGATGACCTTCTTGCAGAAATTATTGGCTTGCAAAACAAAATTAAAGAGTTTAAAACTGTTGTTTACAAACATGGTGAATCAGTAACAGCTATTGAAAAGTTTACTTTAAAACCCAATCCAAAAGGATATGGACCAAACCTAGCTGATTACAAACCAAAGCTTTCACTAAAAACATTCAAACCAAATCCTGAAGTTTCCAGTGCAGAATATAAAATTAATGATACTGTTATGAGTGTTGTTGAATATCATCGTCAAGAGGAATTAGATGCAGAAGACGAGAGTCGGTCAAAATTAAAAACTGTTGTTTACAACAAACCTTTTAATTATTCAAAACCGGTCACTTTCGTCACACCAACGGATTCTTCTAACACACCAAGGGTTATCATCAAAACACCTGAGTCTTCTAATCTTAATCCCCAACCAGATTATGCACAAATTTATGGTCCTTTACCTTCCATCAGCGAAGTAAACTCAAAACCTGAAAATCGCAAAATTCTTAGATATTTTGATATTTTCATGGCTGACCTCAAAACTTTAGAACATGAGATAGAATATCATTCTGAAATCAAAGTTCAACACTTTCAATCGCCTCTAGCGCGAGAACAAAGAGACATTTTTCAGAAAAATCTTTTACCAAATGTTAAAAATTTGAAAAGTTGTGCATTGTCTTGGGAACGGGACTTTCATAAGGAACTTGGAGTCATGAAGGTCGTTTTCGAGAAAACTGAAACATCTATTTCTAATACTAAACGTAAAAAGAAAATGTTGAGAAAAGATGTTGATCGACTCTTGGAAGATGTTATCTGTGCCGATATCCATAATGTTGTGTTATTCTATTCCTTGCCACATGCATCTGATTATATCTCTGCTGATAATGTTGACTCTGTGGTAACTGTTGAGAATACTGATAATGTGCTTCAGATCGAGTCTTTAAAAGCTGAAAATAAACAATTACTTAACGAACTTTACAATGCAAAACGTCGTCTTCATTGGTGTGAAAAAGATATTCACAATCATCAACTTAGTTTTCAAAAGAAAATCGCTCAGTTGAGTGCAAAATCTTCTGATCCTAAAATTGAGCAACTGGATGATCAAAACGTGTCTTTGAAAAGTCAAATCTCAAAATATGAACAAGAACTTGTAAAAGTTAAACAGGAATATGGTGTCATATTTGATTTACTCAATAATACTCGACATGAAGCATCAAACGAACTTGATCACTATCTTGCTCACACTAGAGAAGTCATGAATTTTGCTGGTAATATTCGTTCTGAAAATCAAGAGTTGATTCACACTATCTCTAAGTTAAGAGAAATGTTAGGAAAGTATGAACAACTTCCGCCAACCATCATTAAGAGATTAGCACCAGTAATACTCAGTAATCGTGCACCTAGAATCCCTACTGCCAACTCACAAGTTGCTAACGTGCTTCCTTCTACTGAAACAGGAATAGTTGCGTCTTTTCCAAACGTCCGCACTTCACAGCCTAGGAGCACTCAATCAAAGAATAGGAAGTTGCGACCTAAGAAAAGATCAATAAGGAATGCTAAAGTAGAAGAACACCCTAGGACTATGAATAAGACTCACGTTGCTTCTACTATAGATGTTGCGTCTGGCAAATGTAATAGAAATAGTGATGTAACGAATGCTAAACCTTTAAGCACTTTTGATATTCAGTCTGATGCACCTTGTGTTATTTGTCGTAAAAGTATGAATTCTGATTGTCATGACAAATGTGTTGCTAAAGCTATAATCTCTCGTTTACGGAATCCTAAGAATCAGAATACCTCTAGGACCACTAATCCTTCTAAGTCTGTGCTTGGTAGACCGCCCTCTTTAGATTCTAAGAATGTAGTACCAGTTTCACCTCCTAAGAATGTAGTACCACCTAGTGCATTCACTAAGACTAAAGCAAAGAGTTGTCATAGATGGCAGAAATGGATATATAACACACTAGGATTTAAATGGATGCCTAAAATTATTATTGTGTGTATATCTAATATACCTGCTTTGGAACCCTCTAACATCTCGGGTTCCACATCTACCTCTATTCCATCTGTGTCGTCTGTTTGTAATGCAGGTGATACAGATCATTCTCTGGATTGTTGATAGCGGATGTTCCCGACACATGACAGGCAACCTTAAACTGTTATCAAACTTTATTGCAAAGTTTATTGGCACTGTCAGGTTCGGGAATCATCACTTCGCAGCTATCATGGGCTACGGAGACTATGTCAATGGGAACATCGAAATCAGCAGAGTTTACTATGTGGAAGGCCTCGGTCATAATCTGTTTTCAGTAGGTCAGTTTTGTGATGGAGATTTGGAGGTTGCTTTTAGGGAGAAAACTTGTTTCATTCGTGATCTACAAGGAAATGACCTTATGTCTGGCTCGCGTAATTCTAGTCTCTATACTATCTCTATGCAAGACATGGTTGCTTCATCTCCCATCTGCTTACTTTCAAAGGCAACATCAACAAAATCCTGGCTATGGCACCATCGTCTCTCACATCTAAACTTTCAAACCATCACCAATCTTGCTCGACACAAACTAGTTGAAGGTCTCCCACGATTCCGGTATTCAAAAGATCACCTTTGCTCAGCCTGTGAACAAGGGAAAAGCACTCGTGCTCATTTTTCTTCCAAGGTGGAACACAGCTCTCAGCATGTGCTTCATCTTCTTCACATGGATTTGTGTGGCCCGATGCGCGTGCAAACGATCAATGGCAAACGCTACATCTTAGTAATTTTTGATGACTACTCACGATGGACTTGGGTCTACTTTCTTCGAAGCAAAGACCAAGCTCCACAAATGATCATCACCTTTCTCACGAAAATACAGGTTCAGCTCCGCAACACCGTCAGACTAATCAGAACAGACAAAGGAACTGAATTTGTTAACCAAACCCTTCGTGAATTCTATGAGAAAGTGGGAATTCAGCATCAAACATCTATTGCACGTACACCAGAACAAAACGGAGGTGTTGAAAGACGAAACCGAACGTTAGTGGAAGCTGCAAGAACAATGTTAATCAATGCTAAACTTCCAGATTACTTGTGGGCAGAAGCCGTATCTACTGCACGCTATACTCAAAACCGTTCTATGATCACAAAACACCACAACAAAACACCTTTCGAGCTTGTCCACAACCATAAACCGAATCTCAAACACTTTCATGTATTTGGATCCCTTTGCTATCCAAATAATGATCGTGATGATTTTGGAAAGCTCAAAGCCAAAGCTGACATTGGCGTCTTTATTGGATATTGTGAGAATTCTAAAGGTTACCGGATCTGGAATCGTCGTACAAAACAGGTGATGGAAACGATTCATGCTCATTTTGATGAACTTACAGAAAAGGCTTCTGAGTATAACAGCTTAGAACCCGGTCACAATCGTTTAAACTTCCCTCAACCCCCATCATCAGCTGAACAAAGCCCCCAGCTCACTCGTCAACAAATGGAAAGGTCATTTGCTCCTCTGTTCAGTGACGATATTGATGAACGTGCTCCAGGTGTATCCGCTGTTTCCGCTGCACAACCTGATAATACTCTTATACCTGATACACCTGCTACAACAACTACTGTTGAAGATGCACCTACACCAGTTGACTCCAACACAACAGTTGAACACACCGCTTCCAACAATTATGAACCAGCTGATGATATTCTGAATGAAGTACCCCCACCTGCAGATTTTGATTCAAATGCGTTCTTTAACCCGTTTGCTAATGACACTGTTGCACCTGATGTCGCGGAATCATCAACAAACCATTTGAATCCTCAGAATCTGCACAATGTATACCAACATCAACCCTCTACACATCGATGGACAAAAGGCCATCCTCTGGCTAACATTATTGGCAACCCGAATCAACCAGTCGTTACGAGACAACGTCTTCACACAGATGGTGAACATTGCATTTATGCACTCACTGTCTGCCAATCTGAGCCTAAAAACATTAAAGACGCAATGACAAAAGACAACTAGATTGAATCCATGCAAGAAGAACTCAACCAATTCAAACGTCTTGAAGTATGGGAACTGGTTGAAAGACCAACAGGGGTCTACGTCATTGGTCTCAAATGGATTTGGAAAAACAAATTGGATGCTGAAGGGAACGTAATCCGAAACAAGTCACGTCTAGTTGCTAAGGGTTATCGTCAGGAAGAGGGAATAGACTTTGAAGAATCTTTTGCTCCGGTTGCTCGTCTTGAGGCTGTTCGGATATTTCTCGCGTTCGCGGTTCATATGAATATGACGGTCTTTCAGATGGATGTCAAAACTGCGTTTCTCAATGGACAACTGAAAGAAACGGTTTATGTCAGCCAACCCGAAGGATTCGTTGATCCAGAGTTCCCGAACCATGTCTACAAACTGAACAAAGCTCTTTATGGTCTCAAACAAGCCCCTCGGGCATGGTACGATAAGCTATCATCTTTCCTCATTGCTAATAATTTCACCAAAGGTTCGGTTGACCCAACTCTTTTTATACAATATCACGGGGCACATATCTTAATTGTTCAAATTTACGTGGATGACATCATTTTTGGGTCTACACATAAAATGTTTTCAATAATGTCCATGATGGGTGAACTCACGTTCTTTCTAGGATTACAAGTTCATCAATCACCCCGTGGTATTTTCTTGAGTCAGTCCAAATATGCCCTTGAATTGTTAAACAAATTTGGAATGAAAACCTGTGATACTTATGCCACACCAATGACTCATACCAAGAAGCTAGACGCTGATTTACATGGGAAATTAGTTGACCCTACCAAATACCGAAGTATTATTGGGTCTCTCATGTATCTAACAGCTAGCAGACCTGATATTGTCTTTGTCGTTTATCTATGCTCCCGTTATTAGTAGCGACCAACTGAAACCCACCTCTCTGAGGCTAAAAGAATCCTCTGATACATCAAGGGAACCATTAACTTGGGGATCTAGTATCCAAAGGATTCTGGTTTTGAACTAATCGCTTTTTCAGACGCTGACCACGCAGGATGCTTAGACTCAAGGAAAAGTACTTCAGGAGCTCTACAATTTCTTGGTGATAAACTGGTGTCTTGGCAATCAAAGAAGCAGGATTGTACATCGCTGTCATCAACCGAAGCAGAATATGTAGCCATGTCCGCGTGTTGTGCTCAAGTCATATGGATGAGAACACAACTCAAAGACTATGGTTACGTATTTGACAGAATCCCGATGTACTGCGACAATCGGAGTGCCATTGCGATCTCGTGCAACTCAGTTCAGCACTCGAAATCAAAGCACATCGATCTACGCTATCATTTTATCAAGGACCACGTGGAACAGGGTACCGTTGAATTATACTTTGTGGGTACAGAATACCAATTGGCAGATCTACTCACCAAAGCCTTGCCTCCCGCTAGGTTTAATGAGTTGGTCCACCGGATTGGTATGAGGTGTTTGACTCAAGAGGAATTGGATGACCTCCTAAAACAGTCTTAAAAACCTGTCAAACACCAAAATATCTTTTGTAAATAAATTTTCAAAAACCAAATACAAAAATATAAAATCTTTTAAAATAACAAAAATATTCTTCTAATCTAATTTTCTTTCAACATGGCAAGTACATTTCTTCCATCAACACTATAATCTTTCAAAAATTCAGTATTTTTCTGATCAAGTGTTGAGGGGGAGAAAATTATCACTTAACTGTTTCAAAACATCTGTGTACTTGCATGTTATCATATCCCGGTTGTATCTTTTATCAATGGTGGTAAACTTTTCTGGTTAAATGACACTCCTCGGACTAAAATTTATAACCTTTCATCATTTACCTAAGTCGAGGGGGAGTGTCGTCAAGTTTCTTTCTTAAAATCTTTGTTTGATAACCAAAATGGAAGTTAAATGGCTTTGTTTAAAAAAAGGAAAAGGTGGAGGGACCAAAAATGTCAAAATCTTAAAGTTATTTTAAATAAAAACACCTCCCACCTACCTTTATCTTCACATTTATTACTCTTAACCTAAAACATCCTACGCATAGAATTCGTTCAAGAAATCCGTACTTTAGATCATCATTTTGTAAGTGTTTTCATGATCTTAACGATAATACAAGCTAAGGTTTTGAATTTCAAGCAAATCCTACGGATAAAACGTTAGTTATGCGTGATTATGTGTTCTACGCATAAGCGTATGAACACACAATCAATGTGAGTGTGTTTTTGGTTGAAAAGAAAGTGTCAAAACGTGTTTTTAACAACAAGGATACTATTTTTACCCTCTAAATCCACCCAGAAACACGAATTGATGGTTTTTGAATATTAGGGTTTATGAGTCGATTTGGGTGTTTATAAATGTGAAGAGTTTTGTTCAAAAAGATTGTTGTGTAATGTTTATATGATGATGAATTGATGATTTCCAAGCTTTATCACCACCCAGAAACTCTAAATGATTAAAAATTTGGAATTAGGGTTTAAAGTTCATAAGTTTGGGCATCTTTGATTCTCCACGATTTAGATGTTATAACTTGGTTTATAGACTCACACAACATCTTAGAACTACCTAAAATTGTTTGGTGCAAATCCCATGGCTAGAAATTATACGCGTAATTCATAACCCTTAGGGTTTTGACCTACGCGTATGACTTTCTACTCATAACTGTTTATCGAATGTTCATGCCATGATTTGTTGTTAAAATGAATTTTTGTGTTAATATTGATGATTTGATGAATTTATTTCAGGCTTGCTGCGCTTAAAATTCAGAATCAAGGTCATTTGAATCTCTACGCTTAAGGATTACCTTACGCGTAGGCAGTTATGCGTAAGAGAAATCCTACGCGTAACTACTACGCATAAGGTTCTACAATGGGACTACGCGTATCCTGTGAAGGATATGCGTAAACAGTGACTCTACGCATAAGGTCTACTCTTACGAGTAAGCCTTACGCGTAAGGTCTTTATACGCCTACGCGTAAGCCCTACGCATAAGGTCCCTTTCCTACGCGTAACCTTTCTTACGCGTAAGTTAGGATCCTACGCGTAAGCTTTCGTCTACGCGTATATCATTTCTGTTTACGCTTAACTTTGCCAAATCTACGCCTAAGCCTTGATTGACCTTCATTATGAATTGTTACGTGTACAAACTTGTAAATAAACTAATCATAACGTCACGAATCCAATAATGTCACTAATAAACTTAATCGTTTGATATGTTGTGAACAATAAGTGATAACATAAACTTTAAAACTTAAAGTTAACTAACTCACGAAACATTTCACGACGTCATTAGACTATTGGACAAACAAGTGACTTAGGACTCGTAACAATCATTGACACTGTACATTCAATAACTAGACAATAAAACCTTCTGTTGACTAACATTATGTCTTTCGATATGTTGGTTCTTTTGGCTAATGTTATTTCAGATCACGACATGGCTGCTCAAATGAATGTGGATGAACCTGAGGTTCTCACTATTGCTGATATCTTCCCAAATGGCTATCCGAGAAAGATTGGAAAGAATAACCTCAGGGTTGACTTTGAAACCCTCACATGCTCATAATCTTCTTGTCTCATTGCTGTGGATATTCTAAGGAATCATCCATACCAGAACATGCTCTCACACTCTGCAACTGTACCGGAAATCTACATTCAGCAATTCTGGAATTCTATGCATAGGATCACAGGTCAAAGTGCTGTGACAGTGACTCTTAATCACAAACAAGTCACCATCACTCCTGCAGACTTATGGGCTGTTCTCATCATTCCAGACATCGCTCCAACCGACTTCTTTGCTACACCTACTGAGGAGACAGTTCTTCAATTCCTGATAGATATTGGATAAGATGAAGCTTCAGGAATTGCTACTAAGCACTCTCATGTGGAGCTTAAGAACATTCCTCAACCGTGGAGAACCCTCTACATCATCATTACCAAGTCTGTTTCGGGTCGTGACAGTGGTTATGAGCATCCTAAGCTCATGGAACTACAAATCTTCTGGTCTCTGATCAATAAGAAGGACATCGAAATCGAAGCACTAATATGGGAAGACATGATGATGTTTCACAAGAAGCTTGGCTCAAAGATTCCCTATGTCAGATACACAAAACTTTTGATCCAGAGAGCACTTGGGCTTAATCCTGATATCCCCAAGAGGCTCAATGACCCCGACAATCACGACTTGTTGTCCGAACCTATCCTTTCTATCAGAATCAAGGAATCGACAACTAAGAAGCAGGGTGCCGTGCTGCCTGATCACCTTCTATCTAAAGAAATCAAGAAGCTTGAAACGTACAAAAGGTATCTAGTAGCAGTAAAAGAAGGCAAAGTTGGTCATCTTGATGAAAAACTTTCAGGAACTCCTACTCGGAGAACCAGAAGAGGAAGTGTTGGAAGTGCAGTAAGTTCTGAAAGTCAAAGGAAGTTTCCCAAAAGGAATCCTCCTCGCAAAAGGATTGTTCCCGTAAAGGAAGTTGAACCTATTCACACACCTGAACCGCAAAGAAAGCTTAAGGACGAAAGCTCTGAAGGTACTGAATCAGAAGAAGAGATTACATACTCTGAAACTGCAAAGGATGACACTCCATTAGTACTGAAACCTCCTAGTCCTCCAGCTGAACATGGCAAAGGGAAGACTCCAGCGCTTGTGCCGTATGATCAGAGCTCAAGCTCAGAAAGTGATGAAGAGCAACTGGATCAATCCTACAGGAAGAAGTTTAAATTCGTTAGACACCTTCAAAAGGCTGAAGAATTTGCAAAAGACCAAATGGGTGGACCCGGAGGATCAAGTGGTGCTGCCCACTCTTCACCAGGTCCTGATGCGGTTAATCGACCCGATAAGGGATATGGTGCCACCACTCTTGTGCAACAACAAAAGCTTGTGGAGGATACTATCGAATATGACTTTGAGAAATCTGAAACTGAGAAGTCTGAGAAAGATAAAGATGCCGATTATGACAAGTTACTTCTGGAAAGTCCTACACGCTCACAGAAGGAAACTTCTGAACCGCCCAAGGACCCCGAGTCTCCTCATGTCTCTTCCTCATCAGATTCATCATCTCACTCCTCACCACCACCATCAAAGAGATCAACCAAATCATCATCCAAATCTGTTAAGAAACCACCTCGATCTTGGATTTCTCATACACATGAAAGAATTGTGAAAGCTGTCAAACAAGTCAGAAAGAAAGACATGCTATACAGGAAGCTAAACTTTCTCAATAAACAAATACAATATCTACATGACGAGAATGAAAAGATGAAAGGAGAAAGGAAGTTTATTCAGGAATTCATGAAAAATCATCGTCAAGAGGAACTGAACGAAATGATCGAAGGTTACACTAACAAGTACCTTCAGGATTTCGTTCCTAAAGTCACAAAGGAGATGTTTACCAGACAACTATATCCGAATCTTATGCAGATAGCCAAGCAAACTATAAGATCAACACCTTTAACTGTCACAATAAATCCATCTGATCCTGTAGTTTTCTCGGATAATGAATTGGTGGCCAAGCTTGTCACACAAATGTCTAAACGATCTGGGACATTTACTTCTGAGGAAGGAAAGCTGTTTCAAGCATTGCTGGACTACCAACTCAAAGAAGCATGTAGATTCGAAGCAGAAAAGTCTAAACGTCCTAGAGACGATGAAGATAAAGATCAGGATAAGAATGATGAAGCTAAACGTCAGAAGAAGTCTGGTGAATCATCTTCTATGTTACCTCCTCTCCAACGGACTCCTACTCAACAAAGGTCCCCTCCTCGTTCTTCTACAGGTAAACCTCAGGACGATTCCGAGTTACCACCCCTGACTCAGAAAACCGGTGATCACTTTGAGTATACGGGTGGTGACGATGAAGAGGTCCTTGAGCCCCTACAACAACCCACCTCTCCCAAACAAGTTCAGAAACCAGAATCATCATCTAGGCCTTTGAAAAAGAAGAAGAAGAAGGCACCCATGGTTGACGTCGTATCATGGCTAGATGACGATAAAACTGAAGAATTTGAATGGTTCTCTACTCTTGTTAACAACACTCCCTACCCTGAAGAAGGTCAGAATTTGGTAGACGGTAATACATTGGAGCATGCAAAACTTTTGCAAGAAAAGTTCCATGTGAAGAAGATGACGAAATCCGAATTGAAGCGAATCAAGAATGAAGCATTTCAACTGTTAAAAGACAGCTCCGAAAGTGCCATCGAGGTCGAATATCACCTTGAGAACATTGCTCGAGCCATGTCTAACAACATGGATTGGCTCAACCCAGAAGCAAACGTCGACTTCACTAAACGGGACAACCCTCCATATTACACCGACTGGTCAAAACCTCTACCAACAATTGGCCAAACAGCTGAACCTAGGATTCCATTCAGATATTTCTTCAACAAAGACCTGGAATTTCTTCTACATGGTGGCGATGGATCAAGGAAATACGCTACATCTTTGACACTTCCATTTCCTGCAGCCATATACTCAAACTGCATAGCCATCGAGGAATGTGCCAATCACTTGTTCTCTGACAAAGTGGAAGCATACGACCGAGATGCAATGTACGGGATTCATCATTGGCCGGAACGCCGATGAATCTACTACAGAAGCTGTCAGGTTCAGAAGTCTCAACATGCGGTGTTCAGTACTAAGGATATCGTTGCCATCAAACATGTTGTTCTGTCATCTAAGTGGGACTACACCTTCCTAAAGAATATCGTAGTCAAACGACAAGATGAAAGGGATTATGCATTCTCTAAAGCTGACTTTGAGAATTTGTCTATCAACGACATCGAAGACATGTACCTTGCCAAAGTACAAGGTCGCATGAGACAATTTTCAACCGAAGTACAACGTGAATTCATCAAGTCATTGCTCATCTTCATCAGACGCATAGTCATCAAGGAACGTGTAGAAGATCTTCAGCTGGCAGTTGAATCTTATCAGACCCGTGTCAACTTCACTCCACCTCAGCTAGATCTTCCCGACCTCAACCAGCTCTCACAATATACACTCATCAGCAAACCTTTCGGCGTCGTTTACCGTAGTGAACTACAAAGAAACTGCTTAATGGCATGTAGTGAACTTCACAAGTTTGGGGATCACACTTTGAAGATGGTTAGGGACGGATTAGCCTATAGGTTAAAGGACATACGTCAAAAGATTGGGTCTCCTAAGCGATGGAATTCTCAGGATCGCAAGGATGTGAGGAGGATCATCAGAATGATTGATGAAAGGTTGTTTCGAAGGGATCAGTTCAGAACGATGGAAAGCTTTGTTGGTGGTCGACCCAGGATCAACATCACCGGCTATCAACGCCCTGTTCGCACTCCTGGCGACATCACTGGACTTCCTGGTACCCCTTGAATTGTTTCTTTCATTATAAATTTGGATGTGTGATTTTATATGTCTATGGCTTGTGCACACATAACAGTGTACAACCCGTAATTGTCAAGAAAGGACCCTGTGGTACGCTTCAGTGCCACAATCCTTATAAAAGGAGCGAAAGCTTCTTACTTTTGAGTAAAACCTATCAAACCTTTCATTTTTCAAGGTTTTGCTCAAAAGGACAAGTACTTCCCCGTATGATTTTCAAAATCTCAACCGTTTATATCACTAGTTGAGGGGGAGTATTTGAATTATAACTTTGTTCACAAATTGTTCATAGTGGTCATCCTCCTGCAACACTCGAAATGGTCATATTTATTCTCAACCGTTCAAAAATAACATTTTATATGCCATTTTTGAGGGGGAGAAAATTGTGTGATAAGAAATATGTTGTGCAAAATGCAAATGAATCTATGTACTTCAGACTTAACCAACGAATTGACGGTACTAAACTATTAGTAAATCGAAAAGACTTGTCCTGGACGGGTAATAATTTCAAGCTAGTTCGCTAGTAATGTAAACGTGTCTCGCAAAGGACTTGTCGGAGTAGAAAGTACCATTCGAGAAACTCTTGGTAGACATGAACTCTGACGGGTATGACAACCTTTCGAGGTTTGTCTACACCTTCAAGGTAGTTATTAGAGCTAGTTGCCACCTAAAAGCTGACAATGTAACTCTTTAACTATACAACGTAACCGTGTCTCGCGGGGGATTGTCTATCTTGAGTTGATCAATTCAAAAGTGGGCGCTCTTCCCACACAGTGCAGATTTCCGTCAAAACTCTAAAGCACATGTGGAGGGGGAGTATTTATGCAAAACCTTATCTCTCACAGTGGTTCAAACATGTTTTTCATTTACAAACCCCTTTGAGAGATTCTTCACAACAGTGATTTTAATGGCAACATAGGTTAGTCATGGAGTTATAAGGTGACTAAGGTTAGGAATAACCATCCTATGATCCACCAGAGCCGGAGGGATCTACCCAAGGACATCACAAATAGTTAGTACTTAGAAGTCCTTAGGTACGATTATAAAAAGGAGAAAATGAGAATCGGAGAAAGAAGGAGTTGAAGAATTAAAAAGAAATGCAAAAAAAAGGGTGAAAAGAAATAGCCCTCCAAATTATTCAACTTAGGGCAGACACCGGGTTCAATTCATATGCTACTGGTTGTCACTTAGTGACGCCGGTATTGTAGATTAAAAGTCGTCATGGACCCAGTGACACATGCACTAAACCTTCTTAGCCACTCAAGTTTCTCTCAACAGAAGCTTGTTTCATTCTCACAGGGAACCCTACGTAAACTATTGGCTTTCTCTTAGAGATCGCTGGTATTAAAGAAGGAGACCCTCTCCCTAGTCTCCGCTCAGGAAAACCAAAACGCACTATTGAGTCTAGAGCCACGAGATTCATCAAAAGATCTCTTAGGTACACTTGACATTTTATCACTTGACGTTCAACAATAAGAATTTCAGTGGTACATTATCGAGTCCTTCACATATCTTAGCAATCTGTCGAGAATATTTATGAGAGGTTCATATCTGTGATCCTCAGTGATTGAATGGAAACTCCTGCCAGGGTCAACATCAAACAGCCCTGACAGCAGGTGACTTCGGTAACTCCCCGTGGATTACGCGGAGTGTGTCTCAAACGGTCTACAGTCGTGAGGTGATGCTTCGGTGTACCTCAGCGACTCATCTGGACTGTAGATGTACTTCGGTACATCGCGTTATCTCACTTGTGGGACTCCAGTTCAGGAACGGCCTTTGTAAGAATTAGAGTTGTGTTTTCACACTATGTTATTAACACTCTTGAAGTTCAAACTTGTAAGTGCCGGAACCTGCTTATTACTAACCGTTTGAAATGTTTTCTTCTTATGGAAGCTCCGGAGCGGGATGATCGTGCTGATTCTTCTCATGCTCACGCCAACATCATCACTAATGGAAGTTCTATTCAGAAGCAACACAACAGTCAGAATGATTCTTCGTCAAACCAAAGAATCTACAAAGTTAAAGACTTAAAGAACTTCATCAGTATTGAATTCCAACGTCAAAGAGCGTGTGAGCATGTTGAAGAATGACGTGGAGACACTGGAGCAGCGAAGCAGACCTAAGGCAGACTTGATGCAGACTACAACATACTATCACTTTCATCACAAAGAACAATGATCAAAGAACAAAGTTAAAGATGACGTCAAAGCATAACTGTTCAAAGACAACTATCTCTCTACACTGGGGAGATTGTTCGAATCAAGGCAATTCTTCTCACAAGAAAGAAGAATGTCAGAAGACGTCAGAGCTACTATTACATCAACGCCTTCACCGTTCATCACCAACACTTGAGGGGGAGATTGTTGGAATCACTCCTAAACCATAATCAAGTGTTTGTAATTAATATGTAATAGTTAGCTTTATTATGGCCTTTATGTTTGCAATTAGCCTTAGGCTTATGTAGAAGGCCCATAAGCCTAGGCCTTAGTCCATTAAAGAAAGGATGGAAACTAGGAGTGTTGCCCTAGCTTTCCTCCTATAAATACTCTTGTAACCCTTCATTTGAAGGTTGGTTGTTCAAGTTTTTCTCTCATTACACTCTTACGCATAACCGTGCTTATTATCTTGTGTGTGTGTGTGTTTTACTTGTTCAATCGCCTTAACCTCTTTCTGTATTACTTGTGTTTGTAAAACTAGTGACCTAACAGCCCTGTAAAAGCATAAATGTTCAAATGTAACTAATTAAAGTGAGTTGCTAGGATCCCGATCCTGATTTTAGGATCTTACGATTTTACGATACTGCAAAGCAAAAACGATCTGGATCCTACATAGGATCTTTGCAGGCTTAAGATCTTATAGGATCCCGATCTTTACCATACGATCTTACGATCTAATCCGATCCGATCTTACTTTTCTCGGATTACAAACTAAAAAACTACAAATTTATGGGTTGTTTGTTTGTAGAATTCAAAAAACAACATGTTAATCTTTTTAAATATTTTATAATCATAATTTATGACAACATTTATATGAAACATTCATAGTATTTTATGGTTATAATGTATTAGAATTTATAGATTTGTATAAAATTACATAAACTATTAAGAAATAACATTAGAGTAGGATCTTAAGATCCCGATCCGATCTTACGATCACGATCTTACAAAGACGAAAATGATACTGGGTAGGATCCCGATCTTGACAACCTTTATTAAACTATCCCAATCATTTAATAAAGGGGTAATTATGAGAATGCATCTTTTGCTCAAGGTGTCATCACTTTTTGGGAAAAAAGTTTGGGTATTTCCAAAATAGACCTTGAGACTTGCGACTTTTTTCTTCCAATCTAAGAGTGCCAAGTGTCCTGACACTTTTCGGAACCCAATCATTGAAATTACCTTTTCATCCCTATGATTTATAATCGACTTATATCCAGCGACTTTTTAATATTCGAGCGATTTTATTTTTTTATATTTTCGAGGAAAAAGTCAAACTTTTGAAAGTATTATTTTATTCCTTTTGCTCCTTCCCAATGCTGAGCGACTTAAGCGAATTACTTTGAGCTCCTTTTTTAACTTTGTATTTTTGTATTTTTTTTACATAACTTTTAAATACTTTTTAAATTAAAATGACTATTGTACCCTTAAATATTTTTACATGTTGAGCATCTTCTTTCCTTTAACAAAACCAAAATTAGTCTACTACTACTACCAATTCACTTTTTAAACTAAAAACTATGAAACTAAAACTCTAAAACTGTTATTGGCAACTGCTAGCAATTCACACTACAAGAGAAACTCCATTTAATGACTGAAACTTTAACTGAAGAATAAAAAAGTAAATAAAAAGTCTAACAAAAACATTTGTTCTGATTGAGAATGCATAACTGATTGTAGGACGTAAACAGTGCCGCCATCAACTCCGTTTGCTCTCAGAGTCCATACATTTGCTCTCTTGCTCTATATCTAAGGGAAACAATAACTCCTCACATTATTTGTCATTTCAATTAAAAAATCAGAAGTTTTATCTCTCTCTCAAGCCGTCGTCAACTCCGGCTATCAACACCCTCACCTCCGGCTATCAACACCTTCATCTCTGGTTATCTCACCATCTCCGATCAATTCACCGTCGCGAAGGTATTATTTCTCTAATTTTAATATACATATAATAATTAGTGTTTCATTTACATCGATTGTTGTGTAAATGAGCTTCGATTATCACCAATTGTTGTGTGGACTTAGTATGCAATAGTGCGAGTCCCATATTGATTAGAATCAAAACAAGCTAGCAGTGGTTTCGAGAAATGTAGCAGTGGTTACCTAAATATACTAGTAGTGGTTTAGTAACACTAGCAGTGGAATAAAATAAAGTAGCAGTGGTTACCTAAATATACTAGCAGTGGTTTAGTAACACTAGCAGTGGAATAAAATAAAGTAGCAGTGGTTACCTAAATATACTAGCAGTGGTTTGGTACTAAGAAAGAGATGTTTTTGAGGTTGTGTGATCGTCCACTTATCATTGATGGCGGCAACAAGGTTCGTATTTCTTGCTTTTGTTGTTTGTTTAAGGATCAGTACCGGCTGCAGTGAGAAGTTGGGATTCACTCCCATATCTCTGTTATAGCAAATGAAAGCAGTCTCCCATATCTCACTGGCGCGCTTTTTAAAGTGTGAATTCATGATGTTTGGGATCGAACTAGAGCATTTGTTAAATAGTTTAAACGTGTTATAGTCTGTGCAGCTTAGGTGTTTGTTATAATGCGTCAATTAAAATTTCTTAGTAAATAGCCAAATAGGAGTGTTTGTAAGAAAAGTTCAATTTCGTGAATTATCAGTAAGAAGTTGGGATTACTGTTGTGTTAGAATGAAAAACTTGATCGGTGTTTGTTTCATGTTAGTGATTTAGTTTAGTTATTGTGTTTCTGATAAGATTAGGTTACCTCCTAATAATTTCATGATTAGTGTGATGACTCAGAATTTGTAATAAAAACAATGTTTGGGACAAGGACTTACGTTAAACTACTTTAAATGTATAAATATATGTGCATTATAAGTGTTCGATATAATGCATCAATGAATTTGTCCGTTAAATAGGTGTTTGCTGTGTCATGGATGCTTTGGACTGATGATGTCAATACCTGTCCATTTTTAACTGTCCGATAAAATGTATATGAAATTTGCTTCTTAATTTAGACAATAATTTTAATTTCACAAAGTAGGTGAGCTTATACTCTGTGTATTTGTGTAAGTTCTATTATATTAGTCTAGCTGGATGATATTCCATAAGCATAAATCGCTGAAATGCTCGATGTTCATAGTAGGATGTTGCTTGAAGTCATTGTTGTTATGTTGTATTTGATCTACAAAGATATAATCTGTTATCAGGTCAGCATGCAGTTGGTCCAAGTTCTGTGGAAGGAGTGACAAGGGAATTATCAAGGATTCGTAGCAAAGATGTACGTTATCACCCAACACTGGAATTTTGTACAAAAACATTTCCATCTTTCCCTATTTCATGTCACCAGAATATTGATTATTTTTTGTTATTTTTCAATCCATAGGTTCTTAACATTCTAGGAAACCAAGATGGAAGGCTAATGAGCATATATAGTGCCTCAGGGGCTACAATAGGGATATTTACTGATACACCAGCCAGGTTTCATCGTCATGCTTATCTCATACTGTTGGGTACTGTTGATCAGGTTAAAATCGCTGAATTGCTCGTGACGGATGCAATCACAGAGGTCAGCTTACTACCATGTCCACTTTGTTTTTCACAAAATAATAACATTTTGACTTTGTATGCCAAACTATTACTTTTAACATCCAAAATTAGTATGAATTTTTTTTAAAAAGTAGCCATTTCGACCCATTTAGATATATATGGGTCAATTTGGCTTGTCTTATAGCTCAAACATTTCAAATCAGTTAAAGTAGTTAGAAGGGGAACGGGTTGAAACTTAAAAGGCACCCGATTCCCGAAGTTTGATTTTGATGCATTCAACCTCCTAAAATATTTCTAGACAATTTAGATCATTATTGTATCATAACTAACTCTTAAGTATTTATAAAATAGGATTAAAAATTAACAAAATTGTATTTTGTTCAACCCAACTGCTACCCATTTTCACCTCTACTACAAGTAATATGCTTCCACTTGACCTGTTTTGACCCACAATCCAACCCACTTATCTATGCACCTCTAGGTTTGTACCAATAGAATATCATCATTCTTCTTTTTGTTATTTTAGAAAATAGCTTGGGTACTCAATCTGTAGGTTTAGCTAACATTGGGAAGTCTGATGTGCTTTATGTTTTGCTGAGAAATATGATGCGTCCTCTGTCCCAACAGCCATAATACCATTTGATATTTGTCACAAACCAATGAGCATACCTTTTCTTAAGGTGGTAAACCACCCTATTTGGACTAAAAACCATCAGTTCTGTAATTTTATTTTGGCATACTAAAATTTTGATGTTTGTGATTGTGTATGTGTATAAAGGTTGTCCCTCTACTGGGAATCGATGGTACCAATCTCAAGAGAATTGAAGCGGAGTCTGGTACATGGTTAGAGGTTTGTTCTTAAACTTCATCTTAATCAGCAACACACAAGTCATTATCTTGTTTTTTAAAATTTGTTAAAATTCATGTATTACTAATTGTTATTATCTAGCTGGATACATCTTTTCCTCCAGTGGATGGGCAAGCATGGGAGAGAACCGTCAACATTTATGGTAGTGAGCAGAAGGTTAAGAATGCAATGGAGATGATCAATGCAATTGTCTCTGAGGTTAGTTGTTTTCCGATTGTTTTATAGTACAACCAACGTGATGTTCATTTGGCTCGTTTTAGTCATTTTACTTTTGTTAGTACATTTTGGTCATCAAAAGATATTTATATATATGAAAATGTTACATACATTTTGGTCACCATAAGCTCTTCAAATAAGCCAATACAAACACCCCTTTAGCCAGCCGTTGTTATTGCCAGAAGTTAATTGCCTGAATTTGTTGATTTTACTGGACATTTAGCATTTTGCATATTGTGATGACATAGTAATTAGTTTGATTTACGTTGCACTTCCGAGTAACCGTGATGATGAATGGCTTATTGGCTCACAATACAAACCGACGGAGCTGGCAAAAGCAGACTGGGTAACAATCAGGAAGTCTCCACCATGGGCAATTGATTCTTGGGGTTTAGGTAAGCTTTTGTTTACCACATATGTTTGTAAACTGACTCGTTATGTTGCTTACCTTATTGCCACTGTTGGTAGGATACCCGATCAGTTCATTCTATAATTGGTACTATACAATATTTCTAGCATCTTTTAGGCATTAACTGCATTCAGGAAACTTCAATAGTATAAGTCAAAAGTTGTCCTGATCACTAATCAATAGTCTGCTAGGAGAATTAGCTTGACACAATGAAAATAGGCTCATCTCAATGTCGATCAGTAATCACCAACAACCTTTTTGAGGTACCCCTGAATCTGATTTTTATTTTCTAAAGATTGGAGTCGAATAGAAATCTAAACTTAAAACTAAAGGATTGGTCGGTTTATGTAAGGAGAAATAAAATTTTTACCTGAATAAGTTACGCCAGCTTGATATTATTAGAAGCTGATATAGATGTAGTACATATACCTTCTTATAACATGGATTTCTGTTACCAGGTTGTCTTATCTATGAGATATTTGCAGGTTTGAAACTGAGTAAGACTGAGGAACTGCGGAACACATCTTCAATACCAAAGGTCAGCATATGCCATTATGATGGGAACGTCTTATGCTTTATTTTTCATGTGAAATGTCGTTTGCATCTCCAGCTATGTTGATTGTAAATGGAATCTCTGTGTGTGTGTGTTACTGTGTGACTTGGCAGTTTTAAGAATTTTGCTATATGAATATTCATTTTCATCTGCGTGTCTCACAGTCTCTACTTCCAGATTATCAGCGACTCTTGAGTTCTATGCCATCTCGCAGGTTGAATTCATCAAAGGTTGCTGAGAATTGTGGTTTGTCCTAAATCCCGCCTTAGTTGTATTTTACAATAATAATCACATTTTGTTTATTATGGGATTTACATTGCTTTATGTAGAAGCACTATGGGTGACTTTTGACCCATTTGACCCGCTAGAGATATTCCTTAAACTCTAGTGATCCGTACATAAGTAGATGAGTACAAATTGCCACCTTTATCTACATCTAAACTATATCCTATGTAAAGATTACAATGTTCATGACATGAAGTACTAAACTGTCATCTGATCTTGGTGCAGTATTTATCCGGTTAATTACTCTGTCCCTAATCTGCTGGTCACACATTGATGAAACATAATCTAACCTCTTAATAAGAAGGTGCTTTCGCATTTTCGTTTATCCTAGCACTTGACGTTAACTTATATAATTGATAGAAAATAGACAATAGAGTACCTATCGGGTTCTTCTGCTCCTTCAATTATTCCAATGACATTCTGAATTGTGCTTATTACATTTTTTGGCGTTAGGGTGTGTGAATAGTGTAACGATTGAAGATATAGCTAAGCATGCACGAAGTGAATCAGATTTAGGTATATATCCTTTATTCCTTTTGTTTTGATCATACAAATACCATGTGCTACTTTATTTCATTCCACTGCTAGTGTTACTAAACCACTGCTAGTATATTTTGGTAACCACTGCTACGTGTGATGAGTGTCTAAATACTCATCATTTTTGTACAATATAAACTGCAAAATCATCTGAAAACGCTCAGAAACACATCAAAATGATCAAAATATCACAAATCAGTGTTTTATGTGTTTTAAATGCAAAAATATCAAAATCAGATGAAAAACATATCAAATTTGCAAAAATTGCAGTTTTAGTCCCCCAAGTTTCAAAAGTTGTCAAAAACAGTCCCTGAGCACAAAATTTCAAAAGAAAAGTCACCAAAGGTCCTTTTAAAATCCAAAGTTGTCAAATTTAGTCCTTTGGTGAAAAATATAAAAAGTTTGAGAAAATTACAAGTTTGGTCCTCCAACTTTGAAAATTGGCAAAAATGGCCCCTGGAAAATTAGAAAAAGGCAAGTTTGGTCCTTGTACTTTTAAACTTTGTCACTTTTAGTCCTTGGATCAAATTTGCTTAATTGGCAGCCTTAGTCCTTGAATTTTCAGAATTGACAATATTGGTCCTTGAATTTAATCCCTTGTCAAATCCAATTTGGACCCTTGCCACTTAAACCTTTGGACCCTTACCCTTTTTGGACCCCCTTTGTTACTAATACCTGCCTGGTCAAAACCTTTGGTCAAAACTCCCATTGGCGCCAAACTTCTTCCCCTTCCACTAGCCCTGCAAGAACTCTGCTACACTCAACCCACCCATCACCTTATCACTAACCTGTTCCCTCCAAACACAACCATCCAAGATACAATAATTCTTCACCCTCTACACACTCAATCCCCACAACTGGTATAAAATCATTTTCCCGCCAAAAACAATGAATGGCCAAAAATGACCCTAAGTCATCCAATGGTGGAGATTTTTGATGGGATTTAGTCAGAGATGAAAGAGAAAGAGATTGAGCTATAAAAAGAAGAAAAAGGAAGCAAGCAAAGTAGTAGTCCTTAGTTAGTTTTTAGTTTTAATTTAAGTTTTTTTAGCTTTAGTCTAATTTCTCATGTATTAGAGAAACTTGGATCCTTTTACTGTCATTTTAAGAATTTTCAAGTAGTTAATTTAATTGTAATCTCATATTTGTAACCCTCTTTCATTAATGCAAATTTTTGTTTTAGAGTTAATTTCTGTCTCAAGATAAATGGTTGTTAGTTTTGTTCAATTACTTTTACAAATAGCTCACATAAGCTTTTACAAGTTATGTAAGCTTATTTGTTTGTCAGAAGCTGATTTCCAAGGTTTTTGAAAATAGTCATCGTAAGTCAAAGTTAGTCAACTTTCAAGTCAAAAATCAGTCAACTGCTTACTAGCTTATACCTAGTGTTTAGTTCCTGATGAAAAGTGATTTTTAAGCCTTAATTTAGTTAATTGCATCTTTGTGTTTTAGAGTTTGAGCCCAATCTAGTCACTTCTAGTTTGAATGTCCAAGACAGTCAACCATAAAGGCTGTTTGGGTTAAAAGCCAAAATGGGTCAAAATAAAGTCATTACTGTTCATTTGCTGTTTGCTTATCTTGGATTAGTTGCAATTCAGTAATATTAGTTGTTAAGTGGTCATTTTAAGTTAATTCTAGTTGATTAATAAGTTTTAAGTGTTATGCTAAGTTTTTAGATCAAAACTGCTTATCACTAAGATAAGCAGTTTAAGTTTTTTTTTTTTGCTACCTGTGTTGCTTTTGAGTTCTCAGGTCACATTCACAAGGACTGAATAAGGCTCACTTAGTTGAAGATGATTTTGACCCATTTGGATGTATCAGTCACCTCAGATCCAAATCCATGGTCTGCATCAGTTTAAAGGTTCCATTTCAGTGCTTATTGTAGTTATTAAATGCTTAATGTCTTTAGCCCTTAGTAGATTGATATATGCTCTGAACTTATCCATTAATTTTCATACCTCAGCAGAGCTTATTAAAGTTTAAAAGAAGCTCAAAAGTTGCTCACTCATACAAATATACACTGAGAATCAGTGTACATTTGTGTTATTTGATTAACTTCTCAACTTATTTTGAAGCTATTAATAAGTTCTTCTCTGTTAGCTCTTTCCAATTTTAAGATTTTTGGTATTTGATTTTTTTTAGTAATAGTGGCTTTTGTAGTTTTTGAGGTTCAGTTATAGCTTATTTTTAAGCCTAAAAAGCCCCCTTGGGCTGTTTCATTCTGTCCCCATAAGCCCTTTTGCAGCCCCCTAACTTACGCTCATATAAGCCTTCCTATAATTGCAAATTAGCTTTTTAGGATGCCCTTGGTACTAATTTCTATTGTGTAAGCTTAGTTAGGATTTTATAGTTTATTTAGTAGCTTTTTTTTTTGCGTAAAGAAGCCCGTAGGGACTGTTTGGAGGCTGCTGTTACAGCTTCAGTTTTTTCGCCTTGGTTTTAGCTTATTTGCTTTTCTTATTGCTTATCCTTGATGCCTTAGGTAGCTCTTAGATTTAGTTTTAGCTTTTAGTTAGCTTGTACCCGTTTAGTAGCTTATGATAGCTTTTCCCTTTTATAGTCCAATCCAAACAGCCCTTTAGTTTGTTTTGTTTGCTGCTGCTGTCATAAGCCCTTCAGCAGCATATTTTGAAGCATTACTAAGTTTATTTTTTTGTTAAAAAGTCCTAATTTGATCTTTAGTTCATGTCCCAAAGTAGAAAAAAAATAATAAGTGAAAAGGGAGGAGGTGGGAATTGAACCCACGACCTCCTGGACACATCAGCCACGCACAGCAGCCACCCCTTAACCATCTGTGCTAGGGATGTTTGTTGGTTGTATTTGGTTTAATTAATACTTAAGGCCTTAGTACAGTTTTAGCTTAATTGCTTTTTCACCTTATTAATTGCTTATTTCCACAAGCAATGCTCACCTTTTTTATTTTTCTTTAATTCTATGTCATTTAAGGTATTTATTATAAAATTTTCAGATTTTTCCAAAAATGTTTAGTATTTTTTATTAATTAATTAGTTTAATTTAGTTTTTAATTCGTAATAATTAATTTAAAACTCAAAAAAATATTCCGCTTTTTCCTAAAATTTTCTTTTGTCATATATTACGTAAAAGATTTGTTTTTACATTCGTAGGACTTTTATTTCACAAATCTTACGTTTTATCTTGCGCTCCAGCGTAATTTTTATAAATAACGTACGTTTTCATTTTAAGTCGCGTTTTTAGATATTTTAAGTTTACGTTTTAGTTAAAATAGTTTATTTAAGATATTTTGTTTTATAAAATCAACAAAAACATCATTGTAAATATAGTGATAGCGTTTATTTAATATTTTTTTTCTTTTTAATCTTCTTTAATTTGCATTTAAGCCGTTTTTATTTGTTGGCTTCTTCCATAGTTATAATCATTCCCATACCCTTTTCCCGTTCAAATCTCGCGATCACTAAACGTTTGATAATCCATTGCATAGCTCGCTGGGACATAACGACCCGGGGAAACACTATACTCCTCAGATCTTCATTGCATCTGTGCTTAAGCTGTTTTAAGTTTCTTGCTTGCGTGAGAGAACTTGACGGTTTTGCGCAGATCAAATTTTTGGCGCCGCTGCCGGGGAGCAGTGCTAATAGTCTTACGTTTAGCAGATTAGTGATTTGAATAATCACTCCTTGTTCATACCATCTTTTAAAAATCAAAAATCCAAAAAGATTTTCAGTCTTTGTTTTTGCATCATGTCTATCCAAAAATCCAAAAATATTCGTCTTTACCCTCTAACCCTATTTGATTCTTTATCTCTTTACCCTCTATCCATTTGATTCTAACTTCTTCTATTCTGATGGAATCATCGATTCCTTGTGTCGGTTGTGGAGAACCGCTTTTCGGTTTACCGTGTCGTTGGTGTACGTGCGAACGGTGCGGTAATGACATTCATAACGGAAGTTGTTTGTTTTGCGGTTCGAGGAATTCATGTTCTTATGATCAAAATTCTTTCAATGAGCCGAAAAACTTCTCCGACTACCCACCCCAACCCCAAAATTTTTCGTTCAATCAGCAGAATTGCTATGGTTGTGGGGATCCGTTAGTTGATTTTCGATGTCAACGATGTTCTTGCGAGAGGTGTGGAAATGATCTTACGGATGGATTTTGTTCGTTTTGTGCTTCGGAAGCTGAAAACTCATGCACTTATCCGAACTTTTCCAATCATCCTCAAAACGATTTTAGCCACACTCCTCAGTATTCATTTAAGCAAGAACCGTGCTATCAAAGTTTTAATGACACATCGTTTCAGAATGTACCGAATTTTTCTTGCACAAATTGTGGAGGTCCTCACGATAATTTTCAATGTCAACCGTGGAATCAAAATTACTATACTTCCGGGTTTGAAAATTTCCAACCTCCACAGCACCATACGGTTCAAACTCCACCTGAGCCGTTGTCTCAAGAAATTTCCTATGATTTTGAAGCCACAATGAAAAAACTTGATGATATACTTCAAAACCTTAAGAATCAAGTGAGTGGTGAAAAAACCATGGGAGAATTGCTAGCCGAAGAACGAGAGGCTCGCAATTCTAGGGAAGAATTATTAGCCCTAGAGCATGCAGCTCTAAGGCGTTCCCAATTTCTTAATGCAGCTATGTATGATGATGACGAGGAGAGTATTCCTTTGAAGAATATTATTTCTCAACTCCCTCAGTCAATTGTTATCCCAGCAGTTGAGATTCCATCTCAAACAACTGCTATCACACCCGAAGCTCCCACTCACTCTCTGAACATGGGGGATGAGCATCTTGACACTGTTCCTGAAAAGGAATCGGACGAATTCATAAAGTCTAGTGTTGAGAACCTTGTCCCAATCCCGAGAGAGTCACAGGGAATTTCTGATCATATGTGTGATTCTTCTTCCCCTCTTGAGTGTTCAAACGATCAATTTGAGACTTTCTCCGATTGTGCTTCCTATGGAGACATCGAGTATGTTGAGGCATCATGTCCACAATCTGATGCTGATCCCCTTCTTGAGGAGTTCTCCGGTGAACTCACTCACATCAATCCACTCTTTGATTTCGAAGCCGATCTGGGAGAGACTGAAAGTCCCCTTGATGATGATCGTTCACTCACTTCTTATCCCAACAATCCAAATGAGAATGTTGATCACTTTGTTCCCGAAACATTCAAAGCTACTTTCACCAATCCTCTATTTGAATTCGAATCTGAATTCACTTGGATTTCTAACAATCCAATCTTTGACGAGGATAGTGATGAGCCCACAATGGAACAAGAGATCACAATTTCACATCATGTGAATGATTCTCTTCATGAGGAGTTCGCCGGTGAACTCACTCATATCATGACTCCACCGGAGTATGATCGCTTGGATGGCAAAAATCATGATCGGGGGGAAAAGTTCTCAATCATGAGAGTTTGTATTTCTATGACAAATTTTCCAACCCTCCCTCCCGAGATGCCTTCCAACCCAAAGAGCTCTACCAATAAAATCCAAATAAGTGCAACTGCACTTAATCCCGAGGAAGAAGATCTAGTCATGATTGTTATCATGATTTTCCTTCTTTTCTTCACCTACTCGGTGACTTCTTTTCTTCTTCACTCCTTCGGGAATGAAGACACTATCTTTGACCCCGGCATTTTCATTTATCATCTGTGAGCCGGGTCTGTCTTTCTATATCTCATCGGTGTGGAACTTTCACGCGCTTCAAATGTTTGTTCAAACATCTTGAATGAAAGTCCGATGGAGATTGTTTCTTCCACTTTGCTTCCCCATGAACAAATGAATTCGGGGTCGAGTCAAGCTAGCGACTCGGTAATCAAAAACAGTAGCTAAACATGGGTTTTCACCCGTGTGTACCACCCTAGTGTGGGGGAGTGCCCCACATGTTGTATATATATAAGTTTTCTAAAAAAAAAAAAAAAAAAAAAAAAAAAAAAAAAAAATTCCTTTCAAATAATGGCCGTAGTATTTCCCTTTTACGTTCTTTGTTTCGGCATAACCGCCGGTACTTTGAATATTGAGGGCAATATTCATTTCTAAGTGTGGGGGGGATTTCTCACGAATTTTATTATATAATTATACCGCCTAATCCCCCCGTTTTTGGCCAAAATTTTTTTTGGAGTAAGTGTTTTACACTTTCTCGCTTGGTTATCAGTCCGCCATGTCTGTAAGACAAAAGGATTGGCTAATCCAGGAGCAAACGGCTCTTGGTAAAGATATATCAAATCCGTTTATATGGCTTGCAATTTGCCCAAAATTGTATGGTTCTCAACTCACCATATCCTAAAAAGTGAAGAGTTGGCTAGCCCGCAAGTTTATGGCTTGTGGTAAAGGCAGTGGAAAAACCATAATTGGTAATCAGCTCTCCAAAGATAATATTGATAATTTATCTAAGAGTTGGCTAGTCCAGAAGGGTACGGCTTCTGGTAAAGACAAATCAAATCCGTTGGAAGCTGGTGGTTTGCTCAAAATCACATGGTTATCGGTGTACCATGGTTCTTACTTGAACTGAAACATTTGGCTACTCCAGAAGTAATGGCTTTTGGTAAAGAGTTTAAAATCCATTATGTTTTCTCAAATCATTGCTAGGGACTAGCAATATCTCAGTGTGGGGGATTGATGAGTGTCTAAATACTCATCATTTTTGTACAATATAAACTGCAAAATCATCTGAAAACGCTCAGAAACACATCAAAATGATCAAAATATCACAAATCAGTGTTTTATGTGTTTTAAATGCAAAAATATCAAAATCAGATGAAAAACATATCAAATTTGCAAAAATTGCAGTTTTAGTCCCCCAAGTTTCAAAAGTTGTCAAAAACAGTCCCTGAGCACAAAATTTCAAAAGAAAAGTCACCAAAGGTCCTTTTAAAATCCAAAGTTGTCAAATTTAGTCCTTTGGTGAAAAATATAAAAAGTTTGAGAAAATTACAAGTTTGGTCCTCCAACTTTGAAAATTGGCAAAAATGGCCCCTGGAAAATTAGAAAAAGGCAAGTTTGGTCCTTGTACTTTTAAACTTTGTCACTTTTAGTCCTTGGATCAAATTTGCTTAATTGGCAGCCTTAGTCCTTGAATTTTCAGAATTGACAATATTGGTCCTTGAATTTAATCCCTTGTCAAATCCAATTTGGACCCTTGCCACTTAAACCTTTGGACCCTTACCCTTTTTGGACCCCCTTTGTTACTAATACCTGCCTGGTCAAAACCTTTGGTCAAAACTCCCATTGGCGCCAAACTTCTTCCCCTTCCACTAGCCCTGCAAGAACTCTGCTACACTCAACCCACCCATCACCTTATCACTAACCTGTTCCCTCCAAACACAACCATCCAAGATACAATAATTCTTCACCCTCTACACACTCAATCCCCACAACTGGTATAAAATCATTTTCCCGCCAAAAACAATGAATGGCCAAAAATGACCCTAAGTCATCCAATGGTGGAGATTTTTGATGGGATTTAGTCAGAGATGAAAGAGAAAGAGATTGAGCTATAAAAAGAAGAAAAAGGAAGCAAGCAAAGTAGTAGTCCTTAGTTAGTTTTTAGTTTTAATTTAAGTTTTTTTAGCTTTAGTCTAATTTCTCATGTATTAGAGAAACTTGGATCCTTTTACTGTCATTTTAAGAATTTTCAAGTAGTTAATTTAATTGTAATCTCATATTTGTAACCCTCTTTCATTAATGCAAATTTTTGTTTTAGAGTTAATTTCTGTCTCAAGATAAATGGTTGTTAGTTTTGTTCAATTACTTTTACAAATAGCTCACATAAGCTTTTACAAGTTATGTAAGCTTATTTGTTTGTCAGAAGCTGATTTCCAAGGTTTTTGAAAATAGTCATCGTAAGTCAAAGTTAGTCAACTTTCAAGTCAAAAATCAGTCAACTGCTTACTAGCTTATACCTAGTGTTTAGTTCCTGATGAAAAGTGATTTTTAAGCCTTAATTTAGTTAATTGCATCTTTGTGTTTTAGAGTTTGAGCCCAATCTAGTCACTTCTAGTTTGAATGTCCAAGACAGTCAACCATAAAGGCTGTTTGGGTTAAAAGCCAAAATGGGTCAAAATAAAGTCATTACTGTTCATTTGCTGTTTGCTTATCTTGGATTAGTTGCAATTCAGTAATATTAGTTGTTAAGTGGTCATTTTAAGTTAATTCTAGTTGATTAATAAGTTTTAAGTGTTATGCTAAGTTTTTAGATCAAAACTGCTTATCACTAAGATAAGCAGTTTAAGTTTTTTTTTTTTGCTACCTGTGTTGCTTTTGAGTTCTCAGGTCACATTCACAAGGACTGAATAAGGCTCACTTAGTTGAAGATGATTTTGACCCATTTGGATGTATCAGTCACCTCAGATCCAAATCCATGGTCTGCATCAGTTTAAAGGTTCCATTTCAGTGCTTATTGTAGTTATTAAATGCTTAATGTCTTTAGCCCTTAGTAGATTGATATATGCTCTGAACTTATCCATTAATTTTCATACCTCAGCAGAGCTTATTAAAGTTTAAAAGAAGCTCAAAAGTTGCTCACTCATACAAATATACACTGAGAATCAGTGTACATTTGTGTTATTTGATTAACTTCTCAACTTATTTTGAAGCTATTAATAAGTTCTTCTCTGTTAGCTCTTTCCAATTTTAAGATTTTTGGTATTTGATTTTTTTTAGTAATAGTGGCTTTTGTAGTTTTTGAGGTTCAGTTATAGCTTATTTTTAAGCCTAAAAAGCCCCCTTGGGCTGTTTCATTCTGTCCCCATAAGCCCTTTTGCAGCCCCCTAACTTACGCTCATATAAGCCTTCCTATAATTGCAAATTAGCTTTTTAGGATGCCCTTGGTACTAATTTCTATTGTGTAAGCTTAGTTAGGATTTTATAGTTTATTTAGTAGCTTTTTTTTTTTGCGTAAAGAAGCCCGTAGGGACTGTTTGGAGGCTGCTGTTACAGCTTCAGTTTTTTCGCCTTGGTTTTAGCTTATTTGCTTTTCTTATTGCTTATCCTTGATGCCTTAGGTAGCTCTTAGATTTAGTTTTAGCTTTTAGTTAGCTTGTACCCGTTTAGTAGCTTATGATAGCTTTTCCCTTTTATAGTCCAATCCAAACAGCCCTTTAGTTTGTTTTGTTTGCTGCTGCTGTCATAAGCCCTTCAGCAGCATATTTTGAAGCATTACTAAGTTTATTTTTTTGTTAAAAAGTCCTAATTTGATCTTTAGTTCATGTCCCAAAGTAGAAAAAAAATAATAAGTGAAAAGGGAGGAGGTGGGAATTGAACCCACGACCTCCTGGACACATCAGCCACGCACAGCAGCCACCCCTTAACCATCTGTGCTAGGGATGTTTGTTGGTTGTATTTGGTTTAATTAATACTTAAGGCCTTAGTACAGTTTTAGCTTAATTGCTTTTTCACCTTATTAATTGCTTATTTCCACAAGCAATGCTCACCTTTTTTATTTTTCTTTAATTCTATGTCATTTAAGGTATTTATTATAAAATTTTCAGATTTTTCCAAAAATGTTTAGTATTTTTTATTAATTAATTAGTTTAATTTAGTTTTTAATTCGTAATAATTAATTTAAAACTCAAAAAAATATTCCGCTTTTTCCTAAAATTTTCTTTTGTCATATATTACGTAAAAGATTTGTTTTTACATTCGTAGGACTTTTATTTCACAAATCTTACGTTTTATCTTGCGCTCCAGCGTAATTTTTATAAATAACGTACGTTTTCATTTTAAGTCGCGTTTTTAGATATTTTAAGTTTACGTTTTAGTTAAAATAGTTTATTTAAGATATTTTGTTTTATAAAATCAACAAAAACATCATTGTAAATATAGTGATAGCGTTTATTTAATATTTTTTTTCTTTTTAATCTTCTTTAATTTGCATTTAAGCCGTTTTTATTTGTTGGCTTCTTCCATAGTTATAATCATTCCCATACCCTTTTCCCGTTCAAATCTCGCGATCACTAAACGTTTGATAATCCATTGCATAGCTCGCTGGGACATAACGACCCGGGGAAACACTATACTCCTCAGATCTTCATTGCATCTGTGCTTAAGCTGTTTTAAGTTTCTTGCTTGCGTGAGAGAACTTGACGGTTTTGCGCAGATCAACGTGTTACTAAACCACTGCTAGTATATTTTGGTAACCACTGCTAGTGTTACTAAACCACTGCTAGTATATTTCATTCCACTGCTAGTGTTACTAAACCACTGCTAGTATGTCAATTCATAAAGCTGTTTAGTATGCCAATTCATGATCTTTTTTATAAAGCTGTTAGTATGCCAATTCATGATCTTTTTTATTTCACAGGTGTTGCAAAATCATCAAGACTCTAGGGAGGGACGTCCGCCACCACCTCCAGTGACTCCAACCTCTTTTTTTCGATCAGAGCCAGCTGAAGACAGGTGGGCACCCTCTGCTCCACCGCTGCCAAACAACAACAGCCGCCATCAGGCTATATACGCAGAGGAACTCCACCTTCCACCAACACCAACTAGATCCCCTTCTAGAGAACCTTATTGGTTAAGATTTAGACGTTCCAGATGATGAATTTGATTCTTTCAAATTCGAGACTTCAATGTACAAATTGTAAAGAAGCATAGAACAAACAACAAACAAAAAAGGAAAGAAACTAGTAGTTTTGATTTTCATTTATTCAATTCATTAGTTTTTTCATGGCTGGTAGAATGATGGCATCATTGACGAGTAATCCATTAATAGAGCCATTTGATTATAAAGTTTTCTTGCGGCAGAATTATGTATGAGGTTCAATTATGTGACAAAACAACAGTTTATTTTTACGCGCTACTTTTTCCTTGTAACTTTGTCAAAGTATTTGATGTATGAAATGAGACATGATTGCATTACATGTCAAGTCCATCTGAAAATGGAATTTTACAACACTTTCAAGTTTTTGATTTCTTTAAATTGAAGAGCATAAGCTGAACCGATTACAATTACAATAACAATAACAATAAAGCTTTATCAAATCCATAAACTCAAATTCATGAAATGGGTGATGGTGGATTAACTATACATCCCTGCTGAGATTCAGTGTCATTGCTGAACGCATCATTTGCAGAAGAACAATCGCCTCCATCGCCATTGTACTCTCATCACATGAACTTATATTGTCATTCCGAGAAGTCTTGTATCTTGAAAACATGTCAAGAACCGATAATATGAACAGTTATTTCACGAGCAGGTTTTTGACCCAATACCAAAGGACCCTGATTAATCACTTCCTGCTCATAGATATGTACGTTAGTAAAGCATAAGCATATAAATAATAGCAGTGGCAAACAGGTTCAGCGGAAAACTCAACTATGGACTGATAACTTGCCAGCTGCCAAAAGAAAGTGATGTCGCATTAGGATGTGGTTTAATGATTCAAATACACACAGCATGAAGTCGAGTATTAAAAAAAATTAGACCAACCTCCCCAAATTAGCGACACTGCGGAGAATAGGGTCAAGTCGATTAACCAGTGATCATAAAGAAGCAGCTGATCCAGAACGAATCATTTCCTCAGTGAAAATGCTTACCTGCAAGAATTTATAGCTTCATTGATATAACAAGAACTATATAAAATCCACAAGAAAATAAAAAAATGATAATGTGATACTTAAGTTAACACGGAGTAGCATAATATCATACCGCCCATTGGTCCAATCCAAGCAGTGTTCCAAGGTATTCAGCAGAAGGTTGCAACAGTTGATGGTATGACTCTCCCTTGCTAGCAAGTGCAAGTCGAGTTCTATCAAGGACCGACTTTGCAAATAATGCCCAATCGTTGTCTCTATTCTTCACCATAGTTAGTGCTCGATTCCATCCCTTCCAACAATATATCATATCTTCGTTGTTGTTTGATGAAAGTATGAGGTTCTCGAGAAGAAGAGTGATGAAATACATAATTTTCTGTGGAGTAATGAAATTTGTCAAAGCTTGATATATATAAATCAAACTTAAAAAATAGTAATCATACCTCCCTCTGGTTTAGCATTCTTTAACTGCTCGTAGCCCCTTTCAATGGCTGTCCTAACAGTAGAATCCAAAGCAATGTCCACAAAGAGAAGATCTTTAAGACGGTCATTTGATTTAGAAATTACTGGTTGAAGTTCGGCGCGTGCCTCTAACAGTCCCTAGATGAAAAAAAAAGTACCTATTGTGTTAAGAAATACCAAAGAGGGTGTTTATGTGTCGATAGTTTAGTACTGGCATCTGCACAAAAAAATAAAAGTACCTCGAGAAGGGGTTCCACATTCTTATCTTCCACGTGCTCCAGAACAAATTGAAGCAATTCCTGTTTGACCCATTGTGAGTTAACGAATACACCCTCCCGCAATACTCGACATATAAGAAATGAGAGTACGTCCATCATAAGAGAACTTACCGGAAAACCAGATGGTAAGCCAGAGATAGGATTTATATTCACCCCCACCATGAAGCTGGTTCCAAAATAGATCGAGACATGCTTACGTTGTTTCACAGACGCATAATCTGTTTTGTGAATGCAATCCGAAACAATAATTGGTGGAAATGTATAGGGAATGAATGAGAAAAATAATTGGTAGAAATTGAAGAGACAAGGGTATAATAGACAATTTAGTTAAAATTATAATTTTGAAAAGTGTAAAAATGTACTAAAAGGTACAAAAGTATAAAGTAAAAAAAGTCGCTAATATTATTTCGCTTAAGTCGCTCAACATTGGGAAGGAGCGAAAAGTATAAAAAAATATTTTAGTAACTTTGACTTTTTTTACTAAAAGACAAAAAAAAATTCGCAAGATTCTTAAAAAAGTCGCTGAGATTCGGTCGCTGTACTAAAAGACAAGGGTATAATAGACAATTTAGTTAAAATTATGATTGGGTACACAAACTTCGAAGGACACTTGTCATGCTTATATGAAAAGTAGAAAAGTCGCAAGTCTCAAGGTTTATTTTGGAAATACCCAAACTTTTTTCCTAAAAAGTGATGACACCTTGAGCAAAAGATGCATTCTTAGAATTAGCCCTTTAATAAAGTGTGCAACAAAGCGCTTTTGAAAATGGGTAACAATCAAGGACCAAAGCATGAAAATTTGGGACAAAAACCCATAAAGTAACTAGGAACAGAAAGAAGCTCATTTCATAATGGCTGACATGGAAACCACCACCACCACCACAACTACCACCATGGTCACCGTCACTGACAATAGCTTTTTAGAAAACATGCCGGAGAGCATAATCCATGAGATACTCTTAAAGTTAGAACCAGAGAAGCTTATGGACCTTTGTTCGGTTGCATGTGTTTCAAAAACACTTCATAGTTCTGTCAACAAAGCTCTTTCATCTCTCTCATCATTTGATCTCTCTGTGAGTTTTTTCAACTTTTTTTTTTTTTTTTTTTTTTTAAAAGATAATTGTACATTTTAATTTAAGAAAAATGATTGTTGTGCCTACTAATAAAGCCTACAAATGTACCTAATGATTTGATTGGTTGATTTAAAAAAATGATTGGTGAAAATTTGGAGAGAGAAAGTACATAATATAATTGTACAAGTGAATGCATTAGGCATATATTTAGGCTTGATTAGTAGGTCTAAATAACATTACTCTTAATTTAAAACCATGGTATAATAATTTTACACATGTGGTTTTATGCATCAATAGTTGTACATAAAGTTGGAATGAAGTTAAATTGCAAGGGTTGGTCTTTATAACCATACAAGAAATTTGCTATAATACTCACTAATTAGGGATAACGAGTGTGGAAACCCGCGCGATGCAGCGGGATTGGTTTCAAAGGACTTATTTTGTAGCGACAAATGTTGCAAACACTGTTGGACTAACTTTGCAACGACACACAAACCTTAGGGACCATTTTTGCCAAGTTGCAAAAGTTAGCAATTAATGTTGAGGACTTAACCTGCAACGCCACACGAACCTCAAGGATTATGCTCTCCGGCCTCAAGGATTATGTGGCTTTAATTAGATTTTCACTTTACCCTTACGGCCTTACTATTAGATTATTAAAAGTTTTATGCTAATTGACATCATAAATGTGTTAACATAAAAGTGGCATTTGGTGACAAGGAGGAAGAAGTATATTTAGTTTGCTGCATGACTTTTTAGACCTAAAAGCCCTAAATATTTACTACTAGATCTGGATTTTGTGGCAGGCATTTTCACTCGATTCACAAACAATTGATGGAATTGTTAAAAGGTTTGGAAAATTAAAGAAGATTACGTTGGACTGCCTTCGTCTCAATGATTCTTCAATCACAAGTTTTCTTGGACCAGATGTTGAAGAATTGGTTTTATTAAAATGTGGTTCACTCTCGTACGAACTTCTTGTTAGCATTGGAACTACTTGTCCAAATCTAAGGTAAGAAAGTTTGTTTTTTTGATGAACTATCTTTATTGAGTTTGGTCATTCACATTCTTGATAGTTTGCTAATCTGTTCATAATGGTTTATTGTTGAATTTCGAATAATATATATTTTTGGATAAAAAATTATGCAAGTGTATATATATAGTTACTTGTTATGCAATTTATTGCTTATGTTTATGTATTCAAGTATATGTTAGCTCGTTTGTTTTAGTTCATTTGCGTTCATTTGACATCTTAAAGATTGAACAAGAACAAGGCTTATACATGATTGACTGTTGTTCTTGGTGAGAAAATGTTCATGAGCCCATGGGACTTGTTTTTTGTGGATATCCGAATTGTTGGAGACTTGATTAGTTCCCTTTGTACAGTTGCATGCATGGTGATAAGTGATATTATAAAATGACACTTTGGACGGGGACGAAACACCTTAGTCGATAATGTTCCTTGGTTATCAAATGGTTCAACACTTGACCACAAGGCTCTATTCATTTAAGCTTTTTAGAGATGTATAAGAAGGCCACCTAATTATTCAACCTTTTTCACTAAGGCTACCCAACTATGACATTACTTTATATGCCACTCAAGTATATGCCAGTTTCGTTTATATCAAATCTGATCAAAATATTATTAACCAACAAAAAAATCATGTGGTTATTTTATTGCTCGACGGATTTTAACTTTAGAGAACAGAAAAAAGTAACCGAAAGTAACATTTTTTTTTCTTCAAAAATTTTTGGGATATTTTTTGTCATCTAACCTGTTTTGTGCCGGATTTGGTATAAATGCAACCAGACATATTTGGGTGGCCTATGAAGAAATTTTAATAGTTGGGCAACCTTTACGTAAAAGCTGGAAGAGTTGGGTCTTGGGTGGCGTCCTCAAACATTATTCAGTTGATTATAGAATTATTAGGTTACTGTGTTAAATTCGATAGTTTGATTGTATTGAGGTTGCAAAATAACACTTGAATGTATTCAGGTTGCTCACACTTGAGTTTTATGGCCGCCTTAGGGACGACTCTGTTGTGTACAATTTGATTCACGATGGCTCGCTTGGAAATTGTGCATGCTTGGAGGTAAATGGGATTATTTATCGTAACTAGGAGTATTATTTATTCTCATGCTAAGCATAAATATCATGATTTATGTTCTTACTAATCCTGATCTATTTTCCACTTACAGTCCCTAATTATCAAATTTGATGGACGAAAAATTGATGATCTTTATTCGTATTTTGATACCCTTTTTCGCTCGTTGCTTGGTGACAATGTTGGTTCTAATCGCTCTATGTTACCTGATATCCTGCCTCAAACCGTCAAGGTTCTTAAGCTTGAGCGAGTTAGTGCATCAGATACTCTTGTTCTACTAAAAACATTTGCTAAAACTAATGTGGGGGTCCCAGCTACTTCTACAACTTTTGGAAAGACGTTGACACATTTATCACTAGTTTTAGATTTCATCACCGATGCCCTTGTCCATGATGTAGCATGCTGTCTTCCTCTATTGGTTGAGTTAGATCTTACAGACGAACCAACAGATGAACCTGTTCCCTCTCATGACCTATCTAACTCTGGCATTTTGTCATTAGTTCGTCATTGTAGGCATCTGACTAGCATCTCTTTGATACGAAATCGATATTCATTCAAAAGGACAACTGATCAAGGCATGATTTTGCTTGCAAAGGGTTGCAAAGAGCTAGAGTCTGTTCAACTAAGTGGGTTTTCTAAAGTTACTGATGTGGGGTTCACATCAGTTATCCATTCATGTTTGAATTTGAAGAAGTTTGTGATTCAAAATGCTTTCCATTTGACAGACTTGTCATTCCGAAATGTCAGCAAAGTTCCTAGGTCCCTCATAGAGGTAAAAGTGGTGTCATGCAAATCTATAACTAGTAAATCCGTGCTTGAATTTGCAGGTTGTAATTCATTAGAGGTTCTTGACTTTACCGGCTGCAAAGGAGTGACAGATTTCTCCGTTGGCAATGTTTCATGCCTTACGTCATTGACATCTTTAAAACTAGGGTGGACATATGTCGCCGATGCTGATATGGCTGTTTTAGGTAAAGTGAATGCTCCCATTTCATGCCTATTTCTAAGAGGCTGCAAGGGAGTAACTGATAAAGGGGTCTCATTTCTGTTAGAAAGTGAAGGAAAAATTAGGAAGACTTTGTCATCGCTTGATCTCAGCTATATGCCTGGAATTACTGATAACGCCATAATCACCATTGTTAATGCTTGTGTTGGGCTTACAGAGCTGTGCATCAGGAACTGTTTTCATGTGACAGATGCATCTGTGAAGGCTTTGGCTTTAGAGTCAACACTTCATGGTGAATGCAAGCATCTACGAAGGCTTGATCTTTATAACTGCACTGCTTTATCTGCTGAATCTTTGGAATTTTTTAAAAAGCCTTTGTTTCGTGGGTTACAATGGATTGGAATTGGACAGACCCAAATGTTTTGTGGAGATAGAGCTGCTAGGTTAGCTGAAATTCGCAGGGAAAGACCATGGCTTTTTATTTGCACCCATGGTTGTGAGATGGGATGCCGTGATAAGTGGGAATCACATGCTGAAAATATGGACTAGTTATGTGCAAATGCCGGGAATGCACTAATTTCATGCATAATTTAAAAATCTTACAGGTAACTGAAAACATAGATCATATTTTTGTTAGAAAGTGAAGCAAAAACCGGTAAGAACACAAGAAGATACAATGTCGATTGCCGCTAATTCTTTTTGATGATGCAGGTACGTCTGGAAATTTCGTTTGCAGAAGCCCTGTTTCGTAGTTTACAATGTATTGGAATTGGACAGATCCAAATGTTTTGTGGAGATGTTGGGCTGTTAAGGCTAGCTGAATTTTACAAGGAAATACAATGACCGACTTTTGCAGTGATGTTTGTGAGGCGGGGTGTCGTGATGGATGGCATTCACATAACTTGTGATCATATTTTTACTTTTTCATGTCAGTCACTTATGCTACTGTTACATTTGTTTTGCTTGTCTTGCTCTAGCTTTCTTATTGTTCTTGTTACTTCCGTTTTTGATGTAATATATGGCTTATATGTCTTGGATGATAGATCTCAGTCATCTCACCCATCTTTGTTGTTCCCTCCGGTAAACAATTATGTTTACATTATGCACATGATGACAAATCTAACATAACTTAATCCATTTGTCCCAAGTGGCAAGTTATTATTTGGCATCACAATGTAGGTTGCATTATGATAAAGCATATTAAAGTGCATTGTATTTTAACAAATAGCATTTATCAATTACTGATAATTTATGTTCAAGTAAATCGACCAAAACTGAATAAGATATTATTACAACTCTCTTATTTTTTGTTGTCAAAAGCAATACCATTAAACTAATTAAAACTTTATCTTTCATGATTACAAACTACTCTTCTGCTAACCAAATTAAGAAAAGTATGAAGCATAAAGCTCTTAAAACCAAAAGTCAGCACACACATCTGTAGCAGACATTACGAGTAGCATCACTAAGCCCGCTTTCTGCAAAAACCCGACGTCCTTGTTTGTTCATGCTATAATTGACATCCATCTATGATCCGCAGCATCATACGTTATTATCTGAAAAGAATACAATTAGTTTGTGCAGGCTATTAGAGAGATCCTATAATAACTAACTAACATTACAAATTTCGTTAGTTAGCCAACTAATCACCCAACTGCTGCAACGTCTACGTGTTCATGAATTTAAAATTCTCACCAAGTTAGGTTTTCATGAGCAATATGTTATTAAAACACACCACTCTTATTCTCAAAACTTGAAATTCTCAACAAAGATAACACCTGTTAGTCAAAAGATTAAAAATATATATATATATATATATATATATATATATATATATATATATATATATGCGAATACTGAAATATTCTCAGCCCAAAAGAACATTGCACAGAGTTAAAAAAAATAACGTAACATGGGCAAGGGAAGTTTTTAATTAACAATAAAAAAAACTTCTAAAATCACATAACAAGACAACTGACATCCAAATATCACAGTTAAATGATACGGAGTAATAAGTAATTAAACGCTCCAACAAATAAAGGCCATGTTCATATCTATATCGTAGTGTGATCAGCTTCAGAGGCTATACAGATATATAGAAAGGAATAGGTGATGAGAAAAGCGCTGTAAAATTATGCTCCTAACCTCTATTTTTCTTCCAACTGACGCAGAACTGACTCTGCAAAGTTTTGTTGCCTGCACAATATTGCAAACACAAATCATATTCCATAGAAGAAACTTGAGTCAGTTGTCCCTCGTGTTTTATACAATGTACATCAGGCTATATTAGAAATATCTTTGTTTGCACAAATATAAACTTCAAAGAATCATAGAAGTTCAACTTACTTGCGTTCTCTATGTTTTGGGCTAGGGCGAGAGTATTTCAAATATCCATCCCAAGGAACCATCTTCAGACCTGCACGGACGGAGATGATTTGCCTGACCCTGAAAAAGCGAAATAAAATGACTTTAGACACTATGAAGTAAAACCTCTCGACATATAACAAGTTAAAGAAGATATCAAAACCTTTCTGCAAACTCGATGGCTGTTTCTCCAGGCTTTATCTTTTGGGGCTCAAGGTACCAAACATCACACACCACAGCCCATGAACACATCAGCTGCAATAGGTGAGTTGTGAAGGATTGTCTGCAAAATGAAATCACACATCTTAAGACGATAAATTAAGAAAAGAATATTGGAATTAAAACAAAGTAACAACTATGGAAGAAAAATTCTTACTTTCTGCTATTCCAGAAGGCATCAACAAATATCTTGTTGTACTTAATTGCAATTGGGCAAACAGTGGCCCCGAGTTCAAACGCACCCTGAAAGACCGATCGAGATAACAATTAAAGAAAGAGAGATTATTCTTGTGACTAAAAATTAACCTTTGTCAGCGGAGGAAAGGGCTGCTTACCAACAAATAAATATAACTATGAAGTAAACAAAATCTTACTTAATAATGATTAAAAAATGTACCTTTTTAAACATAACGGTATAATGATTATTTACGCATGTTCCTTCTGGGAATATAAGCAGAGGATTGTTGTCAGCTCCTTCAACGTGTTCCCTTAATCTGAATTCGAGCTCATATTACAACCATTATAAACTATAAATAAAATAAAAGGGACAGCTTAGAGTGGAAACACTTCACATACTTTCTTGTTACAATTTCACGATCCTTTGCCTCTGAACGATTGAACCATATACATCCAACACTTTCCAAAATAGTGCTTTGCAAAAGTCCTACATGAAAGTAATGAATCAGCCATTTTTTTTCACTCACTCATATTTAGTGGGATATGCAAAATAAGCATTAGCACATACCAACCCATCCAGGGTGCTTCTGCATGATAACAGCAAATGCAGTCATCTGTTCTAAAACAATGAAATCAATCATTGATGTATGATTAGCCACAAACACCTGTTCAACCAACAATCACGTACTCAGATAAAAATGTCGAATTTGAGTACTGTAATACAATATATTGTCACAGAAAAGAATGATTTATAAAACTAAATGCATAAAATACCTGAAATATTATACCTGTTTAGGCCTTGCAGATGGCCGAGGACCATGATACTTTACTACTCCTGTCCATGATGCAACAAAGAAGCTGCAAATTAACTCCACCAGAGCTCTCTGCCGCCCATAGAAATGTATATCAAATGAGATTTAGAATGGTGAAAAGTGGTGCAAGTATGTGGATAAAAATGAATCACAACATCAGATTTACAGAACCATCTAACACAAGGTCCAGAAGTGATATGGCGTTTCGTTTGCACTCAAACAAAATACTTACTATCATTTGCTTTCCCAGTACCAGACGATCAATCCAAATACCCTTTAAAAACATTTCAACTTTCTCCGAAAAACATATGCATCATATTTAATAGTAGTAAGTAAGCATAGATGTAAAAGGATGCCAGAAATACATTCATACCTCTAACCTTTTCCTCAACTTATCATGCCCTTTTAACAGCACATGCACAGGAATGTAACACGATAGGAATATTATCCATCCTAATGTCAGAATAAGAACCCTGCAATATCATTAAGAACCAAACAGTCATAAACTGGTAGTCTAATACCCACATGATGCATTATCATAATGTCTAGACATGGTTAATAGGTAAGTAACTAATATTCTAATTATAGAAAGCTTCATACACGTATAATTTCGGTGAAAGTAAATTCTAAAGAATGGAATCTGGAGAGAGGGGCAAACTAATGGATTATTCCAGAAGCGGAAACGTAATGAAATTAGAAAAAATTTAACAGTAATTCCCATCTTTCAAGAGATACAATTCACTTCTCGAAATACTGTACTTGAATATCTGTTTTTAGACCACCAAAAAACTTCTTAACTTTCAGAAATCACTTTGGTTAGTAGGCAACGGTGAAGGCCCCACTAGTTCGAAACTTTAAGTGACGTGCTCGCTATAATTTGCCAGCTGGAATATTCTTTTCTGCACTTCTAAAGATATGATGGTTGCTTAAGAATATAGATTAAAACAATGGTTGCAGATGCATATTGGTTGTTTAAAAATGAAGTTCTATATCTGATGGTTCAAAAGGCTAATCATTGTTCAAATAATTTATGTTCTATTTGTTCGGAACAAGGTTACATAAATCCAAATAATATGCGATTAAATGGCGCAAATGCTTACCTCCCTGGGAAAAGAATCCCATATCTAACTACAACTCCCAAGCACCACAATGGGAATAAATAAATGTTCCAGTTCCAAGGCTCTGGCGGGTTTGACTTGAAACATCGCGTGAAAGAGTCCTGCTCAGACACGAAGGATTAAAGGTCGGGTTATAAACTGAACAACATTTTACCATGCTACTGTATCTGATAACCAAGATAACAACCAAAATGAAGAAGATGGCAAGACCAGCATGAAAAGATGTTACTTATAGCGAACTGCTCATTCTGCTTCTAACATATATGAGTCTCACGATATCTCCCTTTTATGTTCCTGATTATCTATGTAACACTATGAATTGACACACCCCCAAAATCGAGCAGATAAATGAAAAAAAGACTTTCAAAGTGATGACATGAAAAAACAATGAAAAATCTAGCCAAGACCAACTGTTGGAACATCGGGACCTCTATTATGCACATAAGAAGCATGCTACTATTGGAATTTTACTGTTCCCGCAATAGTAGCTCGCTGGTTAAGGGACATGAAGCATAACGCGGAGGTCATGGGTTCAAATCATGCCCCTATGTCCCTTTAATCATGATGTTACGCGATTCACCTTTCCCATGTTGGTTGTGGGAGGTTGGTGGGGCAGCCCAAACTTAGGTGTTTGGGATTGGTTGTTTTTTCTGCTTGACTAGTTATCATAAATCAGATAAGCAGTTTGGAAAATGCAAACTTCTTCTCCTCGTCTGCTTATTTCGGGGCTGGATAAGCAGCTTATTTGAAGAGAAATTAGAATTTCCTTTTTACCCTAACCTAAAAACCCTTGAAACAAGTTTGCAGATCCCTAAGGTTCTTTTTTTCTACTCGTCGAGAAATTAAGCATGAAATAAGCAAACATTAACACTATTTCCATAATTAACAGCTCCTGTTATCCTGTATATATCAGTTTTTAATTACAAATATAAATGACTAAAATTCAGATATGATGTATAAAACAATAAAACAGTAGCAAAATTTGTATCGAAAACAGAAAAATAAAAAATAACACATACATCAACAATGGCACCAGCTGCTTCAGTTAACGTAGGCGATATATCTAGTAAATCACGCCTACAAAAAAATCATATCACAAAAATTAAATAAAAAATATATAAATAAAAAGTAAGAAAGAAAGAAAGAAAAATACAATTTAAGCTTAGTGTTGGGTTGTTGTTGATGAATAGAATCAGAGGGTAAATAATCTTCGATATTGGGTCGATCTAATAAGTCCATTTCTGAAGGTGATGATGAGATTAAGTTACTCATCTTCTTCTTTTTGCTGATGGTGCCACTTGTGGTGCAAGGGTGTTATTATTTTGACTGATCACTGTTGTGTTGTTTGTGAATTTATTAGAGTGGGTGGATTTGTTTGGGCTTTTTTGCCTTTCGAGTCAATCAGATGCAACTACTAGACTCAAATGGCATATTCCGGATTATGTCGTTATTCGGTTAATTAGACATCGAATTAATTTGATGAAATTTCGGCTTATTTTTTATAACCCTTAATTTTACGGCTAATTTTGAGATTTTTCGGTTATTATATGTTTATCATATCATAATAAACTTATATAAGCCGACAAGTCTTAAAATAAGTCACAAAATCGGAGCTTATAAAAAATAAACTTAAATCAGCTTATGTTAAATAAGCTTAGTCAAACAGGGCCTTAATACTCCAGTGTTTATAATAGTTTTGGCTATATTATGTTTATGAACTTGTATAAGTACGAGTTATTAAACAGTCATTATAATAAGATTGTTTATATCTTGGAAGACATAGGATAAAAAAGCAAAAAAGACACAAAAAAGAACTCAGGACCTACAAAAGTTTTTGTACGTTCCTGCGTCTTTTAGGACACAACATATAAAAACCATTGCAATAAGCAGGCCCCAATATTATATTTCCTATCGCCGATGACGGTCTTTTAGCTCTTAGGGTGATGGGGGGTCATTGCCAAATTCTTCAATTTTGCCAAAATTTGGCAAAACCACAACCAATCAAGAAGTTCTACATCACCACCATCTTTTTTATGCCAAACTTCCATGCCAAATGGGGGTGGTTGCCAAATTCCTTTATTTTGCCAAAGTTTGGCAAGTTTTCATGGTCCCCATAACCCTTTGTCAAGATGGCCCACAAAATCCTTTTTCAACCAATCAAACTTCAACCAATGATTGGTTTTTCATGCCAAAAATTTTGCCAATCGGCATACATATGCCAATATTTCTTGCCAATGCCAAATATTCCATGCCAATTTGTCATGTCAATTGATAAGGGGTAGTGTATGTCAATGCCAAAAATCGGTACCGATGTTTCATACCAATGACCCCATCACCCCTTGTATACCAATATACCACTAGTCCACTATTGGCAAGAATAAAGTTCAGTATGTATTATTTAATTTACCATATGTTTCTATAGATAGCATATAAAAAAATGTTTCTTAAACAATACAGCAACGATCAAAATCTGTTCATTCAACAACTAATATTTTGGAGGTATGCACAAAATCACAAGATACAAACACAAAATCGAAACAAAAAAAAGAAAAAAAGTTGCATCAAGCGATACTGCTGTAAACAATTCTCATCCCTACAGAACTTTATGTTCATATAAAAGATTAAGCTAACATTCAAAATCAGATCTTGACACCAGATTTTCTCGTACTGGTTGACTTTTTGTCACCAGACAAGAACCTTGGAATGCTTAATAAACTATTGACACGAGTCACGCCTTCAAGTGCTGACCATTCTTCTTCTTCAGGGGTTAATATGCACTCGGCCAGGCTCCTTTTAGATACTCCGACACTCTTTTCAGCTAGTTTATCTACTTCTGGTTCAACACATGGTACAATCTCATTTGAACTTCTAACTGTGCCTGAATGCTCAAGAACAGATATTGCTATTGTTTCTTCTGATGGAGCAATATCAGAATGTGGTTCTTTTTCTTGCTTCTTGGGTGAAGTGGCCGTGGGTTTTGCGTCAAGAAATAGGCATACGACTGCACAATCGTCGTTTTTGGATGTGGGGTATTTGAGCCGCCAAGCCCTTGTTGCACAATCAACTAGAGCTCGGGATGCAGTTGATCGACTAGGGGCTGCAGCTACTATGTCTACAACTTCTTTATTCGAAAGAACATCCCATACCTGTTGCAAAATAATAATAAAAATTCTGTAGAGCTTCGCTTATTGAGTCTTGAAAAAATAAGATCAGACATCGACAAGTACAAGGGAAATGGGTCAGAGTAGAAAACTATGCTGTATGTAAAGTGAGTTCGAGATAAAAGCTCCTAAATCACTAGTGTATAAAGTTAAATAGCTGTTGTAATAATATAGTTTCCGTAATCATATTTAGCACCGAAATATTTCTGAAAAATTGCTAAAAGTAGTTTCATTACAGTCGACTTGTGCCAAATACAGTATTTTCTGTTTTGACCAAAACACATTTCTTTACCATTACCCGACTTACCCATATATTCCACCTTTAAAGAATATGGTGGTGATAAAAAAGTGTTCCTGGTCAGGCCAGTTTGACCCAGCTTGTATTGACACGCACTAATAAAAACTCGCTTCAACCCGAAACCATTTTAAATTGTTTCCCAACCCGCCCATTTTGCAACCTCTAAAAAAGAGGAAAGAAAAAAAAAGGTACCCCATCTGTTGCAAGAACGACAAACTGGTCTTTATCAGTAATACGGTGGTAATAAACATCTGGTACAGATATTAGCCCAAAGTCCTTTAAGCAAAAGTCCCCAAAAGCTCTAGCCATTGCTAAACCAGGTGAATCACTATTAGGTAACCACACACGTGAAACCTCTGGCTCGTCTTGCAATGCAAAAACGCGTCCTTTAAACTGCTGAATCCTAGCTGCTTCTCCTGAATAAAATTAAAACGTACAATTTATAACGTATCAACATCCCTTCCAACAAACCCTCGATAATTTTATACGTAATCAGAAAGAGAGACATAGTTACTTGGAAGATTGGGTTTTAAATCAACGGTCAATTGGACTGCGACTAAACTGTTGTTATTGTCTCTGGTTGCCAGCACAGCTCTCGAGTCCCCCAGATTTCCAATAATAAGATCTTGAGCCTGAAACAATTAGCGGTTTGTTATCAACAATATCCAAAGGACATCAAAGGTGGCTCATCACCCAAGTGGTTAGTCGGGACAATTCATTGAAAGTTTGAAACTACTTTTATGCCACCTAAATATACATTTGATTCCGTTATACCAAATCTTTATCTTTAATCTTTAACCACTAAAAGATTAAGTTGGAGTGAGATCTTTATGAGGAGATGCATTGATATTTGTAGGTGCATCTAAAATGTGTGGTTGTGGTTTTTTCTTATCCTTCTCATTTTAATTTTTCTTCTTATTTGATCCTAACTCCACTTTCTATATGCATAATTGAGTTTTGAAATTATGTGGGACAAATATATATAATACAAAAGATTGTTGATAATAGTAACAAGATACACAAAAGTAACTTTAGAAGATACATATTTGTATATTCATTTATTAAGATTAAGATGACGCAATTAATTTTTATAATTTGATATGGTGAAAACATTTTAGAAATAAAATATCACATTTTGTGATCAGAAGGTGTAATTTTTTTGGCGTATAAATTTTAATTAAGTTTATCACACCGTTTATTAACTAATTGCAAATATAAGCCGTTACCGACCACTTTGACATTCTATCTTCATAATATTACTCACTACCGACTCTATATTGTCGCATTTCCGCACGGGTATATTATATGAAATACTTCGCCATTGCCTAAAGTTATTCTTAACCTATAATTTTTGTCATATGTAAAGTTATTGTCATGAAAAACATATAATTAAATGTTGGTAGCTAAAGGTTTTAATTACTATAGATCAGGTTGGATGACGACTAGCTGGTATAAATCAGGTTGGATGACGAAGATAATCTTAAAATTGTGAAAAACCAAAAAAAATTCGGTCACATTTTTCTATTTTGAACAGTTATAGACTTATAATTATAGAACAGTCAAAAAAATGAAGAAAATCTTCGTCAATCTTCATGTTGTTAGCAGATTTGGTTAAAGCAAAACTAGGTATATTCTTGGTTGCCCTATAAAGTTGTTTCAATAGTTGGGTAGCATTGATGTAGAAGGTTTAAATATAGGTGGCCTCCTTACATTATTCCATTCATTTATAGTTTAGCTAGAATGCATCTAACTTGTTTCCACCCTGCATTCCCATAGGAAGAGCAGTTTAGATGCTGCAATGACTTCTCATTATTTCTTTAATTAATTTGTCAACTATTAGCAATTCATCAACATTAACTGCACAAGAAGACATAATTTAGCAATCACAGCATATTATTGTATGTACCTGCTTAATCAAAGCAACCGCAGTCGATCCACTGCAGAAACAGTCTATAGATGGATGTGTCTTCAGTTCCATATCCATTAAGCTAAAAGCTTTTAATAACGACTTTTTAAGTGGAATATACTTCTCAGGCACTTGTTCTTTCTCACTAACTAATGATTCATCACACCAATTATCTTCTTCTTCTTCCTTGTGTGCGCTTCCATTAGTATTGCCATTCTCACTTTCGGAATTAGCACTCCAATGGGTAGATAACAGAACCGGAAGATGGTCCCTAACTTTCCTAGCAACCATATGCCCATACGGACCATGCCCATCAAATACTCCACAAAACACCGCCTCATGTTTTGAACTAAATTTCTGATTCACAAACATTTCAGATTCAATACATTGAAAAACACGATTAACCGTTTGCATCATCACACCAAAATGAAACAAAACTAAAAGACGTATCATTTCTAGTATAAGTATTGATACTAATCATCGAGCTAAATAGATTAATAATATACTGGCAATCCAACTAGCGATTTGGCATTGCATTTTGACATTGATAATGTGATTACTCTCTTTTTTTCGATAATGTGATTAGCTACTCCTAAACTGATTATCCCAAAACCATCACATAGAGTTTCAGTATATCCAAAAACTATAAATGATACTAATATAATACATAAAAATACTATGTGATAGTTTAATCCAAATATATCCCTTGTACACCCTAGTCACATTAATTGTCAACCAATATCCCCTAACTTAAGTAACTTCAAACCTAACCAACTAGACCCTTTTAATATTAAAAGATTCCAACACAGCATCATGTTTGGATACTGGAATTGCATATTTTAAGTATTTATAGGCTTATTTGCTTATACTTTATAAAAAATTAAGCAAACAAATTTAGGCTAATGGCTGATCCATGGTGTTATCAGTAAACCTACTTCTACTAATGGCACGGCTATGACTCTACATCTTACCTCCTCATGGGCAGGATTGGGTATTGTTGTTGTTGTTGTAAGTACTTCTAAATAAGCACATAGGAAGATGCTTATAAACTATAAGGCATAAGCTAAACACATGTGTGTAATGATGATGAATAACAACATACCTCCCAAACAATCATAGCATCCTGATTAGTCCCTTTCTTGCCTTGTTGTGTATACAAACTAGCAACACCACTTGACCCATTACCGGAAAGTCTACCTGGAACCTGACTCAACCACCTTTCCTCCTTATCACCACCAAATTTAAACTTCGAATGATCACCATTAGACCTCCTACTACCAAACCTACCACTTTTTGACTTCCACCATCTTTCACTCTCGTCACCACCATCACCACCACCACCACCATCTTTCCTGCCACCGGTGCTTCTGGTGGTTGAATAGCAACTACCCATTTGAGAAAAATTTATAAATATATGTATATTTTTTTGTGTTGGGTTTAAAATCTTTTATGTTACATCAACAACAAGAAGGGTGTTTGAGATCTTAAAAAAGACAAGCTATAATTTACAACGTTGAAGACAGATGAACAACAACTAGAAAGTGGGTGTCTGTCTTTGTTTATGTCTTGTGTTTGTGTGCGTGTGTGTGTAATAGAAACGGTATTAAAGTGTGTTTTTTAGTAGGTGGATAGAATCCAATTAGTCCACCCTGTTGTGAGTTATTTCAAAGATTTTTTTTTATTTTATTTCCGCCCATATATTGTTTTTTATTTGAACATGATTTAAAGTTTTTTAATCACTTTTGATATGTCAAAAGTTCAATATATATATCTTAAATTTATCATAGATTTAATGAACCAATAATAGTCATTTATTTTTTTAACAAAAATAAATAAGATAATATTTCACCATTTTTTTAAAAATTAAATATCTCGCAAACCGTTAATCGTTACGCGAAAAAAATCATACCACCGTGACGAAAATTAAATTATCTTTCTATAAATATGCACTTCTATATATTTTTAATGATTTTTTTTTTCAAAATTTCGGCCTAGAAAAATCGTATATGATTTGTGAAAATCATATATGATTTGGTTTTTACAAATCATATATGATTTTTGTAAATCATATGTGATTTGTAAAAATCATATATGATTTATAAAAATCATATATGATTTGAAAAAATCATATATGATTTATAAAAATCGAATCACATATGATTTTTCAAATCATATGTGATTTTTCTGGGTGGAATTTTTGAAAAAAAAAAAAGTTTGTCGAAAATATAGAGAAGTGCATATCTATAGAAAGATAATTTAATTCTCGTCGCGATGATGTATTTTTTGTAGTTTGAAGATTTACCGTTTGCAAGATATGTTATTTTAAAAAAAATGGTGAAAATGATCTTTTTATTAAGTTTGATAAAAAAATGGATGGCTAAGATTGACTTATTAGATCTATGGCAAATATGAGATCTATATTGATCTCAACTCCTTTTGATATAATACTAGAGAGTTATTTTACATATCAAACTTTTTTTATATACCAAAAACTCATCTCATTCATCAATCAAAAAAATCAATGGCTGATATTAAAAGCATTTTATTATTTCACATATTTTTTATAATTTAAATATCTCTTAAACCGTTAATCGTTAAGCAAAAATAATTACACCATCGCGACGAGCATTTAATTATCTTTCTATAGACGGGCACTTTGATATACTTTCGAAAAAAGAAAAAAAAAATCGTTTTTTTCATGTTTTTTCGTCTTATTTTTTTCGTTTTTTTTCGAAACTGAAATTTGCATGAAATATCATATATGATTTAACACTAATTTAAATACCACATGTGATATTAGTGTTAAATCACATATGATATGTAATATCATATGTGATATTAGTGTTAAATCATATATGATAAATCACATATGATATACATATCATATATAATTTAACACTAATATCACATGTGGTATTCAAATTAGTGTTAAATCATATATGATTTTTTCATACAAATTTCAGTAACGTAAAAAAACAAAAAAAACTTTAAAAAAACGTGAAAAACATGAAAAAAAATTATTTTGTCGAAAGTATATCAAAGTGTCTATCTATAGAAAGATAATTAAATGCTCGTCGTAATGGTATATTTTTTTCGCTTGACGATTAACGGTTTGAAAGATATTTATATTTGAAAAAAAAGATGAAAGTGGGTTTTTTTAATTGTTGAGATTAATCTCATCCATTAGATCTAATAAAAATGGATGGTGGAGATTGATCCCTTGATATGTAAATAATCTTTTGTCCTCAAATAATCTTAAATCTAATACTATTGTGGGTGAATATTTTATTTTCCAAAAAGCTAAGATATCATTAAAAACTCGGTTTCAAAGAGGAGGCCTAGCAAAAGCATGTATATACAAAATAATAATAATAATAATAATAATAATAATAATAATAATAAAATGAGCTAAAACAACAAAGAGCTCTAAAACTAGAAGTCCAAGGAACTAACTACTATTACAAAAATACATCAAAAGGCTGAGATATCCAACAATTTCAAGAAGCAGGCTTCAAAGTACAACGGGCAGCGATCCAAATTTTGGTAATTCTAGGGCTGAGAGGGGAAACATCCTCAGTTAGAACTTTTTCAACATCATGAACGCGCTACTCGTTTATTCTTTCGCTTCTGAATCGCCCGAATAAAAACTTGAAACACCATGTTGACGATCTTCTTAAGCTTCGAACATCCATACGTATCAATATTACCAACGAGACATCCAAAACCGAGAAGGAAGGGAACGACACAGGTAGAGGAAGATGACAACAACTCCAAACTTTTCTCCATATGGGGGAGACATATGGGAAACTGATGAGACAATGGACAATGTCCTCGTCATAGTTGTCACAAAAAGGACAGGAAGCAAAGACAATGGGAACTCCACGAACATGAAGATTTGAGCGAGTAGCGACCCTATTTAGTGAGGCTCGCCATACATAAATATTAACCTTTCAAGTAATCCACTAATTCCACTTATGATGAACTCCAAGATTAAAGTTCGCTAAATAAACATTTTGAATGATATTTGAAAGAGTGCTAATTTCGAAGTTGCCCGAATCATCCAAAGACCACGTCCATTTGTCACTAGAAACAACAGATAAAGTGAGATTACCAATCATAGACCCAAGATTGTTAATATCATCGATTGTACGACCCCGTGGCGGGCATCTCCATTTCCAAACGCACTGCCATAAACCATCAACAAACTGCCATATGTCTGTGATTTTGCAATCCTGGTAACCATCGAGTGTGAACAGTCTTGGGAAAAAATCCTTGAGACATAACCCATTTTTACACCAAGGGTCATGCCAAAACGAAATGTTACTGCCATTAGACACTTTCAGACAGAAGGAATGTTTAAAAATAGGAATAATCTCGGTACACTTCACGGCCTTTAAGATGTCGAACCAAATACCTTTAGAATTAAACGAGCCGACCATGGAATCAAAACCACCACCCTTAACATAAAATTCTTTGATAACCATACGCGAAAGAGCATTCCTTTTCGTAAGATATCGCCACTTCCATTTGCTAAGAAGGCCAAGGTTCTTTGCAAAAAGACTACTGATGCCCAAACCTCCCAAGTTGGAATTGAGGAGAATATTATTCCATTTAACCCAACTAATATCATGTCACGAATCCTTAAAACTCCAAAAGAAACAACTGCTAATGGATTCAATGAGCTTGATGATTTTTTAAGAGGCTTTGAAGAGGGAAAAGTAGTATAATGGGAGGCTGTCGAGAGTGTAACACCCTCAATTTCGTGAATGCAATGGAATTCAAAATGGGTGTTACTCATGGTATAAGAGTTATAATAATAGAAAACGAACTCTAACTGAGTCGTTTTAAAATGATTATCATTCGATTTATTCAAATATCAGATTTTTACTAAAGATAAGTCCCAGTGGTTCCATGATTACATAACACATCAATATAAAGTCTTTGATGTCTTTCGAATGATAACATATATTATAGCCTTCTTGAGTATCAGTTCCCCTCCGTGCTAGCCTCGTACATTATGGACCTGAGATAAAACATGCTTAAAATGTCAACACAAACGTTGAATGAAATTCATAGGTTTATTGATAAATGGTTGAACGCATAGTTTAAGTGTGGGTTACATTGTTATACACCCATAATGTTGAAAGTAGAACAATTATTATTGCACTAAGCTCATGAAAACCAAGACGTAACGTGTACCAATAGCAATTGGCATGTTTGTTATAATAAAGCCCTAGTAGGTAATTTGCCGATTACCTAGTGTTCTCAAATATAGTGCGCTTGTTTGCCCTAACCGGGTCAACACAAATGGGATTCGTCAATCCCAATAGGCATGTCCACAATATTGGTGCTCACTACGCCTAGTGATTAATGGTTCATGATGTGGGGACTTAAGTGTGGCAACTGTGTTACTTAGTGTCAATAAAATAATTAGATAAGCATACAGTTTCAAATGTTTGTGTGGTTCATGTAAAAATAGCATGTATCTCCCCCAAGGGTTTGTAAAACAATTAAGTGATAGATTGTGGGGCTATGAACTCACCGTGAGTTAATGATATCAAATGTATAACGAAGTTGATAGATAAGCCGTGAAAACCTCTACGTGCAACCTAGAATATGATGCAGTGTCTTAGGTTTTGGAATAATAATTTGAAAATATAACAAGTCTATATAAGTTATTATATTGATCATTATGTTGTACATGGTAGTTTGTAGTGATCGTGTATGTCGTTTATAGAATCGGTTTAGTTTATGACACGTGTTTAGTTAAATATCGTACCACTGTTCGGGCTATCATAATCCAGAGGTCGTGTAGTAAACGTATGAGGAGCTAGGACACTTTGAATCATAAATCCAATAACTCGTCAATACGTTCACCCCGAAGAGGCCTCTCACATGGAATTCTCTACTAACATGTTACTTTAATGTTTTAAAACGTATAATTTATACGTTACATTTATAATATAAGAGTCAAAACGGCCACAAGCTTTATGAAATCGGTTTAGTCATGTCCCGTTAACGAGTTTTGGTCAAGTTGGTGTTTAACACAAGTTTATAAAGGCTACAAAAGTTATAAGGTTTATAAGTTATGAATACGGTAAAAACCGGATTTCATATGATTATTCCGAAGGTCAAATAAACTATGAAGTGTTATGAAAATTTTGTTTGTTATATTTTCATGACATATGTTAAGTTTCGTAAGTCAACAAGCTCGGAAAAGAAAATGGTTTATCGCGACTAACTTTTGGAAAAACAATTTTCAGGTCAAAACAGTACTAGTTAGTTTCGGTGGTGAAGAATCCTTGTTTTGCATTTTCATGCTTAAATTCTTGCGTGGCCTTTAGTAAAACATCATTCCGGACAACTTTCATATTTTACACTTTTGCTGGTTCGGAGCAAAAAGGGGTCAAAATCGCGTTTGAAAAACAGGTCAATGTGCTGTTTTTCCAGCACCTATATTTATTTTGGTAATTTTTAACTACCCGTAACTTTTGATTCATAAGTCCGTTTTAGCCGATTCGAAAGGATATGGTTTTGTTTTAAGTTCCTCTACAACTACATGGGTTTATTTAAGGTCATAGATTCATTGTTTTGTGGCAATAACTAGCATAAGATACATGTTTTAACTAGTTTGTTTCAAATAAATACATATGTTGGTTTAGCTTGTATTTTAAAGTTTTGTACAACATGAATCAATATAACAAGCATATATAAAATATAACAATTATGAAATCAAGGAATTATGATATTGAGCACAAGATTTGCTTACAACTTTTTGCCTTAAGAAAAGAGAAACAAGAACAAGGACAAGGACACTAAAACCTAAAGCTTCAACACAACTTCTAGCTTCCAAATCTTTCAACCCAAATCTTGTAAAAATCTTGCTATCAACTTAGGATTACTAGAAATGATACTTGAAAAATTCTCCCAGAAATCACCCTTGTGTAGCTTCAAATCAACCAAAGGAATGAAAGAAATAGCACTTAATTCATGTAGAGATTAACATGATATTCAATAGTGATGTGATACTTGTTAATTAAATCAAAAGATCAAAATGGCATGGATTTATGGTGTTCGGTTTTTGGAAGAGAACTAAGGAGGAGGATGAATTTCTAGTCCAAGTATGAAAGTATAAGTAAGCTAGTCTTTTAGATATTTTTATAACTTAGCTAAGTGTAGAATATATATATGTGTATTAATCTTAAGCTAGATCAATTTTCACCAAGCCAAGTAGCTTTGTGACTCAACAAAAAAGCCACATATGGCTTATTTGAGGAAGTTAAGAGTTTTGTATATTTATCTTGTGTTTTACGGAGTGTCGTTTGGTCTCGGTAATTACTATCGTTAAGTATTTAAATTACGAAACTTAAAACCATGTATCATAAAATTTAAAACTTGTAAGAAATGTTAAAACATATCAATATACTCTATACAAGTATATTAAATTAGTGATAAGTTTAACGGAGCACGTAAATATTGTTAAAACCTAAAAACGTAGGTTAAATACCCGTAAAACGTAAAACATACGAAGTTTACGTGAAAATAGAAAAAGTGAAATGTGACTTTTCAAATATGATTATTATAGATCTAAAAGGAATATAATGTGTAGACTTGGCTAGTCTAGTGTCGGTTGGTGTTAAATGTACGTTAAGTCTAAAACCAGAAATGCTAAATATCTAGTTAAACTTAGTTAGGAAGTGTTAGAAAATATCTAAATAACTTAGCTTAGTTAGGAAGTTTTCATGACTAGATAAAATAAAATAAAAATGACTAAGTAGTTTTATATATTTACAACTTAGTTAATTTAGTGTAAATATTGTTTAGTTTATAAATCAATGGACGATTTTATGGTCAAAGGGGGAGGGAAATGTGTTGAATTTTCCAAAAATGTAAAAGTGTTTAAACGTCTTAAAAAATGCGATGCAGGTATAGGTCAAGTCTGCGTATAAGTAAAAATGCTTAAAACGCAAGTTTAGACTCGTAAAACACAAGGTCTATTTGGTAACATTAAGTTTTGAATGGGAAATTCCATATAATGATTATAAGTGGATTAGAATTTAATATATTATGATGAAAAATATTTAGAGTTGGTTTTCGTGCGGGATATCCTAATGGTTATATTTAAAGTTCAAACTTGTACGAGATTTTGGATAAAATGTTTTATGTTTTGAATAAATATTAACGTGAAATTTTTTGAGCTGTTACGGAGAGTAGCTTTGATAAACGTGAGTCTACGCCCAATTGATAAAGTCATAGCTTTTCTAGGCGGAAAACCTAACTCTAAACCGATTAACCACCTCGTTCTCACCCTTGCATAAACATCGATTTACCCATCGGGAGACCAAGATAAAGGAATGGGAGAACGTCATGAGTACACCCAAGAGAAGCAACAACCTCCTCGGCCACATTAGGAGAAATACCAATCCCAAATAGTCTACTTTTAAATAGGTTAATCTTTAGACCAGAAGCATCTTCAAAACATTTGAGAGAAAGGATTAGGTTTCTAGCATTTAATCTTGACCAATCCCTGAAAAAAAGAGCACCATCCGCATATTGTAAAAGAGAAAGATAATGCCTCCATTCACGAGAGAAAATCCTTTATAGGAACCTTTATTACATGTGATGAGTGTCTAAATACTCATCATTTTTGTACAATATAAACTGCAAAATCATCTGAAAACACTCAGAAACGCATCAAAATGATAAAAATACCACAAATCAGTGTTTTATGTGTTTTAAATGCAAAAATATCAAAATCAGATGAAAAACGTATCAAATTTGCAAAATTGGCAGTTTTAGTCCCCCAAGTATCAAAAGTTGTCAAAAACAGTCCCTGGTAAATCTAAATAAAGGAAAATGTCATTTAAGGTCCATGGGATTCAAAAGTTGTTAAAACAAGCCCTTCAAAGTTTAAAAGTTGCAAAATTTCAACTTTGGTCCCTCAAGTTTGAAAAATGACATAAATGGTCCCTGGAAAATTGGAAATTGTCAAGTTTGGTCCTTATACTATTGGAGCTTGTCACTTTTAGTCCCTTGGATAACTTTGATGAATTGGCAGAAAAGGTCCCTTAATTTTCAGAAATTGCAATAAGGTCCTTATGTTATTAATACCTTTTAAACCTATTGGACCCTATCACAACCCTTTTGGACCCTTTGCCTTTTTGAACCCCCCTTTTATTACTAAACTCTGCCTCAGTCAAACAAATGGTCAAACAGACACCCCATGGCGCCATTTTCTTCCCCTTCACCTGCTACCCTGCTATATCTCCACACATCCATCCCCCCTCCTCACCATATCACTTTCCATGTCCCTCCACCTCACCTAAACTACAAAAACCATTAAATGCATCCTCTACCCCTTTACTCAACCCTCATCTGTCAAAACCATGTTTCCCGCCAAAATGCATCTAACGGCTATAATGATTCCAAGTGATCCAATGGTCATAAATCTAAGTGGGAAATAATCAGAGCAAGTGGAAAAGACTTTTGGAGCTATAAAAGAGAAGAATGAAGCAGTTTCAAGAGAGTAGTTAGTTTATAAAAATTTTACTTATGTCGTATTTTTAATTATTGTCTTAGTTTAAATTAAAATGGTGTAATTTCAGTTTCATTGTATCAATTTCAAGTTTACAAACCTTTGTTAGTCACTTTTGAATATCAATCTAAGCTTTCATATAATTTTCAGTCTTGTGGTTAACTGTTGAAATTTGTCAGTTTCAAATTCCATGGTTCAAGTTGTTAGTGGCTATTTGAAGCTTTAATAAGCTTGTCTAAATTCCTTATAAGCCTTTTGTAAGCTACATTTCATTTTCAAGTAGCTTTGAGTGATGGTCAACGAAAGTCAACTTTGGAACTCAAATTGGAAATGGTGATGAAAATTGTTGTTGCAGAGGCTGACTTGGGGTTGGAATAGACTAGGATTAGAGTAGGTTTGGGTTTGGTCTTAGCCTGCAACCAGCTGACAGTTGTAAGTTCCTGTTTCATTTTCAAGATTCAAATAAGTTTTTGCATTTTATGGTCATAGGTGTATCTGTGATCTTTACTAGTTTTAACTTGTTAACATAGGTGCATTGTAGTCATATAATCTCTGTTGATTCATAATCTTAGCTAGTTTAGTGTGTAGTTTCATTTAAAAGCTCAAATCAGTGGTTATAAGGGTGTTTGGATTAACTGCTTGAGCCATGGTTTAGGTTTACTCAGTGTTGAGTTTCTGGTGTTTCATGCTTGTCTAGTCATTTGAGACTTATTTGAGTAATTCCTTTGTGCCTGCAACCTTGAAAGTCAAAATCTTCTGTCCACAATCTTAACAGCTTACTGTTGAGATTTTAGCATGATCAAAAGCTCATTTTGTGTTCAAAATACATAGGGGTTGATTGTAGTAGCTCTATTTCATCACTTTAGATCATAATCAGTCCTAGGATTAGCTTCAAATCTCATTTTGGTCAACTTTTTACAATTGCTTAAAAAGTCAAAATGGCAAAAGCTAAGTTTTTGGCCATCTAGAGTGATTTTTATTGAACTCATTTCTGAGTCTTTACCTATAAAACTTGTGGTTTTAGTAAGTATTACTGGTCTATTTCCTTATGTCTAATTTAGTGGATTTTTGCAATTTTTTCTAAAGGCTCAAAATAGCTTGTAAAAATGGTGTTGAATCCCCTGTGCAGGGCACTGTTGACTGCACAGGGGTTATGCAGAATTTGTAGAGCCTGCACAGGTTTCATTTTGGCTCACCTAGGTCTGTAATTTAGTTTACAAGGTCTCAACCAGGTCTAGTGTAGATCCCAAGTTCTGGTTTTAGGTATTAGCTTGTTGGTTGGCTTATTTCTAAGCCCAAAGTGGGCACCTGAGTTCTGCTTTTTAGCTTATATCTCAAGTCATCAATCTGTTGCAATTTGCTTATCAGAGGTTGTTGCCTGTTTAAACTTGTTCCATCTTAGTTACTTTAGCATACTGTATCTTGTGTATCAGTTTGGTGGCTTTTGAACTCCATTTGCTTGTTTAAGTGCTTATTTCAATAAGCACTTGTGAATCAGTTTCAATATCTTCCACATAGCACCTTGTTTTTCCAATTTTCCTAGCTTCCTAATAATGTTTTAGACTTTTCCTGAAATTTTCAGATTTTTCCAAGTTGTTTTGCTATTTTTCTCAATTTAAATTAGTTTTTAAGTATTTTTAATTAGTTTTAAATACAAATAATTAAGAAAAGCTTCAAAAAAATAATTTTTCAATTTTCTTAAGTTTAGATAAATATAAAAAGCCAAAAACATATTTTTCCATATTTTTCTTAGTTAAATTTGTATTTTTAAATATTTTAATTAGTTTTTAATAGTTTTAAAATCATAAAAAATAGAAAAATAGTCAGAAAAATACAAAAATAGTTTTGAAAAGTCTATTTTGATATTTAAGACTTTTCTAAGTCTTAATTTTATTTTTCTAGCTTTATTTCCTATTTTCTTGTATTTTAGAGTATTATTAAATAGTTTAAATTAGTTTTTAATTAATAATAATTAATTAAATAGTTTTAAAAATAATTTTATTTTTCTAATAATTTTCTAATATAATTAGGATTGTAAAAATGTATTTTTCATATCCGTAGGTATTTTCCTCCTTTATTTTCACGTTTTATTTTGTACGGTTACGTAGTTTTTATTTTAAACGCAAGTTTTAAGTTTTAAGTTTTAAACGTTCATCACTTTAAAAATAGTGATAGCGTTTATTTAATATCTTTTATCTTTTTAATTTTCTCAATTTGTATTTAAGCCGCTTTATTTTATAACCTTTTCAGTAGTGTAATTATCCTATCCTAAACCTTTACAGATCACTATCCTTAGTGATCATTCTATCATCTGAGTTTGTTTTAACACACCATTGAGTCTCCTTGGGACTTAACGACCCGGGAATTCGCTATATTCTCTGATCTTCATTGCAACTATTTTAAGTCTGTTAGACTTGACGGTTTAGCACAGATCAACATGCTTCTAACGTGGCAATCTAAAGAGCCTCGGCCATGAGAAGGAGGAGAAAAAGGGAAAGAGGATCACCTTGCCAAATTCCGCATTCCATTCTAAACTCCTTAGATGGGGGCCCATTAATCAATACCTAAATAGAAGCTGAGGAAACACACGCACTAATCCACTTTATCCATTTCTCACCAAACCTCATTTGACTCATGATATCATTAAGGAATTTCCAATTTACGCTATCACTAGCCTTTTCAAAATCAACATTTCTTAGATTCATGGAAATTCCGTTGTCGAAGTGGAAACCCATCCTTTCATCCCTAGTTCTAACAACATTAAAGTCTCCAAAGATAATCCAAATAGCCTTGAAAGAGATTATTAGAGACTCAATAGCATTCCATAAAAGAGCCTTATGAGAGCTAGGTTGAGGAGGATATACATTAATAAAACCAACTGTAGACAAAATCCCAACCCATGAGCCAAGAATCATAAGTAATTCCTGTCTACAAAATTTTGTTCAATAGAGAAAATTTGAGCACTCCACATGGTAGGAATCCTACCTGAAGAACTAGTCGCACTGCTAAAATCGAACATAACATCATGTTGAGGCCAAAGGGAGCAACCTAAAGCATGATTTATAGATTCAAGTTTTGTTTCTTGAATACCCAAAAACTTTCAACCAAACTCTTAATCCATGTTTCTTACAATCGTCACCAAGCCCATTATAGTTTAAAGAAATATCGATCATTTGACAAGGGATAACACCATAAAAAATCCAACTAGACCATGAGGATCTATGAAGAACCTACAACAAATCCAATGGTCTGAAAGAGTATCCAATTTGTTCACCAATGACCCCCTCATAGCACTTTCTTCATTTACATCATTGGCACTCTTTTCAAGACCTCCAGAAGAAGATTGGGAGGAGCAAAAATGTAGCAACTCGTAATTTTTAGGTCAATATTTACCTATAAATTCCAAACTATTTACTTTGAAAGTTTACGTAATTACTTTTACGTGTAATAGTTTAGTTAAATCGCGTAAACCGAAAAATGACATTTAACGTAAACAGGCATTATACAAAGTTAATTCTTCATTAACTACATGTCATACGACATTTACAGTCATATTTTATAAGTCAGCGTATTTTATTTTGAAAATTTTACGTAAAACACTCTCGTTACGTGTTCTAGACTTTCATGTATGCATGTACACTACATCACCCTTCTATGCACATACAAATAAACATTTACACTTACACTTAATAAAATTCAAAACCCTTTTCTTCTCTTTTGTCTTTAGTCAATGCAACATCATAGACCAACTAAATGGCTATTTTTGTGTTACACTAAACCTTATGCCATGGCTTGCAAGCAAACATATTCCCCAAGACTTATAAAAATCGGCTAGAACAGAACCCAACACACACAATGTACATTTTTGGCTAAAAATGCATTATACACTCCTAAATGAGATCTCGATTGTGCCTTGGAAGCAAGTATAAAAGAGTGGGTACCTAACCACTCATATTTACACTAAAATAAAGCATAAACACCACTTATGGTCCTCTCTTGTAATCGACAGCTTCTAGGGCAAATGGTGGGGTATTTTCAAGCTTGGTTGGTCATTGATTAAGTGTTCTTGATAAGGGTTAACAAGGGTTAAGGGCTTGGGGTTCGTATTTTGGGTTTTGGTTAAGTGTTCTTGGGTTCTTTTGCACAAACCATCCACAACACATTGTAAAGCTTTAAAAACTCTTTTTCATACTTATATTTACACATTTAATACATGTCATGTTCATATTAACTCTTATATATGCTTGTGGTGTTGAGAAAGTTGATAAAAGTTAAGTTGCAAAACACTAAGCGTATTTTTGAGCTTTCCAAAATTTATGGCTTAACACTCAAGTAAATAGTATACATTTACTTAAAGTTATGATCTTGCAAAAATCAACCAAAACCTGGAAAACCTTTCTAACCGATCGGCTAGACCCGTTTGGCCCGACTGTGGCCCTTCCAACCGACATGCTTGGAGCCCCAACCGATTGGCTAGACCTATCTAACCCGAATGAGACCATTCCAATCGAACAGTTGGATGCTCCAACCGAACGGTTGGAGCCTTCTGTCCCATATTTTGCACCTAATTGTTTTTTCTAACTTTTGTCTTGCGTAACCTCTTAAAACCTCACCACAAGTATATAAAGGTGATAACACTTCATAAAACTCATACACATCTAGTACATGTTTCATTTCCTAAAACGACTCATTATTTTAGGTCACGTTTAGGAATATCGGTTGTTACACTACGATTTACTTTTCCGCGTACTTTGACTACTTGAGGTGAGTTTCATAGCCCCGTTTTTACATGTTTGTACTATTTTGAAATACTCGGCGTGAGAATACTATGCTTACTTTTACATATGGACACAAGTGCATAAAACATTTGCATATTGCCTAAGTTACCACATTAGCCATTAAGTCCCCACATATCATGAATCGTTAATTACTCGTAAGCGCGAATGTTGTGAATAGATCTATTGGGTTATCACCCCCGTCCGGGTTGGTCGCATCAACTGGGTAAAAAGAGGCATATCATTTGGATTATACTAAGTGTCTGGTAAACACTTGCATGGGGCATTTTGTTACTCGTGCTTGATTGTATACATATTAAGTTGAGCTTCGGGGTCAAAAGCTTAGGGCAATTTGTATATTTTTCCTATGACATTGCATTTCTTATAATGGTCATATATACTGAAATCTTGTGGTCCGGACTTGACTTTTACATGTACATAAACCTGTGAACTCACCAACATTATCGTTGACATTTTAGCATGTATTTATTAGATTGTTGACTTATCTAGTTCGGTATGCATTGGAGTAGCATTCATCGAGTCTCATTTTACGGGCATGACATCATGAAGTTTTCTTATGTTGTCGTACATTCGATGTGAACATTAAACCATTTTCTTTTGTGATGTGTAACTTTAAGACTTGATTTTGTCGAAACTTATTTTCTTAATTTAATGTATCTTTTCAAAACGAATCATGTAGATGTCGTTCTTTATACTCTTGACTTTGTTCCACGAACGTCACGCCTCGATTACCTTTCCCTGCAACATTTTGGGGGTGTGACAAAAAAGGTTCACCAACAACTATTTTTTTTCCTTATGTTTAGAAATCCTCTTTCTCCACCTTTAAATTGGTTGGTAATAACCCTTTTAGAAAAGTCGTTGAAAGCTTGAAAGCAATTCATCTAACTCATTATCCTCATGTATATCATTTGTACTATGAAACCACTGGAATATTAAGGTCAATTACATGCCCATTATTATTGCCAGACATACAAGCCCAAAGGAATCAGAAATCCCCAAAGTAGCGTTAGAACTAATGGTTGAGGAGCATGTGTCTAAACCGAATGAGGGGGAAATAAAGGCCCAATTGGGGGTAGAATAATGGTGAGACTCGCAGGATCCTCAATGCCACCCTGACCTATGAAAAAAAACATTCTCTATCCCATCATTAAGAGCATCCATAATGTTTAGAGTTTTACCCATGATTGTTTGTTCACTCAATCAAGTTTTCACTCTTTTCTATTCCAAAGGCTCATTTTTCTTTAATGTAAAAGAAACCTTTGAAAAGATTTTTTTTAGTAATAAAACAAATAGAATGATGTGGAAGAGATATTGCTCAATTCATTTCTCAAATGACAAGAAAGCTTAGATTATTAAAAGATTTCCTTACAATCCTAAAAAGCTTTTTCAAACATTTTTTCAAGCAAAAAAAAAAGTTTTTTGTCTACTTTCTATCAAAGATAACCTAAATGGAAAAAGAAAAACAAAATTATTTTCTTTTTGGTGAAGACGATGAATTATATATGAGACGGTTTTTAACTTTTTATTAGAAACAACTTATAGAGTTTAACTCTACCATCACACAAACTCAACTTAAATAAAGAGGTGGCGTGATTGTCAACTTATTTTCTAAGCTTACTGGCTTATTTGATTTTGAAATAGATTATAACCCACTTTTTCCTATCGAGCTTATGAACAGATAAGCTATAAACTTGAATCAATAAACTCACGAACTAACAAAAAAGAACTTGCTAGCTTTTGCAATTTTGAATAAACTCACAAGCATTAATAGAAAAATTAATCCAAACTAACCCCTTATTGATTTATTTGCTTATAAAAATGACTTGTTAGGAAAAATAATCTCTTTTCTAATATCACTAAATCAATTCTTTAATTTTAGAACTTTGCCAACCATAGTTCTATGCTGGATTTACACTTCCTTAAAGCCATAAACATAACAACAAACACAATCGTTGTTTAAGGGGACCTAAACATTAATTAGAATTAAATACCATCTTCATCATTTCAAGGGGGGTATGTTATAAATCATACTTGACTATAAATTATTTGTAGATGCAAGCCGGTTTATAAATAAAAACTTTACAATGTCTAAACAAAGCAAATAATAGACTAGTAACATTAAACCTATATTCAAGTCACTTTATTAAAAAATCAATACCTTCACCCACAGTTAAAAAGTTAAATAGCTTTAGAGATTTGATGTAGCCATGCAGGTGATGAATTTGTCAAGGTAAGAATAAAATGAAAAGATAGATATATCCATATGAGGTGAGTTTAATGCACAACAATTTTTATTTAAAGAACAAATTATTCAATTTCATCCATTCATTTTTTTCATCAAATAAAAAAATACATTTTCACCTTTTTTTTAAAACAACGTATCTTGTAAACGGTAAACCTTCAAGCTACGAAAAATACATCATCGCGACGAGAATTAAATTATCTTTCTATAGATATGCACTTCTATATACTTTCGACGAATTTTATTTTTCAAATTTTTCGCCCAGTAAAATCACACGTGATTTGTAAAATCACACGTGATTTCACAAGATACATGTGATTTTTAAAGTAATAAATCACACGTGATTTTCTGAATCACATGTGATTCATCTGGCCAAAAATTTTGAAAAACAAATCATCGAAAGTATATTGAAGTGCATATCTATATAAAGATAATTTAATTCTCGTCGCAACGGTATAATTAGTTTTGCGTAACAATTAACGGTTTGCGAGATATTTTAATTTTAAGAAAATAGATGAAAGTGAGTTTTTTTTATTTGATAAGAAAAATGAATGTCTGAGATCGCATGGTTTGTTCTTTAGAAAAAAACTGTTATGCATTGAACTTTTCTCATATCGATATAATCATATCTAAAGACCTTTTTTTTTTAATAAATCTTAAAAAAAATATGATACTACATCTATATCTATACTACATATAATAGAAAAACAATCAAAGGTGAATAATGTAATTAATATTCTTATTAAACACCCCATTACTTAAAAGCAATGTTGCAAAATCGTGAATCGGTAGTCGGGCGGTCGATCACCCTGCAGCGAGGAATCGGTCAACTCGGGATTAATCGGTGATTAATCGGATTGGCATTTCCTGTAATTTTTTGGTATTTCTTGAGACCAAACTAAAAATCTTAACCGATTCCAAGCCTGCTATGTTTCCAAACCTCAATAAAATGCTCAAATTATGATTATGATGTCCATTGTGCGTTATAAATGAAATAAACGATCCCCAAGTTAAGTAGAATGCCTAAATTATTTTTTTTTTAAATGACCGATTTACCCGATTTTTGATCGATTCGGCTGATTTTGACCGATTTGGTCGATTAATCGGCTGATTCGGCCCATTTTTTGACTGGTTAGTGTCGATTTTTTTCCTAAGCCGATTTTTCGATCGATTTTCAAAAATCGACAAGGTACTTGGCCAATTAACGATTAATCGGCCGAGTTGACCGATTTTTGAAACATTGCTTAAAAGTATAATAATTTATTCACATTGTACAACCAATTAAAAGCACATATATCAAATTAAAAAACAACCAATTAAAACATCCCTTACTAAAAAGTACAATAACATTTTCGTAACTTACAATTTAAAGAAGCTATAACATAATCCAAAATATAAAATAATTAAATAGACTAATTAATGTTATTTTTAAAACATCCTAAAATGAAAAGTACATGTTATTATACACATTATACAAATTAATAAAACACACAAAACTTCAAGCTAACAAGTTGATAGTACATATAGTTTTGAAAACCGGACCGGACTGGACCAACGTGTTCAACCGTGAACCGGTGTCGCCACCGGTTCGGCTAACCAATTAAAGCCATCCGAAAACGAACCAAAGAGGACCCGTTAAAACCGATACAAACTGGTGAATCAGATCTCATCGAGATCTATTTCTACGGTTAATCGTCACATAGCACCCGCCGCCGAAACGCGCGAGTACACTGCTATATAGTATATATAAAGCAAAAACTAAAAAGTAAAAAGTGAAAAGTTGAAACTAAAAGTGGAAATGTTGAAGACATATATTTCAAAATGAAACTATTAATACACATTGAAAAACGGGTTGACCCGGGACGCTTCAAACCCGACGGGTTGACCCGGTTAAATTTGACTTATTTTCGAACCAACCTGTAGGATTGACTCGGTTTAAATCGACCTAAACATAATTCATGCATTAAAATGTCAATAATACAAATAATAAAGAACATTATACAAATATTCAAGCCCGAACGGGCAACGGTCCAAATGAGCCCGAGCCCGAACGGGCACGGGCCAAACGGGCTTGAGCCCGAACGGGCACGAGCTAAACGAAATTCTTAAAATTCGTAAATTTATTATCAAAAAGGACATAATAAACTAAAATACATGATTCATCGAAATTTTTTATTTCAGGGTATCCGCCTCCGCAACGCGCGAGAACCCTGCATTAAATGTCACTAATAAAATAATAAAACACATTATACAGATATTCAAGCCCGAACGGTCAACGGGCAAAATGGGCTTAAGCCCGAATTGGTGCGGGCCAAACTATCCTTGTATGTAATCTTTTTCATTTCCAAACTATCCTTGTATGTCACTAATATGTATAGATTTATATTATATTTCATATATATTGAGTATATAAAAAGCGTTGTACATAATAAATAAAGTTAAGAAACTATCCTTGTATGTAATATTTTTCATTTCCTAATTTTTTTTTTATCAAAATTGAATAAAAAAACACTCGCTACATCATACGTAAAGTCGCGCCTTTTTACGTCTTACTTTAAGCCACGCCTAGAATCAAAGCCAATGTTCATTTCGTAACGTCGAGCCTGTGCCTCGCGCTTTGACGGTGCTTTTGCGACGCCAAAACGCGCCTTTTAAAACACTGATTATTAGAATAAAAAACAGATAAGATTTAATAATTTTAAACTACTTATAAACAATCAAATAGGTTAAATAAACAATCCCAAATGCTAATGACCAAGAAGCATTAGAGCAGTCCCAACGGTAACGCCGTAACGGCGTTAAACGCAAAAAAACGGCGTTACCGGCGTTATTACCGTTGGGAGCTCGGCGTTAAAGAGGAAAAACGCAGCCGGCGTTGCTTTGGCAACGCACGTTAAAGGGGAGGCGCAAAAAAAAAAAAAAAAAAAAAAAATTCAAAAAATTTACACTTTCTACCCTTAAAACGGCTACTAGCCGTTATTTTCAAAAAAAATTTTCAAAAACCACCCTAAACGGCTACTAGCCGTTATTTTCAAAAAAAAATTTCAAAAACCTTTTTTTACCACTATAAATACCCAATTAAAACACAATTTCTTTTCACACTTCCACTACTAAATCCTCTCCATTCTCTCAATCTTTCAACTTCGGTTAACTGCAAAAAAAAACAATGTCGGGAGGCAACGATGATACTTTCTACAATCTTCTTGCTAGTGGGTGGAATCCCTCAAACCCGGGTTCATCATCTAACCCGAACGCCGGTTCATCTTCAATCCCCAACCCACTAGGCTTATCGAGCCAAGAAATGTATCAACAACATCAAGCATTTCTGTATTGGCAACAACAAAACCAACAAAACACCTTAAACTCTAACTTTCAAAACCTACAATTCACACAACAATCACAACACTCACAAACTGAAACACATGATGTTGCTGACACACCCACGTCTCCTCCAAAAAAAGGAAAAGGTCGCATTAAGCGAAAATCAAAGAAATCCAAAGACCCCGAGCCCGAACCAGTTGATTCTGATGAAGGCGAAGTTGTTGTTCACTCACGTTGGACTCCAGCAGAGGAAGCATTACTTGCAAGATGTTACATAGCTGTTTCGGAGGATCCGAAAGTTGGAAAGTGCCAACCCAAGGATACGTTTTGGTATCGGGTGCGAAATGAGTTCAATAAAAACAACTTTCAACGGCGCAACAAGGACATGCTGTCAAGCAAGTGGAAAACTTTGAACGGCATATGCACAAAGTTCAACTCTCATTACAACCGTTCGAAACGTGATCAACGAAGCGGGGAAAGTGAGCTGGATGTGATGCAACGGGCAAAGCAATGGTATCGTGAGGAAACCAAGGGATCAGCTTTTGGCCTCGAAGACGCTTGGGAGGTTTTGCGTCATTATAAGAAATGGAACTCGCCGGAACCGGTCGATTTAACCGGCGAAGTCCCAAGCCAAACAAACGAGGATTTGTTTGGTCAAGATGAACAACCTCGGCCCATGGGAAAGAAACGTGCTAGTAAGAAACCAAGATCCGAGACTACAACAAGTACTGGGGGAACAAGCTCTGGAGGAACGAGCTCGTCAGCTTATTTCACCGAAACTATGGCAAACGAGTTTCGTATGAAACGAGAAGTCTCCGAAGCGGCGTATCGGGCCGCGCAGGAAAAAGATCTCACAATAACCCGGTTGGAAGAAATAAAGTTTTTGATGACGCCTACTGCGGGGCAAGATCCAATGGTCGTGCAGTGGATCAATGACGAAAAAGATCGAATCATCAAAAAATATAACTTGAAACCTCGTGAGTAGATCGTATTATCGTCATTTCCTTTAATTTGTTGTAACGTTTTATTTCGTTGTATGGTTTTTTTTATTTCGTTGTATTTTTTTTTATTTCGTTGTATTTTTTTTTTTAGTTTCGTATTGTAATATGTTTTAAGTTTTAATGAAATGTTTGTTTTAGTTTAAAAAATGAAGTGTATGATTTAGTTTAGGGGTTGAAATTGAAAATATGAAATATTAGTGGTGTTATGGTGTTATTGGGATGTTATTGTTGTGGGTGTTTTTTGGGGATGTTAATGTTAAATGGTAAAGCTGATGTGGCGCTGACGTGGACGGTGTTATTGGTGTTATGGTGTTATTGTTGGGAGTGCTCTTAGGTCAATAATCCATTAATCCAAATTGCTAAATAATCAGTGAAAACTTTAATAGTTTAAGAAGAAAAGGTCAACAACGGTCGATTTCCGAATCCCATGTTGGACTAACCAAAGTACCAAACCAATTGCATCTTAACCTTGACTTTGTTCTTTCCCAATAAAGCAATGACTTTTTATCTATCTTGCCTAGTTTCTTCTAGAATCACATGTCTATTCTTACGAACCACATATGAGAATGCAACATGAACAAGTGCCAAAAGATTTGAAGACTCCTTTCCCATTGATTTTGGAAAAAAATAATATCGTCAACATCAACTCACTCGCACACATTAGTTTTTCATAGTAATAAGATCACAATCAAAGCCGGCTCGCAGATTTTAGACTAGATGGCAAGCGAACTCTCTCACATTGCATAAATTCTCACTCGTCATTCCTTCCCTCTCACTCGCGAGCTTGTGTTCCCAAAGCAATTTAAAGGTGAACGGCTCATCTTGCAAAATTAAAAAAGAAACGGCCCCATTTAATTATGAGAAATTTGATTGAAGTCGAACAGTCGAGCAGTCAAAGGAATGACACGTGTCAAAATTTGATTGAAGTCGAGCAGTCGAGCATGACCAAAATGGGAAAAGACCCAAAAAAATGACCATGTAATGGATCATGCATGACTTTTTGGCTTATTTTGGGAATTTTCTCTTTAATTATTTGTTATCGTTTTGTACCGTTAGCTTAAAAAAAGACATTTTCACAATACCCAATTTTTTCCTATAAATACCCACCAAATCATCTTTTTTTTAAACACAATCTCAACTATTTATAATCTTACACTCTCAGCTATTTTTACTTCATCATTTTTTTTTTTTTAAAAAAAAAAAAAAAAAAAAAATGTCTCAAGCAAACACTACCTAAAACACCAAACATCCCCAACGAAGAAATGCCCGAACCAATCCCCCAACACCCGAATGAACCTTTAATCTAGAAAATACTCCCCCGCCAAACCAACAAACCAGCTTATGACCACAATCATTCTATTTTAACCAACCTTACCTAAACCAACCCTACCGTAATCCATACCCACAACAACAAGCTTTTAACCAATTCGCACAACAACACCAACAAAAAGTGTTTAGCCAATTCTCGTCACAACATAACGCGTACCCATTTGATATGTCACAAACCCAAATTGGTGGTTCGTCATCACACCATCATACCCACCAACCGATGTCTCCCGTTTCTGCATTTCGAAATGAGGATTTGTACGAACCACCATTAGATGAGTCTTATTATCAAAACACTGCACATGAAGAATCTCCCGCCGAAGTCACAACCCCATCACCGTCACCGGTTACAGTAAGGCCGAAAAGAAAGCAAAAGAGGGCGGCTCAAACCGAGGAGCCACAACGGATCATTGTATGGACCCAAAGAGGAAGAATTTGCATTGTGCAAAGGTTGGATTCATGTATCCGAAGATAGTGCCAAAGGTAACACGAGGAGGGAGACTGGATTTTGGGCTAAGGTACAGGCGTACATAGAGAGCAAAACAAAGTTGGATCGCTGAACGTACGATATGGTTTGTGGGAAATGGAAGACGGTGCGCCCCAACATGGCTCGGTTTTGCGGAGTGTACAATAACGTCAAGCGTATGAATCCTATGAGTGGAGCCGGAGATGACGATTACTACAATACGGCTAATCTAAACTATGAAGCTGAATATGGAGTAAATTTCACACTCAAACATTGTTGGGAGCAGTTAAAAAAATGTCAGAAATGAAATGAGACTGAAGTTCTCAATTTTTTAGCAAAGGAAGCAAAAGAAAGGTCCAAGAGATACAAGTCATGTAACACCCCAACCCGACAAGGGTAGAAGTGTCACATTCTGGTGTCATATCAGAACATACAAATAAAATATTTACAAACGAAAACCTTAAAAATGAAGTTTCAAATCATATAAACAATTGTATGACGAGGAAAATACAATATCCAAACTGAATGAAATCTCAAAACAAAACTCTTCAAAGTAAGTCCATAAGTACTATGGTACTAGGGTTGGTCCACTAAGATACTCTAATTCTCAGCCCATCTTCAAACCTAACACCTGCCGCAGGAAAAGAAATGCGGCTGAGCTTAAAAAGCCCAGTGAACAGATATAACAAAACGAAAGCTAAATAAAATCTGGAATGCAAAATGAAACAAAGGAAACGGATAACAAAGTCGCAGCGGAATGAGATTAATAAGTCAATGAGGATCCTGCATGACACAATTATACAGATATCCAAAGAACACATAACACGGAGAACGAAGCAAAGCAGAGCATCAATGATATAGATACAAGCACATATAATCCAGACATACGAGTACCGAAACATAAGTAAGCATAGCAGACGTCGTATCCACACAACATATATATATATATATATATATATATATATATATATATATATATATATATATATATATATATATATATATATATATATATATATGGCATACACTTAAATCAGGGAATCAAAAGACATCCAAAACAAACAGAAACCTAAAGGCAAGTGGAAGCAATTAATTAGCAAGTGAGCATGGCAATCGCACAAGTCAAATAATTTACAATTAATAACTTAACCAGTATCGTAGCAGTGGAAGTAATACCAGTAGTCGAAATACAATAGCCACATGTACCAAGTATGAATTACAGAACGAACATTATAAACGAATGAATTATCTAAACAAGGTCCTAATACAACAACTAAACAAGTTAACAAGCCAGACCACATACGATGAACCATTTACCAATTCAACAGAAATATAAGCAGTAATGTAGCATAGCAGGTCAATAATCAGCAGACAAGAATCCTAACGGATAATCATAGCCCATAAACATAACTGAACGATATACACATGATAAACAGACAAATCAGAGGGTCACATAACAGTAAGATTACATATCATTAGATGACCACAGGTAAATCAGATAACCATTTATTAATCATATCATAGTAGGGAAATCAGTAGTCACATAATCATGAATAGCATAATCAAATCCAATAAACATATAATAACCCGGTACGTGAATGGAATGATAGTCTGAAGCAACGGAATGAGAGTGTGACAGACCAAAACAATAGAATACATATATCTCTTGGTAGTACGGTGAGTCATATAAGAGTACTGAGTAATGAACATATAATACAGAGTATGGTGTATTGGGAAATACAGAATCATAAACAGAATACATAAAACAGAAATAACGGATAAAGTTTAGTCATCTACCACGAGCCCAGAAACATATCATATCATATCATAAGTACCCATTTTATTCGGAGGGGTGACCTCGGAATACCATATATAATAGGAGGGGAGACCTCAGTAACCAATGGAGTAGCTAGCTCCCAGATTGTGAAGACGCGTATTGCACACGACATCATTCACCAGAAAAATCATATCACAACATATCAGATAACAGAACAGATCTAGGATGCATCCATACGCCCCAACCTACATATACAAAATATGCTCCACCATCAAGGGACGTGGCAGAACATCACTCTACTGCCCTAGAGTCATGTCAGAGGTGCATCACTGACACGGACATGGAACCCCCATGCCTAGTGAAATAATGGCTCGGGTGTCAAACTAACTTAGGTCAAACAGAATGTCAGAAATAACACAGATCTTAGGTAATCATATAGGTCAAACAGAAATACATATCAGAAGGTTCATAATCATAAGGTCCAAATCAGAAAGTCCAAATCAGATATAGCAAGGTTCAACAAACAGAAGTTCAGAAAAACAGAGGATCAGACAAATAGAAAGGATTCATAGCAGTGGCATAGGAAACCCTAATAAGCATAAGAGAAAGGCCAAAGAAAGAAAATCATGAGAAACCTTTACTGAAAAGGTCAGAATATCTGTACCTTAGCAACGAAATCAAAGCAAACGAGACAGTTACACCGGGAAGCAACGTCGTATCTCCTTCAACGTATCTACATGAATTGATATCATATATATTACTTATATACCCATTTTATAAGCTTCTTATGCATTTGTAAGTGTTTTACTTATTGATATCATATTTTATCTTTTATTTTCCTAAACTCATATTTGGACCAGACTTTAGCGATTTTTATAAAATACTTACTTAGTTCAACTGAAATCAAGGAAATTCCCAGGGGTTCCCATATGAGTTAAGAGACTCTACAAAAATTGGGAGACTTTATTTCCAAGTCAAATGTCCTATGGAAAATCGTGAGTCCAGACCTGTCCAGAACTCACCCAGATTTACACACACCAAAAGTATAGCCCCAACAAACACACTCACCCTACTCCACACATCAAACCAAAAACTACAGGTGTCACAAAACATATAAACATCATAGCCACCAAAGGAAAAGTTCAAGAACCTCATAGATTAAATACTAAAAATCAAATACTACATCATAAATTTCAACTCAGAAATTCAGATTCAGACACCCTAACTCCAAAAATGTAAAAATCATACTTACAGGTATGAAAATGATACAAGACTTATATTTACAGAAAGCTATTTCAAAGTACTACAATTTAGGCTCAAGAATCACTCAAAAACATGTAAGTATCATCAGATAACATCTAGATGAATCCAACCTAAATTCTGGACAGCTTAACAAACAATCATAACCAAGCAACAAACAACTCACCAATCATCACTTAAGCATGCCAAACATCACAAAACTCATCATACATCATGTTTAGGGTCTAATAGCATGAATTCTACATAGGTGTCATCAATTTAACCAATGAAGCATAATATCAAGCATTTGACATATTATAAGTCCATAATTTCATGTAGAAAGCTAATAACAAGTCCTAAACATGTTGCAAACCTATCCATCACCCACCAAATCATATCCACAAGGCAACCATCATCAAATATCAATAAATCACAGAAATAAAAGTTTAATCATCCATCTCATACAATTCCCATCCTATCTCACAAGATTACAAGTTTTAGTCAAGTAAACATCACCATAATCTTCACATAAAATCATGAACTTCTAAGCTATCAATTTCATCAATAAGCATGTTATCACCAATCATTGAAAGTTCATGTACTCATTATATATGACATATAAACATGTTATGAAAGCCGTTTCCAAATTCTCATATCCTAAGTACCATTTTTAACGCTAACATGTCCACATAAAATCATGAATTCATAATTAGAGTTTATCATGACAATGTCTTATAAAACTTTACAATGATTCCAAAAATGAACATACACCACTTATATAAGTCTATTAACATGTAAGAAACATTACATAATCATAACCATAACCATTTAACAACAAAATTCCATTCACACAAAATCATAAATTAACAAACTAATACCATTCGCAAAATGTGACACACATTACACGAAACGCTTATTCCAAACACACCATACACGACTCAAACCCACATGCAACCGAAACAACACACACTTAACTCACCCAAGTCGATCCAACAGCCCCCAAATCTCAATTTTCCCAAAACCAAACAGCCCTTATACGATTCAACAAGACCCTTTACACATTTTTCTAATCGACATACATTGGATCAAAAGTACATGTTCTTATTACTCTTGTTTTTAGGTCAATATCATTATAGTGAGACTCATGTGTGGTCGTACATCATATAGATCAAAACAGATTTGTATCGAAGGTTCAGGAGTCCATATTTATTCGACATAATCTAAACCAAGGTCATGATTTCATGTGGTTCATAGCTATTATTTTATGTGTTCAAAAATTCGTGTATCAAACCCTTGTATGGAGAAAGAGACCCACGACCATATTCAAGAAACAATGAAAGAGAGAAAACGAGATGATAACACCTTACCCTTGTGACTGCTTATGATCGACATGGAGGAGGGAAACAAGTTCTTGCCGTCACTTTTTGCAAATTAGGGTTTAGTAGAGCGTTTCTTTTTTTTTTTCTGCTTGTGGAGCGTACAAAAGAAAAAGGGGGAGGGAATACCGGCTTATTTGTTTTTTGACAAACCAAGGGAAGAAAACATGGGCCAAGTCCAAATTTTTTGGGCTTTTTACATTTAATTTAATATGCTTTATAACTTAGTAATTTCGGTCCATGTAATGTATAAACGTATAATGAAATTTTAAATGTAACCGTAAATCGATCTCATATATTTGGTTTGGCGAACAAGCTGTAAATTAAATTTTACATCTACTGAGTTGGACGGATTTTCACGTATCTTATAAATATTAAATAGAGGGGCACAATAGTCTTTTCACGCGTTTACGTTATTCAGGGTTTTACAACTCTTCCCCTCTAAAAGAAAAATTTTCGTCCTCGAAAATTGAAGTCGCAGAAGTACATGAAGACGTACAAGTTTAGGGCAGATGTAGCAATCTATAGTTTCGTACAGATTATAACGGTTTTGGGTCCAAAGCGTACAAAACTTATACGTAACAGATGTCAGTGAGAATCTCGCAAGGAGGTACAGAATTCCAAACGAACATGCAGATTGACAAATAACGGATATAAGCCCTAGTGCATTCACGTACCAACTCCAGGCACTTCCCAAGATGTCGTATGATTTCAAAAAGTTCAAATTATATGATCTCGGTATTATCACGTTGATCAGGCGTCATAATACTTGCATCACATAACAAGTCCTTATTGTCATCATATTCTGTCTCGGGTCATGACAAACCACATAGCTAAGGTTTCGTCTTGTCGACCTTAGGATTGACCTGTGAGGACTTGGGTAGACACTAGGTTTCAGTCTGTTCTGATCTCTTCCGATTCCTTTTGATTGCCGTTCAGATTTGAATTCGATAATCTTTTGTCTTCACTGTCTTGGCCTTCTTCTCTTCACATTTGATTTTATATTTTGTCTTCGCACTTCCGTTTGTCGATCATTAGATGGAGACTACCCGTGGAGCCGAAGATGATGGTGCCGACCCTGCGTTGCTGCAACAGTCTATGAGCTGGAGAGGTTCGTGAAACAGAAGCCACACCCGACAGCCGTGTTGCTGGAGACATCAGCTGGAGGAAGTTGGGCGGATCAGCCATAGACGCAAAAGACGGAAACAAGATTCAACCGGTGGCTGAGAGGGTTCATCTACTTCATATGATTTGGGCGTGACTTATGTTACTCCTATTCGTTTGTCATGCGTTTTGAGGCAGTTTGATATTTTGTTAAGTGATTTTGATTAGTTTTGCTTTTCTTTGATTCGTTCGGAACTCGGTTTGAATCGTGAATTTTTATCGTTTGGCATCTTGTTAATATCTCAGCTTTTCTTTTGGATCGTCAGTAATGAGTCATGAGGAACCGTTCCGAGCAAGTTGGGGGCCTTCTTCTTTGGTGATATGTTAAGTTGTTTGATGTAGTATATGTTGTATGTATGTAATATGGCCTGTTTTGGTATGTTACTTGTTATCTGTATGTTATCTGTTTTGATGTGATATTGGTTATGTGGTTTGTAGTGACCCGAGGCAGAATATGATGACAATAAGGACTTGTTATGTGATGCAAGTATTATGACGCCTGATCAACGTGATAATACCGAGATCATATAATTTGAACTTATTGAAATCATATGACGTCTTGGGAAAGGCCTGGGGTTGGTACGTGAATGGACTAGGACTTATATCCGTTACCTGGCACTCCTCATGTTCGTTTGGAATTCTGTACCTCTTTGTGAGATTCTCACCGACATCTGTTACGTGTAAGATTTGTATGCCTTGGAACCGATACGGTTATGATCTGTATGAAACTAAGGATTGCTACGTTTGCCTTAAGCCGATACGTCTCTGTGTACCTCTGCGACTTCAATTTTCGAGGACGAAAATTTTGTTTTAGAGGGGAAGAGTTGTAAAACCCTAAAAAATTTAAAACACGTAAAAAGACTATTTTGCCTCTAATTTAAAATTTACAAAATACGTAAAATATGTCAAGCTCATTAAATGAAATTCTAATATAACTTGTAAAAGATTATAAAGCCTAATGTGCAAAATAAATAAAGTCGACACTTACGTCTAAATATTTACATCACACGTTTAATATATGTACATGGCCCGAAATTACCTAAATAACATTAGCTTAACTCAAGCCCATAAAATATTGGATCAGGCCCTTGTTTTTCTCTCTTTAATCTCTGCATAACCGAAACCCACATATCCCTTCCCCCTTCTTTTTCTTTTTACGTTCCACAACAAAGAAAATCACTCCTAAACCCTAAATACAAAAAGTGACGGCAAGGTTTTTCTGTATCTCTTCCATACGATCACCAAGGCAAGCAAATGAGATTTTGGTCGTGGGTTTTGAAGGGGTTGCTGGTCGTGGGTTTCTAGGTCAAGGGGAGGCTTTTGGTCGTGAGTTCTAGGTCGAGAGGTGGCTGTTTGGTTTCGAATTTATGTGGTGTTTCTTGTCTCCTTTCCATTCGATCATCAAGGGTTTGTATCAATAATTTTCTCTTTTGTTTTCTTTGGCTGTTGTCGTGGGTATCCCTAATCGAATGCATTTTTAAAACATCACATAAAATGATAACGTTGTCAAATGAAATTGTTGCTGAAAAGATTAGAAAAGAAAAGAGCTAAAACCTTCGAATGGGGCTGTTGGTTTCGAAATAAATTAAGGTGGGTGCTGTTTTGAATCGACTTGGGTGAGTAAGGGTGTGTTTGATTCGGTTGCGTGTGGGTTGGCTCGTGTATGGTGTGTTTGGAATAGGGGTTTCGTGTAGTGTGCGTCATATTTTATGAATAGTATTAGTTTGTTAATTTATGATTTTATGTGAATGAAATTATGTTGTTAAATGGTTATGGTTATGATTATGTAATGTTCCTTACATGTTAATAGACTTATATAAGTGGTGTATGTTCATTTTTGGAATCATTGTAAAGTTTTATAAGCCATTTTCATGTTAAACTCTAATTATGAATTCATGATTTTATGTGGACATGTTAGCGTTAAAAATGGTACTTAGGATATGAGAATTTGGAAACGGCTTTCATAACATGTTTATATGTCATATAGAATGAGTACATGAACTTTCAATGATGGGTGATAACATGCTTATGGATGAGTTTGATAGCTTAGAAGTTCATGATTTTATGTGAAGGTTATGGTGATGTTTACGTGACTAAAACGTGTAATCTTATGAGATTGGATGGGGAATTGCATGATATGGATGGTTAGACTTTTATTTCTGTAATTTAGTGATATTTGATGATGTTTGCCTTGTGGCATATGATTTGGTGGGTGATGGATGGTTTGCAACATGTTTAGGACTTGTTATTAGCTTTCTACATGAAATTATGGACTTATAATATGTCAAATACTTGATATTATGCTTCATTAGTTAAATTGATGAAACCTCTGTAGAATTCATGCTATTAGACCCTAAACATGATGTATGATGAGTTTTGTGATGTTTGGCATGCTTAAGTGATGATTGGTGAGTTGTTTGTTGCTTGGTTGTGATTGCTTGTTAAGCTGTCCAGAATTTAGGTTGGATTCATCTAGGTGTTATCTGATGATACTTGCATGTTTTTGAGTGATTCTTGAGCCTAAATTGTATGACTTTGAAATATCTTTCTGGAAATATAAGTCTTGTATCATTTTCATACCTGTAAGTATGATTTGTACATTTTTGGAGTTAGGGTGTCTGAATCTGAATTTCTGAGTTGAAATTTATGATGTAGTATTTGATTTTTAGTATTTAATCTATGAGGTTCTGGAACTTTTCCTTTGGTGGCTATGATGTTTATATGTTTTGTGACACCTGTAGTTTTTGGTTTGATGTTTGGAGTAGGGTGAGTGTGTTTGTTGGGGCTATACTTTTGGTGTGTGTAAATCTGGGTGAGTTCTGGACAGGTCTGGACTCATGATTTTCCATAGGACATTTGACTTGGAAATAAAGTCCCCCAATTTTTGGAGAGTCTCTTAACTCATATGGGAACCCCTGAGAATTTCCTTGATTTCAGTTGAGCTAAGTAAGTATTTTATAAAAATCGCTAAAGTCTGGTCCAAATATGAGTTTAAGGAAATAAAAGATAAAATACGATATCAATAAGTAAAACACTTACAAATGCATAAGAAGCTTATAAAATGAGTATATAAGTAATATATGATATCAATTCGTGTAGATACGTTGAAGGAGATACGACGTTGCGTCCCGGTGTAACTTTCTCGTTTGCTTTGATTTCGTTGCTAAGGTACAGATATTCTTTTTGACCTTTTCAGTAAAGGTTTCTCATGATTTTCTTTCTTTGGCCTTTCTCTTATGCTTATTAGGGTTTCCTATGCCATTGCTATGAATCCCTTCTGTTTTTCTGAATCTCTGTTTGTCTGAAATTCTGTTTGTTGAACCTTGCTATATCTGATTTGGACTTCCTGATTTGGACCTTATGATTATGAACCTTCCGATTATGAACCTTTGATTATGAACCTCTGATTATGAACTTATGATATGTGACTGTGACATGAACCTTTGACTTCTGAACCTTTGATATGAACCCTTATGATATGATTATGTTTTGACCTAAGTTAGTTTGAGACCCGAGCCATTATTTCACTAGGCATAGGGGTTCCATGTCCGTGTCAGTGATGCACCTCTGACATGACTCTAGGGCAGTAGAGTGATGTTCTGCCACGTCCCTTGATGGTGGAACATATTTTGTATATGTAAGGTAGGGGCGTATGGATGCATCCTAGATCTGTTCTGTATCTGATATGTTATGCTATGATATGATTTGTCTGGTGAATGATGTCGTGTGCAATACGCGTCTTCACATTCTGGGAGCTAGCTACTCCATTGGTTACTGAGGTCTCCCCTCCTATTATATATGGTATTCCGAGGTCACCCCTCCGAATAAAATGGTTACTTATGATATGATATGATATGATATGTTTCTAGGCTCGTGGTAGATTTCTAACAAACCTTACACTTTTGATATACCTATATTGTACCCTCTGTATTTCCCAATACACCATACTCTGTATTATCTGTTCATTACTCAGTACTCTTATATGACTCACCGTACTACCAAGAGATATATGTATTCTATTGTTTTGATCTGTCACACTCTCATTCCGTTGCTTCAGACTATCATTCCATTCACGTACCGGGTTATTATATGTTCATTGAATTTGATTATGCTATTCATATTTATGTGACTACTGATTACCCTGTTATGATATGATTAATATGAGGTTATTTGAGTTACCTATAGTCATCTGACGATATGTGATCTCACTGTTATGTGACCCTCTGAATTGTTTGGTGACCATGCTAATGTGTAATCGATAATTTTGTCTGTTCATTATATATACTTCGTTCAGTTAATCTCATGGACTTTGACCATTCGTTGTATCCTTATCTGTTTATTGTTGACCTGCCATGCTTACACTTCTGTCTATGCTACGGGTTGATTTGGGTAAATGGTTCAACTTATGATGTTTGGCTTATTAACTTGTTTAATTACCTTGCTATGTCTCTAATTCATTCAATTATAATGCTAGTATTGTATTCCTACTTATTATGTGTGACTGCCATGTTCTAAATGCTGTCAGTGCTTCCGCTGTTATGATACTTGTTATGTTTTCATCTAAGGCTTTTTAATCTGTGCGATTGCCATGCTCACTTCCTAATTAATTGCTTCTATTTGTTTTTAGTTTTCTTGTTGGTTTATTTATATTCTGATTTCCGATCTGACTGCGTGCTATTCTTATGCTGAGTGGATGCGACGTTTGGTATGCTTGATTTGGTTTCGGTGCTTGTATGTCTGTTTGCTTATATGTGATTATATATATGTCATGGATGCGTTGCTTGCTGTGTTCTCCTTGATTGTTGTTCTTGCTGGATATCTGTATAATTGTGTTCTGCAGGATCCTCATTGACTCATTGTTTCCTTTTCGTTGCAAACCTTGCTATTGTTCCTTTGTTTCATTTCGTATTTCCGTTTTTGTTTAGCTTTAGTTTTGTTATATCTGTTCACTGGGCTTTTTAAGCTCAACCGCATTTCTTTTCCTGCGGCAGGTTTTAGGTTTGAAGATGGGCTTCGATGGGCTGAGAGTTAGAGTATCTTAGTGGACCAACCCTAGTACCATAGTACTTTGGGGCTTATTTTGAAGAACTTTTGTTTTAGGATTTTATTTCATTTTGGATATTGTATTTTCTTTATCAGTCAATTGTGTATATGTTTTGACACCTCATTTTTAAGGTTTCCGTTTGTAAATATTTTATTTGTATGTTCTGATATGACACCAGAATGTGACACTTCTACCCTTGTCGGGTTGGGGTGTTAAAATTATGGTATCAGAGCTAAGGTTTCGTCTTGTTGACCTTAGGATTGACCTGTGAGGACTTGGGTACACTAGGTTTCTGTCTGTTCTGATCTCTTCCGATTCTTTTTGATTGCCGTTCAGATTTGAATTCGATAATCTTTTGTCTTCACTGTCTTGGGCTTCTTCTCTTCACATTTGATTTTATATTTTGTCTTCGCACTTCCGTTTGTCGATCGTTAGATGGAGACTACCCGTGGAGCCGAAGATGATGGTGCCGACCCTGCGTTGCTGCAACAGTATATGAGCTGGAGATGTTCGTGAAGCAGAAGCCACACCCGACAGCCGTGTTGCTGGAGACATCAGCTGGAGGAAGTTGGGCGGATCAGCCAAAGACGCAAAAGACGGAAACAAGATTCAACCGGTGGCTGAGAGGGTCCATCTACTTCATATGATTTGGGCGTGACTTATGTTACTCCTATTCGTTTGTCATGCGTTTTGAGGCAGTTTGATATTTTGTTAAGTGATTTTGATTAGTTTTGCTTTTCTTTGATTCGTTCGGAACTCGGTTTGAATCGTGAAGTTTTATCGTTTGGCATCTTGTTAATATCTCAGCTTTTCTTTTAGATCGTCAGTAATGAGTCACGAGGAACCGTTCCGAGCAAGTTGGGGGCCTTCTTCTTTGGTGATATGGTAAGTTGTTTGATGTAGTATATGTTGTATGTATGTAATATGGCCTGTTTTGGTATGTTACTTGTTATCTGTATGTTATCTGTTTTGATGTGATATTGGTTATGTGGTTTGTAGTGACCCGAGGCAGAATATGATGACAATAAGGACTTGTTATGTGATGCAAGTATTATGACGCCTGATCAACGTGATAATACCGAGATCATATAATTTGAACTTATTGAAATCATATGACGTCTTGGGAAAGGCCTGGGGTTGGTACGTGAATGGACTAGGACTTATATCCGTTACCTGGCACTCCTCATGTTCGTTTGGAATTCTGTACCTCTTTGTGAGATTCTCACCGACATCTGTTACGTGTAAGATTTGTATGCCTTGGAACCGATACGGTTATGATCTGTATGAAACTATGGATTGCTACGTTTGCCTTAAGCCGATACGTCTCTGTGTACCTCTGCGACTTCAATTTTCGAGGACGAAAATTTTGTTTTAGAGGGGAAGAGTTGTAAAACCCTAAAAAATTTAAAACACGTAAAAAGATTATTTTGCCTCTAATTTAAAATTTACAAAATACGTAAAATATGTCAAGCTCATTAAATGAAATTCTAATATAACTTGTAAAAGATTATAAAGCCTAATGTGCAAAATAAATAAAGTCGACACTTACGTCTAAAAATTTACATCACACGTTTAATATATGTACATGGCCCGAAATTACCTAAATAACATTAGCTTAACTCAAGCCCATAAAATATTGGATCAGGCCCTTGTTTTTCTCTCTTTAATCTCTGCATAACCGAAACCCACATATCCCTTTCCCCTTCTTTTTCTTTTTACGTTCCACAACAAAGAAAATCACTCCTAAACCCTAAATACAAAAAGTGACGGCAAGGTTTTTCTGTATCTCTTCCATACGATCACCAAGGCAAGCAAATGAGGTTTTGGTCGTGGGTTTTGAAGGGGTTGCTGGTCGTGGGTTTCTAGGTCAAGGGGAGGCTTTTGGTCGTGAGTTCTAGGTCGAGAGGTGGCTGTTTGGTTTCGAATTTATGTGGTGTTTCTTGTCTCCTTTCCATTTGATCATCAAGGGTTTGTATCAATAATTTTCTCTTTTGTTTTCTTTGGCTGTTGTCGTGGGTATCCCTAATCGAATGCATTTTTAAAACATCACATAAAATGATAACGTTGTCAAATGAAATTGTTGCTGAAAAGATTAGAAAAGAAAAGAGCTAAAACCTTCGAATGGGGCTGTTGGTTTCGAAATAAATTAAGGTGGGTGCTGTTTTGAATCGACTTGGGTGAGTAAGGGTGTGTTTGATTCGGTTGCGTGTGGGTTGGCTCGTGTATGGTGTGTTTGGAATAGGGGTTTCGTGTAGTGTGCGTCATATTTTATGAATAGTATTAGTTTGTTAATTTATGATTTTATGTGAATGAAATTATGTTGTTAAATGGTTATGGTTATGATTATGTAATGTTCCTTACATGTTAATAGACTTATATAAGTGGTGTATGTTCATTTTTGGAATCATTGTAAAGTTTTATAAGCCATTTTCATGTTAAACTCTAATTATGAATTCATGATTTTATGTGGACATGTTAGCGTTAAAAATGGTACTTAGGATATGAGAATTTGGAAAAGGCTTTCATAACATGTTTATATGTCATATAGAATGAGTACATGAACTTTCAATGATGGGTGATAACATGCTTATGGATGAGTTTGATAGCTTAGAAGTCCATGATTTTATGTGAAGGTTATGGTGATGTTTACGTGACTAAAACGTGTAATCTTATGAGATTGGATGGGGAATTGCATGATATGGATGGTTAGACTTTTATTTCTGTAATTTAGTGATATTTGATGATGTTTTCCTTGTGGATATGATTTGGTGGGTGATGGATGGTTTGCAACATGTTTAGGACTTGTTATTAGCTTTCTACATGAAATTATGGACTTATAATATGTCAAATACTTGATATTATGCTTCATTAGTTAAATTGACGAAACCTCTGTAGAATTCATGCTATTAGACCCTAAACATGATGTATGATGAGTTTTGTGATGTTTGGCATGCTTAAGTGATGATTGGTGAGTTGTTTGTTGCTTGGTTGTGATTGCTTGTTAAGCTGTCCAGAATTTAGGTTGGATTCATCTAGGTGTTATCTGATGATACTTGCATGTTTTTGAGTGATTCTTGAGCCTAAATTGTATGAATTTGAAATAGATTTCTGGAAATATAAGTCTTGTATCATTTTCATACCTGTAAGTATGATTTTTACATTTTTGGAGTTAGGATGTCTTAATCTGAATTTCTGAGTTGAAATTTATGATGTAGTATTTGATTTTTAGTATTTAATCTATGAGGTTCTGGAACTTTTCCTTTGGTGGCTATGATGTTTATATGTTTTGTGACACCTGTAGTTTTTGGTTTGATGTGTGGAGTAGGGTGAGTGTGTTTGTTGGGGCTATACTTTTGGTGTGTGTAAATCTGGGTGAGTTCTGGACAGGTCTGGACTCATGATTTTCCATAGGACATTTGACTTGGAAATAAAGTCCCCCAATTTTTGGAGAGTCTCTTAACTCATATGGGAACCCCTGGGAATTTCCTTGATTTCAGTTGAGCTAAGTAAGTATTTTATAAAAATCGCTAAAGTCTGGTCCAAATATGAGTTTAAGGAAATAAAAGATAAAATACGATATCAATAAGTAAAACACTTACAAATGCATAAGAAGCTTATAAAATGAGTATATAAGTAATATATGATATCAATTCGTGTAGATACGTTGAAGGAGATACGACGTTGCGTCCCGGTGTAACTTTCTCGTTTGCTTTGATTTCGTTGCTAAGGTATAGATATTCTGACCTTTTCAGTAAAGGTTTCTCATGATTTTCTTTCTTTGGCCTTTCTCTTATGCTTATTAGGGTTTCCTATGCCATTGCTATGAATCCCTTCTGTTTGTCTGAATCTCTGTTTGTTAGGAATTAGAAATTCCCGGTATTAAAGAGTCGGTCACCTCAAGTATATGTAATCGTTAGAAAGCTCGTAGTCGTAGTTCATTTAAGTTTAGTAGTATTTAGTTAAGTAACACCGTGGAGGACGGACGGGTCTTTACCCACTGTATGCCTGATCCACAGCCCAAAGTGTGGCGATTTATGTAAGACTATAAATACTCTCTACCTCCCAAGGTAGAGAGTTGGAGCTCATAATAATATCTTTCACTTTCTCTCACTAAGCTCCCTAAACCTCTAACTTTCTCTCTCTAGAATTCCATCTATATGCTACTTTGTGTTATGGTTTGATGTGAATGTGAAAAGTAATATCCTAACAATTGGTATCAAGAGCCATGGTTAGATCATATCTTGCACATCTTTGGATTTATAGTGGTTTTTAGGTGGTTTTTGAGTTTGAAAAAGTTTAGTGGTTTTTGCATCATTTGGTTGATTTCTTGTGTTAAAGTTTGAATTTTGTTGGTACTTTTATGTTTAGAATCATCACAAGTGTTTAGGTTTTCATTTGGTAAGCTTGAATCATCTTGGTTGGGTTGTTTTTGGATTGAAAAGTGATGTTTATAAGGTTTTTCTTGCTAGCGACTTAGCTCACGGTTTAGTTTTCTTCATAGCGACTTGCTTCACAAAATTGTAGCGAGTTACAGTTTTAAACCTAGCGAGTTAGATCTTGCGAGTTAAAGTACAAGTAGTGGACTCTCCACTACGAGTAGCGACTTGGTGGTAGCGACTTGGTCTGTAGCGAGTTGCTCTTTAGCGACTTGTATTTCTAGCGACTTGTGTAGCGAATTACTGCCAAAATTTTGCTAGCGACTTGAGGGGTAGCGAGTTACTACTTAGCGACTTGCTTTGTGTCTAGCGACTTGGGACTCTAGCGACTTAGTTGACTGGTGTAGCGAATTAGTTGTTAGCGACTTGGTTCAAGAATTCGTAGCGACTTGGTTGATTTTTCCCGTCAAAACTTCAAACGGCCATAACTTTTGAACCGTAACTCCGTTTTCAGCGTTCTACCCATCAAAACGACCGTGAGAACGAGGAGAATGGCACGCCGAATGAACTATTTGGGTCAATCTTCAAGGTCTAAATCCGCTCAGAACAGAAGTTATTGAGGTTTTTAAGTTTTTAGACCTTAATTTCTCAGGAAAAACGGGCATAAACCAATCCGAATCACAACCAAACAACATCTCTGCTAATCCTACAAACAATCATATGTCCTAACACACAATTGTCTATCATTCCATTGGTCATTGCTTAACGGTTTGGTCTTGATTTTAGTAAAATCCCGCGAAAGATTCTATTTCTCGGTTTGAATCATAGACTTGTAAAATCCCGTGCATTCTACCACATCATGTCTTACTCTACTGACCAAGTGATTTCAGAAGTGCTTAAATTGTATGATGATGTAGTCAACCCTGAGAATGTTAGCTACACTGAACGATTAAAGATGATTGAATCAATCAATGAGGATGTGATATATCCGGGTTCAGACTTTGAAAAGACTGAAATGCACCAGTCAATGCTACAAAATGCCATGCTAGAGGAATGTAACATTGAGCCCTTTCAACTACTTTATCAGCACCTCAAACTACTTTTATCTACAACTATGGATCGAACAAGCAGTGCTCTCCTTCGTCAGGATTTTCCCATCTTGACAAGAACTGTGCTACTAAACTTAGAACAACTGAGGTTTCAAATTACTAAAGAGAAGTTCTCAACTGATGAATCTAATGCAGCTCTTCAAGTAATCTTCGATCAATTTCAGCCATTTATCCGGGGGGAATATTCCTCAGATTTTGATGATGAAATGACTGAAGTGTCTTTCAAGAAACACACTGGAATGGAAATTAGCGTGTTCATTGAGACATTCATACAACTCATGGATAATTTGGAGAAGTACATTGAGGAAGTTACACAAAATGATGAAAACGTGAATGAGTGTCAGGTGCAGTTGAGAAATAGTTGTGATAAGTTGGGTAATGTATCTGTTAAAGAATCGGGTGTTGTTGAATGCAGAATGTCAGAGTCAACATATAATGATGAGTCGGGTAAAACACCAGATGATGGATCAGTTGGCACTGAATACAGAGGCTCAGAGATTGATAAGCTTGACACATCCAGCGGTCCAGTGACTCTCGTTACACATGTTGTGGATGCAGATAACAGACCAGAAATTGAGCAGGTGTCATGTAATGAGGTACCCTTTACTGTTCAACATAGTGCATCTGCTAAAGCACTTAAACAAACTGATCATAATGTTGAACATGTCTTTCATAAATGTTCTGTTACTGAGGCTGAGTCTGAGATTAAGTGTTTCAAAACAAAAGATTTGGTTGATAAGAAGGCTTTTGATGAACTTTCAAACAAATTCTCAAATCTTGAAAAATATTGCATTTCACTTGAAATCGCGATTCAGAGTAAAGAAGAAAGTTTTCAACTTAACGAACCATGTAAAAAACCGGAACTTCCTGAATTCCGTGAACTTTTTGAAATTAACACTTTGAAAGCTCAGCTTCAAGACAAAGAGTCAACCATTTACAATCTGAAGAAACATATTTCTGTCTTGAATGAGAAAAGTAATTTAGTCATGAATACACAAGACATTGATGCTATTATAACAAGAAATAATGAACTGTCAATTTATGTGGCTAAATTACTAAAGGAAAATGAGTCTTTGAGAAAGCATCACGTAGAACTTAGTGAGTCTGTCAAAGAAGCTAGAACTAAGTCAATGGAACAAAACTCTTTGATAGCAAAAATTGATGAACTCAAAGCTCAACGTCAGGAAAAGAGTTTCGCTATTGTTGCCTTAAAAAATGAGCTTAGGAAAACTCTAGGGAAAAGTGTGAACACTAAGTTTACAAAACCATCAACCTTGGGGATACCAGTTTCTCATCCCATTAGAAACCGGTCCAATGTTAGGCAGCCTACTGCGTTTATATCCGAAAGACCAAAATTTTCAAAAACACGGTTTGCCTCCCAAGTTGATGAGAAACAAGTTTTGTCAAAACCAGTCACTTCACCTGAGTTGCCTAAGAATTATGCTTCTAGTTCCTCTAAACCTCAACAAGCATCTACTTCTACTCCCAGCACCTCTAGGATTAGTTCGAAAACAGTGTCAAAATCAAGCATTAAAACCCAGAATTCATATGATATTAATGACTTGTGTAAGAACTATTATCTAGAAAAAGCTCGAAAAAAGGCACAGATTCGAAAAGACGGAATTTTAGGTGCAAGACCTAGGGTGATGAATTCTACGAGATCTCAAGGCACTGCTAGTAGTTGTAAACCACTACCTAGGAACACTCAAAAGACTAGGGATTGGCGTGCAGCTAAGAGTAGTTATTTGCATAAGAATGCTAAGCATGTAGAAAACAAAACTAGAAATTCTGAGTCTTTTCCACATAAGAAACAGTTTCCTAATTCACATGCCAAGGTACTATCCACTAAGACCACTAACGCGACTAAGGTTCAACATGTTGTGAAACAATACAAACCAAAAACTTCGCCTAGATGGATACCAACTGCTAAATCTTTGGAAACTAGGATCAAGGATAAGTCTTCCACTGTGCATAAGAAGCCTTACAATCCTAGACCTTGCCATAAGTGGATACCGTCTGGTAGAATGTTTAAGGATGCTGGACTTAGGTGGATTCCTACCGGAAAGCTGTTTTCTGATGAAAAAATCAAGGTTGACCGTGAAACCCCAAAGAGTTTGGATACTAATGTCACTAACCCATATATATGCAATCAAGCTTGTAATGTTAGTACAGGTACTCCTTACTCAGTTGCAGATACTTCGATCCTTCAATACATGGACTGGCTTAAAGTATGGATTACAAATGGATTGATCTCTCATAACTCACGGGCTCAAGTTTCTCAACATTGATACTCAACCAGCTATGACGTCTGTTCAAATCAGTTCAGGCCTCGTACTTCATCATTATGGTGTCTGCAGATAACACTTCAGGCCCCGTTCTTCAAAGAAAAGAAAAGTGTACGCTCTTCTGTGCGCTTTATCTTCAGCTAAAGAGAAATTCTCTCATGAATGGCTATACTCATCTACATTCTTCATCAACAAGCTTCATGTTTTTCCACGCTCATTCAATCATCAAGTGGATCTATGTTCAATTGGTGTATACTCTTATTCACGTGTTAAATCAAAAATGGCAACTTCGGATGCAATTTTTGAGGGGGAGAAGAGTGAATATACTACATGATGATGGATGTTTGAATAATGGTTATACGACTTAATTTTTGATGATGATGAGTGTATATTCCTTTTGATGAAGAGTGAATATACTAAGGATAACTGGGATTCATTGTTTTGATTTTTGATGACTCTCCTCCAACGCCTAATGCTTCACTTACTAAGGATAATTGGGAATCAATGTTTGGGATTCATTGTTTTTCAAACATAGGTTTGATGAGTACTTTCAACCTCCGACGAATGTTGATCATCCAGCTTCTGAAGCTCATGCTCCGGTTTCTATTGACTCAACTGGTTCACCATCTAAGAAGTACTTCTTGGAATTCTCAAGAATCCCAAATCTCCAGTTATTCCTCAAGGCGTTAATAATGACTATCATAATATTGCAGTTGCACTCATGAATAATGATCCGCTCTTTGGTATTCCTTTCCAAATCTTCACGGATTATTGTTCATGAATAGTGATCCGCTCTTTGGTATTCCTTTGCCAAATATTTACGGATTATTGTTTCTCTCATTGTGCACGCTATAAATCAACCACATGAACTTAAAGAAAAATGACTTCCTCATCCGCTCGAAGACATTATTGGTGAATCTTCCAGATCAGTCTCTACATGCTTACTTTTAAGGAAGAATGCATTGATGTTGAGGAATCATTTGTTCCGGTTCATTCAGTGGGACAATGTACATCCGATTGTATGTTGTTTTCACGTGTTGGGCATTTGACACAAGTTGATGACTTCAGAGTTAATCATTTATCACTTATTTGAGATTGAAGTTGTCTTTCACAAAGGCGTGTTCTTATTTGATAACTTGCTCGGGCTTAAGAATTTGAGTTGAAGACTTGGTTTATCTAGTTACCAGCAGTCGAGGTGGATGGTTGAAGACCTGGTTAACTATCACTATTAGGAGTTACGTTGTTTTACTCAGTGTCACATGCAGATGACGATGTGGATAATCTCAAGAGGTGTTAATGTCTCATACTTTATTTGAGTAGTGAGTACTTAGAGATTTGCTTGAAGCATAGACTCTCGACACCGTTCTTCCATCTTTAAGTGCAAGCTTAAGACACAAATGCGGGGAATTCGACTTCAGTTTCAAGTTTGGTATATCGGGTTTTTCATCAACAGTGGTCACTTCAAATTGTCTACATATGGGTTGATAAAGATAGTCAGAGAGAGTTTATGTAGCAGTTGATTCTCACAGGATTCATTTGGGCTATTTGAGTTCTTCTCACAAGATTTCAAGTTTATGGATTTATTATGTTTTGCTGATTCTGAGGTATCAAAACCAGCAAGGGGGAAGGATGTATTATTCCAACTATTTGGGGGAAATGGTCTCTGGAGCCTTTTGGTATGTGTTACCTCAGCGTTCAGTTGAAAGAAATGTGAGGAGAATATATGGTACGTGAGTTGATATTGCTTATCGACATCTTCGATATGTTTAATGGTAAAGTGCATCAGGCTATTGCTTCATGTACACATTGGTATGATGATTCCAATGAGAGTGCAAACGATTAATGGGAAGAGATACATTTTAGTCATTGTTGATGACTATTCTAGATTTACTTGGGTCAAGTTTTTGAGGACTAAGGATGAAACTCCATCTGTCATCATCAAACTTATCAAGCAACTACAGGTTTGTCTTAACAACACGGTTAGAATTGTTCGAACAGACAATGGCACAGAGTTCGTTAATCGAGACTTAAGTCAATTTTATGAAAGTATTGGAATCAGTCATCAAAGAAGTGTTCCACGAACTCCTCAACAGAACGGTATAGTTGAAAGACGAAATCGAACTCTTGTGGAAGCCGCTAGAACAATGCTAATTTATTCGAAGGTTCCAATGTTTCTATGGGCTGAAGCCATTGCTGCTGCCTGCTACACCCAAAATCGTTCTCTCATTCACACCTCTCATGGAAAAACTCCATATGAACTTGTTCATAAACGAAAACCTGATTTATCCTATCTTCGTGTGTTTGGTGCTTTGTGCTATCCAACAAATGACGGTCAAGATTTAGGTAAATTATGAGCTAAAGCAGATATTGGAGTTTCTGTAGGTTATGCACCAAACAAGAAGGGTTACCGAATCTACAACAAAAGAATCCGAAATATCATGGAAATAATTCACGTTACGTTTGATGAGCTGACCGGTCAAATGGCTCCTGGACACTCCAGTTCAGGACCCGCACTTCAAAACAGTCCTATTGGTTCATCCCTTGTTCCAAACACCTCTCAAGAAACTCCATATGTACCTCCATCTAAAGATGATATAAAGAAATTGTTTGATCCCATGTTTGATGAAATGTATGATGCAATTACTAATGAGGTGCTGATCCCTACAACAGAAGTTGCTCATATTCCAGCGAATGAAGTCAATCCTTCAGTCTCAATATCTTTAAGCCAAGAAGCACCTGCTGCAGATCCTTCAGTCTCATCAACAAATCATCATTCTTCAAATGTACATCATGGAAATGTTTCTGGCATCAATGATGAAGTTAATCCCTTTGCTACTCCTGAAGATGCTCCTGTTGAAAACATATTTGCTACTCCTGAATCATCATCAGAACCATCTTCTCCAGGAGACATCGACTCAGCTACCTCAGTTCCTCAACAAATGCCACATGAACACCTCAGAAAATGGACTCACGATCATCCATTAGACAACATCATTGGAAATCCCTCTCGTCCTGTATCAACCCGGAAGCAACTCGCAACCGATGCCTTATGGTGCTTCTTCAACTCCGTACTATCTAAGATCGAACCAAAAGATGTTAAAACTGCTATGAATGAAGATAGCTGGTTCAATGCTATGCAAGATGAAATTCATGAGTTTGATCGTCTTGATGTATGGGAGTTAGTACCTGCTCCAGACTGTGCTATGATTATAGCTCTAAAATGGATCTTCAAAGTAAAACTTGATGAGCATGGTGATGTGTTGAAGAACAAGGCTCGATTAGTTGCTAAAGGATATCGTCAAGAGGAGGGTATAGACTTTGAAGAATCTTTTGCTCCAGTTGCTCGAATCGAGGCAATCAGAATCTTTCTGGCTAATGCTGCTAGTAAGAACATGGTAGTTTATCAGATGGATGTAAAGACGACATTTCTAAACGGAGATCTTAAAGAAGTCGTCTACGTCAGCCAACCTGAAGGATTTGTGAATCAAGAGCATCCTACTCACGTTTATCGTTTGAAGAAGGCTCTTTACGGGTTAAAGCAAGCTCCAAGGGCATGGTATGATACACTATCAAAGTTTCTTCTATCAACCGGATTCATCAAAGGAGCAGTTGATCCTACATTGTTCACCAGGAAGTCAGGCAAACATTTGATTCATGTTCAAATTTATGTTGATGATATTATTTTTGCCTCGACTGACCCAATGGAATGTGATCGTTTTTCAAATGAAATGAGTTCAAAGTTTCAAATGTCAATGATGGGACAAATGTCATTTTTCTTGGGATTACAAATTTCTCAAAGTCCCGGAGGCATTTTCATAAATCAATCTAAATATGCAACAGAGATTTTAAAGAAATTTGGATTTGATTCAAGTGACCCTGTTGACACCCCCATGATTGACCGAACCAAACTAGATGAGGACCTCTCAGGGATCATGATTGACCAAACGAAATATCGGAGTATGATTGGATCCCTGATGTATCTCACTGCTAGTAGACCAGACATTTTGTTCTCTGTGTGCATGTGTGCTAGATACCAGGCTAAGCCTACTAAAAAGCACCTTGAAGCAGTTAAACGAGTCTTTCGGTATCTCCAAGGAACCATCAATATGGGACTATGGTACCCGAAGGACACCGGTATGTCACTAACGGCCTATGCAGATGCTGATCATGCAGGTTGTCAAGATACACGTCGAAGTACGTCAGGAGGTGCTCAGTTTTTGGGTGATAAGCTTGTGAGCTGGTCTTCAAAGAAGCAAATGAGTACTTCTATTTCCTCTACAGAGGCTGAATACATAGCCATGCCATCTTGTTGTGCTCAAATCTTATGGATGAGATCTCAATTATCTGACTATGGCTTTGAATTCAACAAAATCCCTCTGTACTGTGATAATAAAAGTGCTATTGCTCTCTCATGCAACAACGTTCAACACTCAAGAGCAAAGCATATCGACATTCGACATCATTTCATCAGGGAACAAGTGGAAAAAGGTGTGGTGGAACTATATTTTGTGAGGTCTGAATATCAGTTAGCGGACATCTTCACCAAAGCTCTTCCAAGAGAACGTTTTGAGTTTATTCTTCCACGTCTTGGTTTGAAAAGCCTTCAACCAGAAACTCTCAAACGTCTTCAGGAGGAAGACGAGGAGTAAAGGTCTATCTTCATCTATCTCTTGTAAATATTTATTCGAAAAACAAAATACAAAATTATAAAACCTTCAAAAAATCAAATAGAAAAATATAAAAACCTTCAAAATCCATAAAAATCTGAAAAATTCGAAAAATCTTCAAAAAAATATTGTCAATTTGTCATGTTTTTTTTTTTATTTTCGGTTCGATAATATCTATGGTCTTTGTGCTGTCATTCAAAGAATGACACGGGTCTTTAGATGTTGTTCGAATTCTTAAAAAAAAAAAAAAAAAAAAAAAAAAAAAAATTTTTGGGAGAAAGAGAAACAATGGTTTATTGTCATCTTCAGGCAATAACCCGGTTTTTAAGAAAGAACAGAGCCATGCTTTATCATGTTTTCAAAATTCCATGCTCTGATTCTATAAACATTTATCTGCTGAAAACTAAATGCTTTGAAAAATAACTCGATCTCTATTTTTGAAAATCATCAGGACTTATTTGTCAAAATCTCTATCTCTCAATCAACAACCTATGTCATTGATTGAGGGGGAGAATGATTTCAATTAAATTAAAAAGTTATTTGGCATTAAATTGTTTTCAAAAGATATACATGCATGTTTTATAAATGGAGTTTAAAGTCTCAAAATCCGATCAGTATCAGTTAAAACACTCTCACAATCAAGTCACAATTCTCCTTAAAAGCTTTCAAAATCAATTTAAATCTATACGAGATCACAAATCTCAAATGTTTTGATAATTGTGATCGGGGGAGAATGTGTGATTTAAATTGGATTTAGACTGATAATTCGGTAAATGGTTTCATAAGAATGTACATGCTGTCCTTCCCACATGTGACAAACGATTTCAAATTTTCCATGCACATGTTGAGGGGGAGCATCTATCTTAAAACCTTTGATTTGAAACGTGATCATTTATCCCAATGTGCAGGTTCCCTCTAGTATGTGCAAAACCCTTTTCAACCTCGAGGCACATATTGAGGGGGAGCGAATTTATGGAAACCTCATCCTTCCCGGAAATGCTATAGTTACTTGATTTGATATGGGAAGTGATGTTGATATCTTTTAGAAAATGGTAATCAAAGAAGTTAATTCTTTCTCTTGCCTCCATGTGCTTAACATTTTTCAAATACTTGATGCACATGTTGAGGGGGAGTTCTCGTTCAAAAAATATCAAAAACAATTCAGGTACAAAAAAGCTTTGATAATATATCACAAGTATCTGAATTGATTTTCAAATGGTTTTCAATTGGATCCAATGGCAGACGAACAATACCAAATAGACCGACCAACTTTACTTTATGTACGGTGATATAAGGATGATAAGGTTAGGTATGTGTTCCCATGATCCGCCAGAACCGGAGGGATCTACCCAGGGACAATCCACTAGTTAGTGTAGAAGTCCTTAGGTATGATGATAAAAGGAGAAAAATGAGACAAGGGAAGAGTGCGGACTAAGACTGAGCTAGTACTGGAATAAACCCAACAAGGTTCTAGCTATGAAGTCTCGGTAAGCACTGAAGGGGTTGAAGAATTAAAAAGAATTGAATGAAAATAGGGTGAAAACAAATAGCCCTCCATTAATTCAACCTTAGGGCAGAAACCGGGTTCACTTCATATGCTACTGATGGTAACATCGGTATTGAAGACAAGACGTCATGGACCCAGTGACGCACTGCACTTCAACTTTCCAAACCACTCAAGTTCCTCTTAAAAGGACTTGTTTCATTCTCACGGGGAACCGACATAATCTATCGACTGTCTCTTAGAGATGGTTGATATTGAAGTAGGAGACCCTCTCCCTAGTCTCCGGCACAGGATCCAAATATGCACAAATTGAGTCTAGAGCCACGAGATCATCAATAAATCTCATTAGGACACTTTCAATGAAGACTCTCTGTTTCACACAATGTGGAAAGAGAGATTATATCTTGAGTCCTACGCATTATCCTTGTGGTATTGCCAGAACATCTGAGTGATGTGTTTACACATTCACAATGAAGATGGAAAGCCTTCTGGAGCCAACATCAAACAAGCTCCTGGTAGGTAGCATGTGAGATCTAGTATATGGATCAACCATGTGACAACTGAACAGAAACAATGGGGCGATTCAATTTCTTGAATCAATCCTGGTTCAGGTTAGGGATTGACGGATACCTTTGAAAAACCGGTCGTTGTGCGTAATAAACTCTTTTCTTTAGCACATTGACTGTGTACTCATTTTTCAAACCAAAAGGTATTTTTATGATTGATAATTGATTTTCAATAAAACCTTCGTTGTATTGCAAAAACAATTTCTATTGAGCAATACACGATTGTTTTTCAAATCTCTTTTCATCAATCAGTGGACTTAAAATTCGCTGGTTCACTCACTCCGTGTTGTCTTCTTTGAGACGTTCCGGTTTGAGAACAGCTAGAACAGCTGCGAAACCCTGTCAAGGAGATTCTTAGGAATCCTACCTGATCACAGGCAGTACTTGTACTGATCAACGGGGAACCGTGGGCCGTGTACCTCAATTCAACGAAAGTGATCAAAGACACTTTCGTGCGATTTATTGCTAACTGTTGTATGCAGGTACGCCCGACGTTTGCAGCTGATCAGAATGAAGCGGTCAATCCATAGCCGCATGCTCACTTAACACATTCATCTCAAAAGAAATCATGATTAGTGCATCAATGACTCTGATATTTTCACTCCATGCTTCTGCTACGCTGCTGCCAATATCATGAATCAACTAAAGCTTCCGCTACTCTGATGAGAAGATATCATGATCCAGAATGTGAGCATGTCGGTCCCAAAGTCACAACATCACAAAGGATGTGTTAGAGATTGTTGATAGCTGATGATCTCCAAAGATGGCTCAAACTTATCATCACGTGGATCAGTAAAAGACCTCCACTTGGAATAACCAAACATGCATTGTGAAGAATCAATGACTACGAGCTTAGGAGCAAAGGACTACATCAAGAATACAAGATCAATTGTTACTGTATTATCTATTTGTATTCTATGTAATTTTGGTACATGATTGAGGTGACCTCCCTTAGGGGGAGATTGTTAGGAATTAGAAATTCCCGGTATTAAAGAGTCGGTCACCTCAAGTATATGTAATCGTTAGAAAGCTCGTAGTCGTAGTTCATTTAAGTTTAGTAGTATTTAGTTAAGTAACACCGTGGAGGACGGACGGGTCTTTACCCACTGTATGCCTGATCCACAGCCCAAAGTGTGGCGATTTATGTAAGACTATAAATACTCTCTACCTCCCAAGGTAGAGAGTTGGAGCTCATAATAATATCTTTCACTTTCTCTCACTAAGCTCCCTAAACCTCTAACTTTCTCTCTCTAGAATTCCATCTATATGCTACTTTGTGTTATGGTTTGATGTGCATGTGAAAAGTAATATCCTAACACTGTTTGTCTGAAATTCTGTTTGTTGAACCTTGCTATATCTGATTTGGACTTCCTGATTTGGACCTTATGATTATGAACCTTCCGATTATGAACCTTTGATTATGAACCTCTGATTATGAACTTATGATATGTGACTGTGTCATGAACCTTTGACTTCTGAACCTTTGATATGAACCTTTATGATATGATTATGTTTTGACCTAAGTTAGTTTGAGACCCGAGCCATTATTTCACTAGGCATGGGGGTTCCATGTCCGTGTCAGTGATGCACCTCTGACATGACTCTAGGGCAGTAGAGTGATGTTCTGCCACGTCCCTTGATGGTGGAACATATTTTGTATATGTAAGGTAGGGGCGTATGGATGCATCCTAGATCTGTTCTGTATCTGATATGTTATGCTATGATATGATTTGTCTGGTGAATGATGTCGTGTGCAATACGCGTCTTCACATTCTGGGAGCTAGCTACTCCATTGGTTACTGAGGTCTCCCCTCCTATTATATATGGTATTCCGAGGTCACCCCTCCGAATAAAATGGTTACTTATGATATGATATGATATGATATGATATGTTTCTGGGCTCGTGGTAGATTTCTAACAAACCTTACACTTTTGATATACCTATATTGTACCCTCTGTATTTCCCAATACACCATACTCTGTATTATCTGTTCATTACTCAGTACTCTTATATGACTCACCGTACTACCAAGAGATATATGTATTCTATTGTTTTGATCTGTCACACTCTCATTCCGTTGCTTCAGACTATCATTCCATTCACGTACTGGGTTATTATATGTTCATTGAATTTGATTATGCTATTCATATTTATGTGACTACTGATTACCCTGCTATGATATGATTAATATGAGGTTATTTGAGTTACCTATAGTCATCTGACGATATGTGATCTCAGTGTTATGTGACCCTCTGAATTGTTTGGTGACCATGCTAATGTGTAATCGATAATTTTGTCTGTTCATTATATATACTTCGTTCAGTTAATCTCATGGACTTTGACCATTCGTTGTATCCTTATCTGTTTATTGTTGACCTGCCATGCTTACACTTCTGTCTATGCTACGGGTTGATTTGGGTAAATTTTTAAACTTATGATGTTTGGCTTATTAACTTGTTTAATTACCTTGCTATGTCTCTAATTCATTCAATTATAATGCTCGTATTGTATTCCTACTTATTATGTGTGACTGCCATGTTCTAAATGCTGTCAGTGCTTCCGCTGTTATGATACTTGTTATGTTTTCATCTAAGGCTTTTTAATCTGTGCGATTGCCATGCTCACTTCCTAATTAATTGCTTCTGTTTGTTTTTAGTTTTCCTGTTGGTTTATTTATATTCTGATTTCCGATCTGACTGCGTGCTATTCTTATGCTGAGTGGATGAGACGTTTGGTATGCTTGATTTGGTTTCGGTGCTTGTATGTCTGTTTGCTTATATGTGATTATATATATGTCATGGATGCGTTGCTTGCTGTGTTCTCCTTGATTGTTGTTCTTGCTGGATATCTGTATAATTGTGTTCTGCAGGATCCTCATTGACTCATTGTTTCCTTTTCATTGCAAACCTTGCTATTGTTCCTTTGTTTCATTTCGTATTTCCGTTTTTGTTTAGCTTTCGTTTTGTTATATCTGTTCACTGGGCTTTTTAAGCTCAGCCGCATTTCTTTTCCTGCGGCAGGTTTTAGGTTTGAAGATGGGCTTCGATGGGCTGAGAGTTAGAGTATCTTAGTGGACCAACCCTAGTACCATAGTACTTTGGGGCTTATTTTGAAGAACTTTTGTTTTAGGATTTTATTTCATTTTGGATATTGTATTTTCTTTATCAGTCAATTGTGTATATGTTTTGACACCTCATTTTTAAGGTTTCCGTTTGTAAATATTTTATTTGTATGTTCTGATATGACACCAGAATGTGACACTTCTACCCTTGTCGGGTTGGGGTGTTACAATCTCATTCTAAAAACCTGCAAAACCTGCAAAATATGTCAAAGATCTTTTAAACAAGTATGATCTAGCAAGTTGTACATCTGTGAAATGCCCCATGCTTCGACCCAACAACTTGGGCCCTGATGAATCAGGGAAGTCTGTGAACCAGACTCAATACAGAGGTATGATTGTGTAACTGATGTATCTCACCACTCGCAGACCATATATTTAATTCTCCACATGTCTTTGTGCAAGGTACCAAGCTAACCCAAAAGAATCCCATCTTGTAGTTGTGAAAAGAACTTTCAGGTGCCTTAAAGGAACACAAAGTCTAGGTCTGTATTATCCCAAAGGATCAGGGTTTGATCTTGAGGTATATTCAGACTCAGATTATGCAGGCTGTAGCTTGGATAGGAAGAGTACATCAAGAGGATGTTAGATACTAGGAGGAAAGCTGGTATGTTGGAGTGCAAAGAAGCAAAATTCAATTGTCATGTCATCACGTAAAGCTGAATATGTTGTTGCGGCTGGATGTTGTGCTCAGGTTCTATGGATAGAAAGTCAACTGGATGATTATGAGATTTACTATGACAAGGTACATATATTTTGTGATCATACAATGCCATATCTATCTCAAATAATCCAGTCCTTTATTCAAGAACAAAGCATATCGACATTAGGTATCACTTTATCAGAGACCACATATTAAAAGGTGATATTGAGCTTCATTTTATACCCACTGAATGTCAGTTAGCTGATATCTTTACAAAACCACTACCAGAGCCTAGTTTACTAGACTGGTAGCTGAATTGGGTATGCTCAATATTGAATTAATTGTCGTTGATAAATCAACAGCTGAGTTATGTGTCTAAAGTAAAACAATAAATGTGTCTTGATATTAAATGATGTAACTAAATGCTTCACATTTAAGTTGGAATGTAACAACATTCTCAAACTTAATCATTGTAACACGTAACCACTTTTCGGGATTCAATGGACAACTGTTTTGCATGAAGAGTCAAGGGGCCCACTGAAATGACAGTTTTACCACTTTGCATTTAATGTGGACTTCAAAGTAAAATTATTTTCATAAATTATTTTTTCTTTGGTAAGAAAACATCAATATTATCTCTGATTGCAAAATCTTTTCATTTCTCTTCTATCCCAAACTCTCTCAAAGATTCAAAGCTTTTCAAAAGAACAATGTCGTCGCCTAGTCCGTCTGCATATGAAGTTGTACTCACCAAAGCACATAACGTTTACTTTGAGCCTGATGAAATCATCTTCAATTTCAACAATGGTGCGGTGTTTTTGGAACACACTGATCCGGAATATGATGAACTTCAATAGTTCCTGAAGAACTGCCCCATTGCAGCCTCTCTAACTTTAACATCGTCGACGTACTTCCACCAATATCTTCAAGATTTTTGGCGTACAACCGAAGCAAACCCGTCCACCAACACCATTACGTTTTCCATTTCACCATCTTCATCCGCTCTATGGCTAATTTGTTAGGCTATTCTATGTTGTAAGGATCGACTTAAGCTTAAGCTAGAGCAGCCCTTTATCCTTAAAACTAAGTGACTTTACCAAAGTCACGAAATTAGGGTATAGAGAATCTTATGATGAAAAAACCTAATGAAGAAACTGTTAAGAATGCTCTCGCCTCATTGGGAATGGCTGAGGAAAAAGACATCATGGTATCGTCCTATGATCTCATCATAAGGTCTCCCGTCAATCTTCGGTATTTCTCACCTAGATGGAAAGTACTGTTAGTTCACACAGTCAAATGTATTGGTGGTATGCAGGGATCACATGATCAGCTAAATCTCAATCACCAGATGATTGCATATGGGTTGATCTGGGTTCACAATGCTGATATTGCTGGGATATTGTTTAGAGACCTCACGGTCAAACTTTCTATTAAAGGGAAAAAAAGAAGAAGGGAAAACGTGTGTTATGTGAGGTATGTATCTTTAATGATCAAACATCTGCTTAAAAATAAATACTTTGATCAAAATCTTTCACAGTTTGATGGGTACTTAATTATGGCTTATTCATTTCCTAAAACTCATAAGAATGAAGTGCCTTTGACTGACCACATGCGGAAGGTACCTAATATTGAATCTAAGAAAGGATGAGCTGAAGAGGACACTGAAAATTCTCAGTCCGAGATCGTTATGCAAGACCTCTCTCAGCCAAAGTCTAAACTAGTAAGTACGGCAAGGATGAAGAAAAACCCGCATTCTTCCAAATCCAATTCTACCATGGTAATTGTACAAAAAACATCCACATCCAGAGTCGTTGATACTCACTTCGGTGATGAATCAGTAGCCAGCGCTGATGCCACCAAGAGTCTATATGCCTCCAAGTCAGCAGAGGAAGTAAGAAACTAGCCTAAAACCATAGCTACCACAAAGGTAACTGCTTTTAAACTAGGGGTACTACAAGCAGTCACTCTCAAAATTTCTTTAGGAGAGAGTGGTGAAGATCATGGTTACCCCCAACCTAGTAGAGAGTCTATGTTTGCATTTACATTTCTCAAAGCTCCCGTTCACTCTGAGTCCACACTAGGATGGTCTTGGGTTTATCACACCTGGAATTGACCCTGCCACTCATGGTATGACCTCTGGTAAACAACAACTAGGGTTTAAGGACTTGACCCCAGAGATGTTTGAACCTCACTCAGCTCTCAGGGGTACTGAAACAAAAAAAGAATCCAAATAAGGCATTAGTAAATCACAACTCAGGTCTGAGGACAAAACAATATCTGATGAGAGAAAATTACAAATCTTTGAGGATGCAATACTTAAACAATCACATCCTCATGACATCTCAGGTACATCACAACTTGGGCTCGAGGGAGACAATCAGAGTCCTACATCCTCATTGGGATATCATTATCTCTTTGACAAAGGGACCCATCACCAATCACATACCCAAGATGTTCCGAGTATCTCACAACTCAGATCAGAGGGAGTACATCAGGGTCCAATATCCTCAGAGGGAAAGAACACACCCTTCGAGATGAGGAACCACAACCAATCACCTGTCCCACCCTATATCATCATTTCTCTGTTTGGCTCTAAGGATCAAACGGATTAAAACAAGATCGCTTGTGAAGAGTTACTCAGTGCAAATAATCAAATGTCACCAGTACTAACAAGTTTTTGCAGGATCTCAATGAACCATACCATTCAACTTTAGAGACAATACAAGATTGGAAATCTGGCAGTTCTGTTCATTTCGAAATGACATCAGTTGATGAACCTGGATACACTGACAATCCAATGGCTGAAGCAACTCTTAATGATGATCATGTCTGCATGCCAGATGATGAAATCCTCTCTGTCTCAGAAGTTGATACTGATTTTGCTAGTTCTGATGAAAGACTAGCTGATTTAGTTCTTAAAAAGCTCACAAAGTTATTGTTGCCTCAACAGTTATCCCATCCATGCCTAATGTTCAAGAACTAGATGCAATGAGAAGACTCAACATACGTCAAATCTTATTCAATAGGCTCTGGACTGACCCCATCTATCAAGATGTGCAAGCTTTCAATGCTAGACTCCAAGATATTGAAGATGTTGTGTCTAAGGTTAAAACCGAAGTAGAATGCACTCAATCAACATTTACAATGGTCACTCCAAATATTGAACAAATATTGGATGAGAAGGTACTACGTATGGTTGCTGATGCAATTGAAGAAACACTTCCTGAATTGGCTAAGTCCTGCTTAAGCTCTCTGGAAGATACTCTTCCTTCTCTTCTTTAGAAACCTTGTCAAGGAATCCATCTAATCAGTCATGCCAACTATCCTTGCAAAAGGTCTTAATGCATCAGTTCCTGACCATCTCTTTGAGTCTCACAAACAAATTCACAAATCCGTCCATGCTCTTAATAAGCTGAAGGCTCAAAGTTTTGGTCACCTAGAAAAGGCTACCAGATCCTCCATTCAAAAACATGTCAAAAATAAAGTGTGCGAAGTAACTGCTCAGGTCAAACCTTAAAACACACACATGATGAATGTGTTAAATATTGTTGAAAGAGTCATCAACATTAGATTTGCTTTCCTTGATGACTTCGTCACCACTCTTCAGAAAACTTGTGACCTTACATCTACTGTCAATGCAACCTACAAAGATATGCATGAATTGGTTGAAATTATTAAAGAGCGATTCGGCAATAATGATCCAACATCACCACCTGTCAGTGCTACTGCTGAGGAAGAGAATATTGCCAATATCACCAATGTCAGCTCCATTCTAGTAAATAGTCAGGGGGAGCATCAACATGCTGGAACTACAACCAATGGATCTTCTGATAACAACTCATTGGCAATGGTTGTTCACTCTACAGCTGAACCATCACCAAAAAGAGTAAAAGTGATGGTATCTATTCCATCACCCATCCCAATCACATCTATCAGACCTATCTTTGTAAACAACACTCCTTTTGATCAATTCACATAAAGTCTTTTCAGTTTGGAACCTTGGAACACTCAAGTACCATTCATACATTTGTATCAAAGACTCCATCAAAGGCTGACAAGGGAAAAGCCATAATTACAATCCCTGATGAGTCAAAATTAATCAAAAGAAATATGTCTCACATGGAACTAAGTTGATCATACCCAGACACCCCACTATTTTCTAAATTTATGACTACAAATGAGCCACCAATGACTCTTGAAGAAGCAGCCGCAATTATACAAGAACAAAAAAGACTGAAAGACCTTCCTGATGCAAATCTAAAGTCCGAAGCAGCCCTGGAAAAGTTAACTCTTGCACAGAAAAAGGATCAAATAGAGAAGCTAAAGGAAACTAAAGCTCTGACAGCTAAACGCCTAGCTGAGCTACAAAAAAAAAAAAATACAATGACTGTGTTAACAACAGAGCTAGTGATCTTTCCGTTACAAAGTTCAAGTACAAGATTAATTCACACAAAAGAGCTGAGATGACCATTACAAGAAACTTTCAGAATCTGAACTAGAAAGTTTACCCTGACTTTAGACTCAATGAAATAGGGTTCAATGAATGGATTGAACTCCATAAACTAGTTGAGAAGAAGTCAGGTAACATAAACACTTAGCTTCTAAAAAATATGGCGTACAAGTTCAATTGGGTCAAAATGATGGTTGAGAAAATTGTAGTTCAGCCCCCACTACAACTAACATAACATGTACTTACTATTTCAGAAGAAAAAGCACCTGATAAAGGCAGAAAGAGGAAAAACGTCAACTTAGATGAACTTCTGGTAACAAAGGAATATCTAGTTTATGGGTAAAAAAAAAACCATTCTTCCTGAAGGATTGACAGGTACAGACAGGCAAGTCATCAGTCATCCTGAATCAGGAGTCTTCTTTCTTCACATAAGGGGTGAACTACGCTTTCAGAGAGAAAGTGAAGTTGGACTTGCAACAACCACTCAACGGATCTATCTATGGAAGGGATCAAGAAAGACTCACAGACAATGGAGGACTTTGCCAAAAGATTGGAGTACTGTAACATATTGGATTTCACAAACACATCAAACCATGATTATAATGGGGCGTACACTATAGGTTTTAGAGAGAGAAAGTTAAGAGGTTTGGAAAATTAGTGAGAGAAAGTAAAATCTTATTATGAGCTTCAACCCTCTACCTTGGGAGGTAGAGGGTATTTATAGTACCTTACGTAAAACGCCACCTACGGGCTGTGGATCAGGCATACAGTGGGTAAAGACCCGTCCGTCCTCCACGGTGTTACTTAACTAAATTCTAACTAACATTAAATAACTACGACTACGAGCTTTCCAACGATTACATATACTTGAGGTGACCGACACTTTAATACCTGGATTTTCTAAATCCTAACAATCTCCCCCTAAGGGAGGTCACCTCAAATTACATTGAATACAAACAGATATTACATTACGATTGTTCTTGGATTCTTGTTAAAGTTCTTTGCTCTGTAGCTCGTAGTCTTTGATTCTTCATTTTTTGCATGTAATGGTTCATCCAATTGGAGGTCTTAAACTGATCCACGTGATCATGAGTTTTGAGCCACCTTTGAGATCATCAGCTTCTATAATCTCTGACTCTTCCTTTGTAGTGTTGACATTATGTGATGGTGTGACTTTTGGACCGACATGCTCACATTTTGGATCATGATTTCTTCTCATCAGAGTAGCGGAAGCTTTAGTTGATTCATAATATTTGCAGCAGCATAGCAGAAGCATGGAGTGACAATATCAGAGTCGTTGATGCACTTATCATGATTTCTTTGGATATGAATGTGTTGAGTGAACATGCGGCTATGGATTGACCTCTCCATTCTGATCAGCAGCAAACGTCGGGTGTACCTGCATACAACAGTTAGCAATAAAGCGCAAGAAAGTGTCTTTGATCGCTTTCGTTGAATTGAGGTACACGGCCTATGGTTCCCCGTTGATCAGTACAAGTACTGCCTGTGATCAGGTATAATTCCGAAGAATCTCCTTGACAGGGTTTCGTAACTGCTCTAGCTATTCTCAAACTGGAACGTCTCAAAGAAGACAACACGGAGTGAGTGAACCAGCGAATTTGAGATTCACTGATTGATGAAGAGAGATTTGAAAAACAATCGTGTACTGCTCAATAAAATGTTTTTGCAATACAACGAAGGTTTTAAGGAAAATTAGTTATCAATCATAAACACCTTTTATTTTTGGAATATTAATACACAGTTGATGTGCTAGAAAAAAGAATTTTAAGCACAACGACCGGTTTTTCAGAGGTATCCGTCAATCCATAACCTGAACCAGGATTGATTCATAATTTTGAATCGCCCCATTGTTTCTGTTCAGTTGTCACATGGTTGATCTATTGGATAGATCTCACATGCCACCTACCAAGAGCTTGTTTGATGTTGGCTCTAGAAGGCTTTCCATCTTCATTGTGAATATGTTTGCATATCACTCAGATGTTCTGGCAATACCTCAAGGATAATGCGTAGGACTCTTAACATATATTATCTCTTTCCACATTGTGTGAAACAGAGAGTCTTCATTGGGTGTGTCCATAATGAGATTTATTGATGATCTCGTGGCTCTAGACTCAATTGTGCACATTTGGTTCCTATGTCGGAGACTAGGGAGAGGGCCTCCTCCTTCAATATCAACAATCTCTATGAGAAAGTCGATAGATAATGTAGGTTCCCTGTGAGAATGAAACAAGTCCTTTTAAGAGGAACTTGAGTAGCTTGGGAAGTTGTAGTGCAGTGCGTCACTGGGTCCATAACGTCTTGTCTTCAATACCAGTGTTACCTTAGTAGACACTAGTAGCATATGTATTGAACCCGGTTTCTGCCCTAAGGTTGAATTAATGGAGGGCTATTTATTTTCACCCTTTTCTCATTTAATTATTTTTCATTCTTCAACCCCTTCAGTGCTTACCGAGACTTCATAACTAGAACCTTGTTGGGTTTATTCCAGTACTAGCTCAGTCTCAGTCCGCACTCTTCCCGTTTCTCACTTTTCTCCTTTTTTCATCATACCTAAGGACATCTATACTAACTAGTGGATTATCCCTGGGTAGATCCCTCCGGCTCTGGCGGGATCGTCAGAACGAATACCTAACCTAACCATCCTTATATCATCATACATAAAGTAAATTTGGTCGGTCTTTTTTGGTATTGTTCTTCTGCCATTGGAACCAATTGAAAACCATTTGAAAATCATTCCAGGTACTTGTGATATATTATCAAAGCATTTTGTACCTGAATTGTTTATGATATTTCAGAAAAAGAGCTCCCCCTCAACATGTGCATCGTATATTTGAAATTGTTTTGGCACATGGAGGCAAGAGGAAGAATTCAATTCATTGATTAACATTTTCTAAAAATATCGACATCACCTTCCCGATCACGATTAGTATTTTTCACACTTAGTTAAAGATATTTTTGGGAAAGGATGTGGTTTTCAAAAATTTGCTCCCCCTCAATATGTGCATCGAGATTCGAAAGTGTTTTGCACATATTAGGGAAAACCTGTACTTAGAGACAAAACAATCACGTTTCAATCCTTTTTGGTTTGATATAGATGATCCCCCTTAACATGTGCATGGAAAATTTGAAACCGTTTGGCACATGTAGGGAGGAGAGCTTGCTAGTCACTTACAAACCATTTGTCGAATTATCAGTTTAAAACTAATTTAAATCACAAATTCTCCCCCGATCACAATTTTTAAATCATTTGAGGTTTGTGATCTCTATAGATTTAAATTGTTTTTGAGAGCTTTTGAGGAGAATTGTGACTTGCTTATGAAAACATTTAACCGATAAGGATCAAATCTGAGACTTTAAACTCCAAAGATTAAACATGCTTGAGTATCTTTTGAAAACATGAAATAAGCCTTGGTCTGAACCAATTGTATGACAAATAACCTTTTGATTTAATTGAAATCATTCTCCCCCTCACTCAATGACAGAAGTTGTTGATTGAGAGATAGAGATTTTGATAATTGATAAGTCCAGATGATTTTCAGAAATTGAGTCCGAGTTATTTTTCAAAGCTATTAGTTTTCATTAGATAACAAATATTTTTCAGAAGAATTTAGAGAAGGAAAAATATTTGTGAAGAAAACATTTGTCTTTTTGGTGACAAACATTTTTATTTAGAATCAGAGCATGAGATTTGAAAAATAAGATAAAGCAAGGCTCTGTTCTTTCTTTTAAAAACGGGGTATAGACTGAGATGACTATAAACCTTTTGTTTTTCTGTCTCTCAATTTTTTATTTTTTTTAAATTATGTACATTCGAACTTCATCTAAAGACCCGTGTCACTCTTTGAATGACAACACAAAGACTGTAGATGAAATTGAACAAAAGAAAAGATGAGAAAAAAATATTTTTTAGCTTTTTCAAAGATTTTCTGATTTTTTATGGATTTTTGATATTTTATATTTTTCTATTTTCTTTTGTGGGATTTATAATTTTGTATTTTGCTTTTTGAATAGATATTTACAAGAGATGGATGAAGAAAAACTTTTACTCCTCGTCTTCCTCTTGAAGAAGTTTGAGTATTTCCGGTTGTAGACTCTTTAGACCAAGTCGTGGAAGGATAAACTCAAGACGTTCTCTAGGAAGAGCTTTGGTGAAGATGTCTGTTAATTGGTATTCAGTCCTCACAAAATAAAGTTCCACCACACCGTTCTCCACTTGCTCCCTGATGAAATAATGTCGAATGTCGAAATGCTTTGCTCTTGAATGTTGAACGTTGTTGCATGAGAGAGCAATGGCACTTTTGTTATCACAATACAGAGGGATTTTGTTGAATTCAAAGCCATAGTCAGATAATTGGGATCTCATCCATAGGATTTGAGCACAACAAGATGACATGGCTTTGTATTCTGCCTCTGTAGAGGATATAGAAGTACTCATTTATTTCTTTGAAGACCAGCTCACAAGCTTATCACCTAAAAACTGAGCACCTCCTGACGTGCTTCGACGTGTATCTTGACATCCTGCATGGTCAGCATCTGCATATGCTGTTAGTGACATACCGGTGTCCTTCGGGTACCAAAGTCCCATGTTGATGGTTCCTTGGAGATACCGAAAGACCCGTTTAACCGCTTCAAGGTGCTTTTTAGTAGGCTTAGCCTGGTATCTAGCACACATGCATACATCGAACAGAATGTCTGGTCTACTGGCAGTAAGGTACATCAGGGACCCAATCATACTACGATATTTAGTCTGATCAACCATGATCCCTGAGAGGTCCTCATCCAGTTTAGTACGCTCCACCATGGGAGTGTCAATAGGGTCACAAGAATCAAATCCAAATTTCTTTAAAATCTCATCAGCATATTTAGATTGATTGATAAAAATGCCTTCGGGACTTTGTGAAATTTGTAATCCCAAGAAAAATGACATTTGTCCCATCATTGAAATTTGAAATTTAGAGCCCATCTCCTTAGAAAAATGGTCACATTCATTGGGGTCAGCCGAGGCAAAAATAATATCATCAACATAGATTTAAACGTGAATTAAGTGTTTGCCTGACTTTCTGGTGAACAATGTCGGATCAAATGCTCCTTTGCTGAATACAGTAGATAGAAGAAACTTTGATAGTGTATCGTACCATGCCCTTGGAGCTAGCTTCAAACCGTAAAGAGGCTTCTTCAAGCGATAGACATGAGTAGGATGCTCTGGATTCACAAAACCTTCAGGTTGGCTGACGTATACGACTTCTTTAAGATCTCTGTTAAGAAAGGCCGTCTTTACATCCATCTGATAGACTACCATGTTCTTACTTGCAGCATTAGCCTGGAAGATTCTGATTGCCTCGATACGTGCAACTGGAGCAAATGATTCTTCAAAGTCAATACCCTCCTCTTGACGGTATCCTTTTGCAACTAATCGAACCTTGTTCTTTAACACATCACCATGCTCATCAAGTTTTACTTTGAAGATCCATGATTGGTGCAAAACCGTCAAGTTTTCTCACGCAGGCTAGCCACTTGTGAATGGCCAACCGTAAGGAACTTAAAACAGCTCACACACCAAATGCAATTTAGATCAGGAGAATACAGTGGATTCCCGGGTCGTTAAGTCCCACGGAGGATGACTGGTGTTTAACACAATCAGATGTCGAATAATCACTAAGGATAGTGATCAGTAGGGATTTTGAGTTATTTTATAAATTACAGGGGCTTAAATGCAAATTAAAGGAAACTAAAATCTAAATTATATTAAATAAACGCTATCACTAATTTTATACTGATGTTTTTGATTTTTCTGTTTTTAAAACTTAAATTAAAACTACGTGACGTACACAAGAAAATGTAAAACTGAAGCAGTATTAATCCTAAAAATATGAAAATGATATTTTTACAAACCTAATGATAAAAGAAAATTTTAAGAAAAAGAAAATTATTTTTATAACTATTTATCTAAGTATTATTAATTAAAAACTATTTTTAACTATTTAATAATAACCTAAATTACAAGAAAATAGGAAATAAAGCTAGAAAAATAAAATTATGACTTGGAAAAATCTAAAATAACAAAAGAGAATTTTCAAAACTATTTTTATATTTTTCTGATTATTTTTCTATTTTTTATGAATTTTAAACTATTAAAAACTAATTAAATTACTAAAAATTACAAATTAAACTATGAAAAATCTGGAAAATTACTTTTTTTACTTTTTATATTTATCTAAACCTAAGAAAAATGAAAAATTATTTTTTTGAACTTTTTCTGATTTAATTGTATTAAAAGCTAATTAAAATTACTTAAAAACGGTTTTAAATTAAGAAAAATAGTAAACTGTTATGGAAAATTATGAAAATTTCAGGAAAAGTCTAATTTAATATATTGAATCTAAGAAAAATAGAAAACATGGGCTTGTGTGAAGAAATATGAGACTGCTATTGTAAGTGCTTATAAATAAGCACTTTGAATAAGCAAGTGAGAACCAAGGACCACCAAACCTTCACAGAAGCTATATTATACTAAAAGAACTCAAAAGCAACCATTTACAACAAGCTTAAACCTCTGGAATACAAATTGATCAGATTTGGCTTATTTGAGATTAGTGCTAAAAACAGGTTTCAGTGGTCTACTTTGAGCCTAATGATAAGCTACTAAATAAGCTGGAAATCAAAAACAAGGAATTGGAAACCACACTAGACCTGGCCAAGTACAAGTAAACCAAAAATTAGCCTTGGACAAGCCCTTATGAGCTTTTGCCAAGCTCTGCAAGAGCTTGAGAAAACTCAGTGTTGACTGAGTTGTATGAGCAGGGCAACTGAGCCCTTTTTGACAAGCTCTTTTAGAGCTTTTAGAAAATTAATAAAAATCTGCAAAAATGACCATAAGAAAATAGACCTGTTGAACTTTAAAAACCCTAAGTTTCACTTGATATGACCCAAGAATGAGTCCAAGAAAAATCACTTCAGGTTGGGTAAAAACTAATTTTTCAAGTATATTTGACTTTTGACACAGTTGTAAAACTTTGACCTTTGTGATCTTTGATTCCAACTTTTGGACAGATATTGATGTAATATGGTATAATGAAACTAAGACAAGCTACTCTAGTGATTTCTAAGCATGAAACAAGCTTTTGATTTCCCAAACTCTTAACAGTTGTGCAGTTAAAACAGATTCTAAGTAACTTTGACTTTTGAAGTTCTAGTGCACAAATATTTGACTCAAATGAGTTTAACTAAGTATATTAAGACTGCTAATGCAATAGTCAAGTACAAACAAGGGTTCTATCTCAGGTTCATACACTGATCCAAACACCAATTTTAACAACTGTTTTGATGCTAAATTGAGCAAACCACTGAACTAGCACAAACCATTACTTAATATGGCTTAAGTTAACCTAGTTACTACTATTTAAACAGGTTTAAACCATTTAGGATCACAGATACAAACACAAACATAAAAACTGCATACAAAATGAAAATAAGAAAACAGGCTCACAAGTGTCCCAGCTTGTTTTGCAGCCTACACCAAACCATACACTACCATTCTAAGTCAAATCCAATCCAATCCAAGCACTGCATCACCCATTTCCAAACTTATACCCATATTGCTTCATCAGTTGACTTTCGTTGACTTTTAGCACTTTTGATTGAAACTGAATAACAAGCTTACAAAAAGCTATCTTAAGCTTAAATAAGTTTGTTTGAGCTTAAATAAAGCTTATTGAAGCTTTGAACACAAGAGTTTGACTTTGAATTTTTGCAACAGTAAGCACAAAACATGAAATGTGAATAATAACTTGAAATGAGACTTGATAATAGTTTGAATATACTTAAACAGCTTAATTTGATACAATGAAAACCAAAGATTACAGTTTAAAGCTTAATTAAAGACATGGAAAAAAAATACGACATTAATAAAATTAAAAAACTAAGTACTGGCTTCTTCTCTGCACCTCCTCTCTCTTTTATGCTCCAATTGAGTTCCACGTGTCCTTCTGAGAGTATCCCACCACTTTGCTTGGCCAATGGATGAGATTTGATCATTTTGGCCGTTTTTATCATTTTGGCGGGAAAGCCTATATTTGACTGTAGCCTCGGAATTAGCTGCTAGGGGGGGGGGGTGGCATTTATTGTAGAGGGTTTGTGATGATGAGGGGGGTGGTGGAAAGGAGAAAAGGTGATGGGAGAGGGCCTGTGTGTTGCAGGCAACATGGGGAAGACAGGTGTACAGTGGTGGCGGGCAAGTTGGGAGTTTGACTTTGGTTTGACCTGGGGGTCTAAAAATAGGAAAGGGTCACAGGTTTGGCAGGGTCACAATTGTTTTGGCAGGGGGTCATAGTAGATTTGACAAGGCTTGTTTATTAATGATAGGGACCATTTTGCAAATCTGCCAAATTAGAGGGACCAAAACTGTAATTTCTCCAAAGTTGTTACAAGGGACCAATATTGACAAGTTCCAATAGTACAAGGACCAGTTTTGACATTTTCAAATTTCCAGGGACCAAACTTGACATTTTTGAAACTTGAGGGACCTTTTCTGCCATTTGACAAAAGATTTATTCAAGGACCATTTTTGACAACTTAGAATATTTCAGGGGACCTTGAATAACATTTTTCTTTATTTTGTTTTACCAGGGACTGTTTTTGACAACTTTTGAAACTTGGGGGACTAAAACTGCCAATTATGCAAACTTGATACGTTTTTCACCAGATTTTGATATTTTTGCATTTAAAACACATAAAACACTTATTTGTGATATTTTTATCATTTTGATGCATTTCTGAGTGTTTTCAGATGTTTTTGCAGTTTAATTGGTACAAAAATGATGAGTATTTAGACACTCATCAATCCCCCACACTAAGATATTGCTAGTCCCTAGCAATGTTTTGAGAAAAATTAATGGATTTCATCTCTTTACCAAAAGCCATTACTTCTGGAGTAGCCAAATGTTTCAGTTCAAGTAAGAACCTTGGTACACTGATAACCAAGTGATTTTGAGCAAATCACCAGCTTTTAACGGATTTGATTTGTCTTTACCAGAAGCCGTTTGCTTCTGGACTAGCCAACTCTTAGATAAATTATCAATATTATCTTTGGTGATTCGATTACCAATTATGGTTTTTCCATTGCCTTTACCACAAGCCATAAACTTGCGGGCTAGCCAACTCTTCACTTTTAAGGATATGGTGAGCTGAATACCATACAATTTTGGGCAAATTGCAAACCGTCAACGGATTTGAGATATCTTTACCAAGAGCCGTTTGCTCCTGGATTAGCCAATCCTTTTGTTTATTAGACATGGCGGACTGATAACCGTAAGTTGAGTAAGTGCAAAACACTTACTCAAAAAAAAAAAAAAAATTTTGGCCAAAAATGGGAGAATTAGGTGGTATAATTACATGATAAAATTCGTGAGAATTCCCCCCCACACTTAGAAATGAATATTGCCCTCAATATTCAAAGTACCGGCGGTTATGCCGAAATATAGAACGTAAAAGGGAAATACTACGGCCATTATTTAGCAAGGATTTATTTTTTATTTATTTATTTTTTCATGAAACTCTTATATATACACAACATGTGGGGAAACTCCCCCACACTAGGGTGGTACACACGGGTGAAAACCCATGTAGCATGCTACTGTTTTTGATTCCCGAGTCGCTAGCTTGACTCGATCCCCGCATTCATTGGTTCATGGGGAAGGTTTGTAGATCCGGGACAACCACAGGGGGAATGTCCTCTCCAAAGTAATGCTTCAACCGATGACCATTCACTTTAAAGTTTGGACCATCGGGTTGAGATAACTCAATGGTGCCATAAGGATAAACCTTAGTGATAGTAAATGGACCAGACCAACGGGATTTAAGCTTTCCCGAGAAAATCTTCAATCTTGAATTGAAAAGAAGGACTCGATCACCAACGTTGAAAACGCGGTTCTTGATTTTAGAGTCATGAATCTTCTTTGTCTTTTCTTTGTAGATCAAAGAGTTCTCGTATGCTTGATCACGGAGTTCATTTAATTCATTCATTTGAACTTTCCGGTGATCACCAGCTATCTGAATATCGAAGTTGGCATGCTTCAAGGCCCAGTATGCCTTGTGCTCAAGCTCAACCGGTAGATGACATGCCTTCCCGTATACAAGCTTGTATGGAGTACACCCGATGGGTGTTTTATAAGCTGTACGGAAGGCCCAGAGTGCGTCATCTAGCTTATCCGACCAAGAGGCACGGTTTTCACCAACCGTCCTCTCCAGAATTCTTTTAATCCCCCGGTTGGAAACTTCCACTTGCCCACTTGTTTGGGGGTGATACGCAGTAGAGAGACGGTGAGTTACACCATACTTCTGCATGACTCTTTCAAACTGGTCATTGCAGAAATGCGTACCACGATCACTGATTATGGCTCGTGGAGTTCCAAATCTAGCAAAAAGAGATTTCAAGAATTTCACAACAACTCGGGCATCGTTGGTAGGCAAAGCCTTAGCTTCAACCCATTTTGACAAGTAGTCAACGGCCACGAGTATGTACTTATTACCGCGAGAAGAAGGAAATGGCCCCATAAAGTCAATGCCCCAGATGTCAAAAATCTCACACACTTGAATGGCGTTTTGCGGCATTTCATTTCTTTGTGAGATATTCCCGTGACGTTGACAAGCGTCACAGGTTTTGACAAATTCGTGGGCATCCTTGTAAATTGTGGGCCAATAAAACCCGGAATCAAACACCTTTTTGGCGGTGTAGTTTGGACTATGATGGCCCCCAGTGGGTCCAGCATGGCAAGCTTTGAGAATGTCAAGAGCTTCTTGTCCATAAACACACCGTCGGATGACTTGATCCGCGCAAATTTTGAACAAGTAGGGGTCGTCCCAGAAGTAATGTTTAACATCCTTAAAGAATTTGTTTTTCTGTTGGGATGACATCCCTTTCACTATGAAGTTACCCGCATGGTAATTTGCGAAGTCAGCAAACCATGGGGTGGTAGAGTTTCCACGAAAAGAAACCGCATTGAGTGTTTCGAGAGGAAATGTTTCATTTATTTCCTTTTTCTCGAAAACATCTTGGTGAGGGTTCTCTAATCGGGACAGATGATCAGCAGCCAGGTTCTCAGCTCCTTTTTTATCACGTATAATGATATCAAATTCCTGGAGGAGGAGAACCCAACGGAGCAATCTCGGCTTTGCATCTTGTTTTGCAAAGAGATATTTAAGAGCCGAGTGATCCGTATACACCACGCATTTGGTCAAGATGAGGTATGGCCGAAACTTTTCAAACGCATACACCACAGCTAATAGTTCTTTTTCTGTAGTGGTGTAATGGGTTTGAGCTTCAGTCATAGTTTTACTTGCGTAGTGGATAGGCTGAAAATGCTTGGTTTTTCGTTGCCCCAAGACTGCACCGATAGCAAAATCACTTGCATCGCACATGAGCTCAAAGGGTAAGTCCCAGTCGGGGGCAACTAGAATGGGTGCTTCCGTAAGCTTTTTCTTTAGTGTTTCAAAAGCTTCGATGCACTCAGGAGAGAAGATAAAAGGAGCTTCTTTTTCAAGAAGATGTGTCATAGGCCGAGCGATTTTAGAAAAATCCTGTATGAATCTACGATAAAACCCGACATGACCAAGAAAACTCCTAATACCTTTGACGGTAGTAGGATGAGGCAGTTTAGCAATAACATCAACTTTTGCTCTATCGACCTCAATCCCATTTTTGGAAATCTTATGGCCAAGGACTATGCCTTCTTTGACCATAAAGTGGCTCTTCTCCCAATTTAGACAGAGATTGGTGTCTTCGCACCGTTTTAGCATTTTGTCTAAATGGGAGAGACATGTCTGAAATGAGTCCCCAATGACTGAGAAGTCATCCATAAACACCTCCATTGTTTCCCCGATCATATCGTGGAATATGGCCATCATACATCGTTGGAACGTGCCAGGAGCGTTACATAAGCCAAAAGGCATACGTTTGTAGGCAAAAGTTCCGTATGGGCAGGTGAATGTGGTCTTCTCTTGATCCTGTGGATCAATGGGGATCTGAAAGTAACCCGAGAAACCATCAAGGAAACAATAGTATTCGTTTCCTGCTAATCTCTCAAGCATCTGATCCATGAAGGGTAGAGGAAAATGGTCTTTACGGGTGGCGTCATTCAACTTACGATAGTCAATACACACACGCCATCCCGTAACCAGCCGAGTTGGAATTAACTCGTTTTCTTCATTCGTGACAACAGTTATGCCACCCTTTTTTGGAACACAGTGAATTGGGCTAACCCAAGGACTATCTGAGATTGGGTAAATCAATCCTGCATCAAGAAGTTTGATAACCTCCTGTTTGATAACATCATGGATTTTTGGATTCACCCTTCTCTGATGTTGAACTGCTGGTTTGAAGTCATCCTCCATCAAGATTTTGTGAGTACAAAACTCAGGGTTGATACCCTTAATGTCGGAGAGTTTCCAAGCAATTGCTTGCTTGTGTGACTTCAAGACCTTTATGAGAGCAGTCTTTTCATCTTTACTCAAATCTCGAGCAATAATGACAGGCAATTTATCATCTCCTTCAAGAAATGCATACTCGAGATGAGGCGGTAAGTCCTTAAGTTCGACCTCAGGAAATTCTTCAGTTTTCTCAACTGACTTGACTTTCTTGTTATGAAGCTCGACGGGAGGGAGTGGAGGAGAAGTGTCCTGATTTAACAACTTCTCAAGAATAAGAATATCTCCCTCCGAATTAACCTCATGGTGATTAATCTCCTCTGGAATTGCATCACTAGTGTGAGGGGTTGATGAATGATCATCTTTAAGCAATTTCTCAATGAGAAGTATGTCCCCCTCGATGTCAATTGGAGCGTGATCAATTTCCCATGGAACATAATCACTAGCCAAGTATGCTTCAATCTCTTCCAAGATGAAGTCGCTTCCCTCAAACGGAGTGAGAGAAGGAGTAAAATTGGCTATGATAGGTTGAGAAGATGTGGTGGGATCCCCACTCACAGAATTATAAGAATAACCAAGAACTTCTTGAGAGTACTCTTCAGAAGCAACATCAATGATATCTATTCGGTTAACCGACTCAGAATCATAGTTTGCGGAGTACCTCGAAGTTTGATCAAGGTTAAAGGTGACAGCTTCATTACCAACACGTAATGTGATTTCTTGCTCAAATACATCAATGAGAGCACGGCTCGTTCTCAGGAATCCTCTTCCAACAATGAGAGGAACCCGTGGATCAGCATCGAAATCTACAACTACAAAGTCAGCTGGAAAATGGAACTTTCCTACTTTCACAAATACGTCCTCGGCAATTCCAAGAGGACGGGATATTGTACGATCTGCAAGCTCGAGAGTCATGCATGTAGGAGTAAGGTCCGGAAGAGAAAGTTTCTTCCATACTGAATGAGGCATCAGGTTTATGCTTGCACCAAGATCGGCTAAGGCAAAGCATTCAACCATTCCTGGAAATACACAAGGTAAGAGAAACTTTCCAGGATCTCCAAGCTTCTCGGGAAGCTTCTTCAAGATAACTGCAGAGCAGTTCTCGTTCAGAGGAGTTTTAGCCATTTCAAACAGCTTTTCCTTGTTGCTTAACATGTGTTTGAGAGTTGATGCAAACTTGGGCATCAACATGATAGCATCCGCGAAGCTTATGTCAAAATGAAGTTCTTGGAAAATTTGAAAGAATTTTTCCATTTGTTGATTGGCTTTTTCGCGGAGCTTTTGCTCATGTAAACGTGATGGGTAAGGAATAGAAGATTTGGATTTGGGGTTACCAACTGGAGGTTCAAAAACAACTCCAGGTTTGGTATTGGGTTTCGGGACAACCTGAGGATTGACAGTGCTGGCACCTCCGTTATTAGTAGGAAGTTCCTTGTCCTTTGTCGACTCAGGTTCACTTTCCACTACCTTCGGGAGAGAAGAAGAAGAGGTAGGAGGAATAGCGGGTCCATCATATGAAGTACCACTTCTGGTTGTGATCGCCTTTGCATCGCCCCTCGGATTAGTGATCGTGTTGCTAGGTAAAGTACCTGAGCCCGAGGGTCGATCATTTAAAGACTTCTTTAATTCAGCGATCTGACTGACCAACAACTTGTTTGTCTCCTCTTGAGTCTTCATGAATTGCTTTAAAAGCTCATCAGATGTTGCTACAGGAGGAGGTGGAGGGATAATTTGAGGCCGTATGTTCTGATTATAGTCAGAATTCCCTTGATTAGGATTCATATTCCCCTGAAATTGATTCCCTCGATTGTAAGTGTTTTGATTAAGATTTCCTTGATGTTGGAAACCTTGATTGGGTCCGGAATAGAAATTACCTTGGTTTTGATAACCTTGGTTCATTCTTGGTTGGTTCTGATTCCGGTTAGGATTCTGGTTGAAACCGGGTGGTGCCTGATAAGTATTAGCTTGGTAGTTTAGTTCATTTTGAGGACGGTATTGATTACCTCCTTGATTTGAAGTACCGGCTATAGCATTAGCTTCAAACGGACTACCATCGGTGGAAGTACAGTTGTAGTATGCATGAGGACCACCACAAGTAACACAAACTTCAACTTTCTTCACTTCACCATATGATGGTGTTTGTGTGAAAGTGACTTTCTTTTGGTTAGCAAGAACCAAAGCCTGAACAATATCCGTGAGTTTGTCAATCTTAGCATCGGTGCTAGATGTACTCACGGGAGATGAAGTAGAAGGTCCAGCATTAGACTGAGTCTGATATGTCTTTGTGCGGAAAGGACGGACCTGGGACTTGTTTTCAATGATTTGTAAGGCTTCTTTTGTGGTCTTGCTCAAGAAGTTACCTCCCGCGGAAGCATTTAGAGAGTCTTGATTAGTCTGGTTCAGACCATTGTAGAAAGTATCCATTTGCATTAACTCGGAAAAACCATGATGCGGACACTTACGGAGCAATTCTTTGTAACGATCCCATGCCTCCCCGAATGATTCATCAAATCTTTGAGAGAATTTCATTATCTCATTCTTAAGACTTGTAGTTCGGGATGGAGGATAGAATTCGTTAACAAACTTTGTGACTAGATCTTCCCATATCTCAATGGATCGAGGGGGTTGTTTCTCAAGCCAATTCCGGGCTTGTCCCTCTAGAGAAAATGGGAACAGAAGAAGCTTAATTGCTTCATGTGGGACATTCTTGTATTTGATGGTAGATGCAATCTTGTTAAACCATCGAATGTGTGCATGAGGATCATCCCGCTCAAAACCATAGAATTGGCTTTGGGTTACCAGATTAAGTAACCCGGTTTTGAGCTCAAAAGTATCAGCCACGATGGCTGGGACAACAATAGCATCTCCGTAACCCTCGATGGGTGCTTGGAGAAGCTCATTCATCGGCTTGTCTTCTGCCATTACGGCAGGTGGTGGTGGTGGTAAACGTTCCTCAGTCACGGCTTAAGGAGCAGAACATCCTCTACGTCTACGAGGAATCTTTCCAAGTTCTGAAAGTGGACTTGTAGAACTGGAAGAACGAGTGCGCATGCACTAAGTATAAAAATCAGTTTTCAAAACAAATGCGAGGCAAAACGACAAGTGAACTTAACCAATAATCACAAATGAAATGGCTTCTTTGAAAAAGGTACACCAAATCACAAGGACACAAAGGCAAGTTTTAAATCTGTTGTTCGGGAACTTATTATGGTCACACCCCCAGTTAGTAGGTGTACTGCCTTGATTTGCGGTGGTTGATTTTTATGTATATATTAAGTACTACTGAAAAGACGTAGGTATAGATTTGTGCTGATGGGTTTAAAAACTTTTGGACAATATTTTTGGTATCGTCTCGTTTAACCAAATCGTATTTCTTTAAGAATCACCTTAAAAGAAACACAAGCTAGAAAACGTTACGATTGTTTTGTTGTTTTATATTTTGTTTGGTGTTTTTAACACTTTAGGAAAAGTGTTAATGAACTTTTTGATTATGTTATAACTTTACAAAAAAAAAAAAACTGTTTTTACAAAAGGTGGTATATGTGCAAGTACGGGTCTGAAAAATGCTTAGAACACGCTTACAGCCTCCCCGGCAGCGGCGCCAAAATTTGATTGGTGCAAAACCGTCAAGTTTTCTCACGCAGGCTAGCCACTTGTGAATGGCCAACCGTAAGGAACTTAAAACAGCTCACACACCAAATGCAATTTAGATCAGGAGAATACAGTGGATTCCCGGGTCGTTAAGTCCCACAGAGGATGACTGGTGTTTAACACAATCAGATGTCGAATAATCACTAAGGATAATGATCAGTAGGGATTTTGAGTTATTTTATAAATTACAGGGGCTTAAATGCAAATTAAAGGAAACTAAAATCTAAATTATATTAAATAAACGCTATCACTAATTTTATACTGATGTTTTTGATTTTTCTGTTTTTAAAACTTAAATTAAAACTACGTGACGTACACAAGAAAATGTAAAACTGAAGCAGTATTAATCCTAAAAATATGAAAATGATATTTTTACAAACCTAATGATAAAAGAAAATTTTAAGAAAAAGAAAATTATTTTTATAACTATTTATCTAATTATTATTAATTAAAAACTATTTTTAACTATTTAATAATAACCTAAATTACAAGAAAATAGGAAATAAAGCTAGAAAAATAAAATTATGACTTGGAAAAATCTAAAATAACAAAAGAGAATTTTCAAAACTATTTTTATATTTTTCTGATTATTTTTCTATTTTTTATGAATTTTAAACTATTAAAAACTAATTAAATTACTAAAAATTACAAATTAAACTATGAAAAATCTGGAAAATTACTTTTTTTACTTTTTATATTTATCTAAACCTAAGAAAAATGAAAAATTATTTTTTTGAACTTTTTCTGATTTAATTGTATTAAAAGCTAATTAAAATTACTTAAAAACTGTTTTAAATTAAGAAAAATAGTAAACTGTTATGGAAAATTATGAAAATTTCAGGAAAAGTCTAATTTAATATATTGAATCTAAGAAAAATAGAAAAACATGGGCTTGTGTGAAGAAATATGAGACTGCTATTGTAAGTGCTTATAAATAAGCACTTTGAATAAGCAAGTGAGAACCAAGGACCACCAAACCTTCACAGAAGCTATATTATACTAAAAGAACTCAAAAGCAACCAGTTACAACAAGCTTAAACCTCTGGAATACAAATTGATCAGATTTGGCTTATTTGAGATTAGTGCTAAAAACAGGTTTCAGTGGTCTACTTTGAGCCTAATGATAAGCTACTAAATAAGCTGGAAATCAAAAACAAGGAATTGGAAACCACACTAGACCTGGCCAAGTACAAGTAAACCAAAAATTAGCCTTGGACAAGCTCTTATGAGCTTTTGCCAAGCTCTGCAAGAGCTTGAGAAAACTCAGTGTTGACTGAGTTGTATGAGCAGGGCAACTGAGCCCTTTTTGACAAGCTCTTTTAGAGCTTTTAGAAAATTAATAAAAATCTGCAAAAATGACCATAAGAAAATAGACCTGTTGAACTTTAAAAACCCTAAGTTTCACTTGATATGACCCAAGAATGAGTCCAAGAAAAATCACTTCAGGTTGGGTAAAAACTGATTTTTCAAGTATATTTGACTTTTGACACAGTTGTGAAACTTTGACCTTTGTGAACTTTGATTCCAACTTTTGGACAGATATTGATGTAATATGGTATAATGAAACTAAGACAAGCTACTCTAGTGATTTCTAAGCATGAAACAAGCTTTTGATTTCCCAAACTCTTAATAGTTGTGTAGTTAAAACAGATTCTAAGTAACTTTGACTTTTGAAGTTCTAGTGCACAAATATTTGACTCAAATGAGTTTAACTAACTATATTAAGACTGCTAATGCAATAGTCAAGTACAAACAAGGGTTCTATCTCAGGTTCATACACTGATCCAAACACCAATTTTAACAACTGTTTTGATGCTAAATTGAGCAAACCACTGAACTAGCACAAACCATTACTTAATATGGCTTAAGTTAACCTAGTTACTACTATTTAAACAGGTTTAAACTATTTAGGATCACAGATACAAACACAAACATAAAAACTGCATACAAAATGAAAATAAGAAAACAGGCTCACAAGTGTCCCAACTTGTTTTGCAGCCTACACCAAACCATACACTACCATTCTAAGTCAAATCCAATCCAATCCAAGCACTGCATCACCTATTTCCAAACTTATACCCATATTGCTTCATCAGTTGACTTTCGTTGACTTTTAGCACTTTTGATTGAAACTGAATAACAAGCTTACAAAAAGCTATCTTAAGCTTAAATAAGTTTGTTTGAGCTTAAATAAAGCTTATTGAAGCTTTGAACACAAGAGTTTGACTTTGAATTTTTGCAACAGTAAGCACAAAACATGAAATGTGAATAATAACTTGAAATGAGACTTGATAATAGTTTGAATATACTTAAACAACTTAATTTGATACAATGAAAACCAAAGATTACAGTTTAAAGCTTAATTAAAGACATGGAAAAAAAATACGACATTAATAAAATTAAAAAACTAAGTACTGGCTTCTTCTCTGCACCTCCTCTCTCTTTTATGCTCCAATTGAGTTCCACGTGTCCTTCTGAGAGTATCCCACCTCTTTGCTTGGCCAATGGATGAGATTTGATCATTTTGGCCGTTTTTATCATTTTGGCGGGAAAGCCTATATTTGACTGTAGCCTCTGAATTAGCTGCTAGGGGGGGTGGCATTTATTGTAGAGGGTTTGTGATGATGAGGGGGGTGGTGGAAAGGAGAAAAGGTGATGGGAGAGGGCCTGTGTGTTGCAGGCAACATGGGGAAGACAGGTGTACAGTGGTGGCGGGCAAGTTGGGAGTTTGACTTTGGTTTGACCTGGGGGTCCAAAAATAGGAAAGGGTCACAGGTTTGGCAGGGTCACAATTGTTTTGGCAGGGGGTCATAGTAGATTTGACAAGGCTTGTTTATTAATGATAGGGACCATTTTGCAAATCTGCCAAATTAGAGGGACCAAAACTGTAATTTCTCCAAAGTTGTTACAAGGGACCAATATTGACAAGTTCCAATAGTACAAGGACCAGTTTTGACATTTTCAAATTTCCAGGGACCAAACTTGACATTTTTGAAACTTGAGGGACCTTTTCTGCCATTTGACAAAAGATTTATTCAAGGACCATTTTTGACAACTTAGAATATTTCAGGGACCTTGAATAACATTTTTTATTATTTTGTTTTACCAGGGACTGTTTTTGACAACTTTTGAAACTTGGGGGACTAAAACTGCCAATTATGCAAACTTGATACGTTTTTCACCATATTTTGATATTTTTGCATTTAAAACATATAAAACACTTATTTGTGATATTTTTATCATTTTGATGCATTTCTGAGTGTTTTCAAATGTTTTTGCAGTTTAATTGGTACAAAAATGATGAGTATTTAGACACTCATCAATCCACTTTAGAGCAATGATCATAGCACAGTCAGAAGCAGGTACTAATTCCCATACATCTAGTCGATCGAACTCATGAATTTCTTCTTGCATGGCATTGAACCAACTATCTTCATTCATGGCAGTTTTAACGTCTTTTGGTTCGATCTTAGATAGTACGGAGTTGAAGAAGCACCATAAGGCATCAATTGCACATTGTTTATGAGTGGATACTGGACGAGAGGGGTTTCCAATGATGTTGTCCAATGGATGATCATGTGTCCATTTTATAATGTGTTCGTGTGGTTGTTGTTGAGGAACTGAAGTAGCAGAGTTGTTTTCCCCTGATGAAGATGGTTCTGATGATGGTTCAGGAGCAAATATGTTCTCAAAGGGAGCATCTTCGGGAGTAGCAAAGGGGTTATCTCCATCATAGGCGCCAGAGACAATTCCATGATGTACACTCGATGATTGAGGATTTAATGATGAGACTGAGTGATCATCAGTAGGCGCATCTTGACTTAATGACATAGAAACTGAGGGGTTATCTATGTTGACTGGGTTAGGAGCAGCCTCTGTTGATGGATATGACTGATCATTAGCAATAGGATCATAGTGTTCATCAAACATTGGATCAAACAGTTTCTTCAAATCATCTTTCGAAGGGGGTACATATGGAGTTGCTGGCGAGGGATTTTGTACAAGAGAAGAACTAATGGGAGTACTTAATGAATGTTGTGATGCGGGTCCAGAACTTGATTGTTCAGGAGCCATTTGCCCAGACAGCTCATCGAACGTGACGTGAATAGTTTCCATGATATCTCGAGTTCTTTTGTTGTAGATTCGGTAACCCTTCTTGTTTGGTGCATAACCCACAAAAACTCCAATGTCCGCCTTAGCTCTTAATTTACCTAAATCTTGACCGTCATTCGGTGGATAACACAAAGCACCAAATACACGAAGGTAGGAGAGATCAAGTTTTCATTTATGGACAAGTTCATAAGGAGTTTTTCCATGTGAGGTGTGTATGAGGGAACGTTTTTGGGTGTAGCAAGCAGTGGCAATGGCTTCAGCCCAGAGATACATTGGAATCTTTGAATAAATTAGCATAGTTCTTGCAGCTTCAACAAGGGTCCGATTTCGTCTTTCAACTACACCATTCTGTTGAGGCGAGCGTGGAACACTTCTTTGATGACTAATTCCAATGCTTTCATAAAATTGACTTAGGTCTTTGTTAACAAACTCAGTGCCATTGTCTGTTCGAATAATTCTAACAGTCTTGTTAGGTCGAACCTGAAGCTGCTTGATAAGTTTGATGATGACATCTGGAGTTTCATCCTTTGTCCTCAAAAACTTAACCCAAGTAAATCGAGAGTAGTCATCAACAACGACTAAAATATATTTCTTCCCATTTATCGTTTGCACTCTCATAGGTCCGCACAAATCCATATGAAGAGTATGAAGAACTTCCATAACTGTTTGCGGGTTTGGGTTTGTGGGCATATTTCCTGCTTTTTCCCAATTGGCATGCTGAACAAAGATGATCTTTTTCATACTTTAATCTGGGTAAGCCTCTTACAAGGTCCTTTCTGGAAAGATCATTAATGGTGCCGAAGTTCAAGTGATTGAGACGACGATGCCATAACCATGACTTTGTTTTCGATGCCTTTGAAAACAAGCAGATTGGAGAAGACTTCATCATGTCTTCGATAGAGATGGTGTATAGGTTTGAACCACGTGTTCCTCTTAACAGTTCCACACCATCAAGTTCTCTAACGAAGCAAGTATGTTTTCTAAAAGCCACCTCTAGATCGGAATCACATAATTGACCAACAGAGAACATGTTATGACCAAGACCTTCAACATAATATACCCTGGAGATTACACTGTCACCAACAACATAATCTCCATAACCCATAATTGCACCAAAATGGTCGTTCCCGAATCTAATAGTCCCGATGAATTTACTCACGAAGTTCATGAGCCGCGAGCGATCTCCAGTCATATGCTTGGAACAGCCTGAGTCCAGGTACCACATAACGATTTGAACGACCTGCAGTTGAACACAGACAAGAATGGATAACTGGATAATTGGGATCCCCATGCAATAATGGGTTCCACTTGGTTAGACAAAGAGATTGGAACATCCACATCAGAAGCAGAGTCAATACAATCATTAGTGGTAGATGCCGGGCTAGTAGAAACAGTAGATCTATTCAAAGTATGTTCACTTATTAAAGGTATAGTTCTACCAGTGGGCATCCATTTCCTATTGGGCATTGACTTAGATAATTTAGGGCACATCTCATTAAGATTAAATTTGCGGCCAGTAGGAATCCACTGATAACCTACATTACTAAATTTTCTTCCGTGGGTTTCCAATGTTTTCTAACCTTCTTCCGCCTTTGCTTTCTAGCCTTCTTAGCTTGATTTTTGGCATTAACAGTTTTAACTTGGTATTTAACAACATTAATCAAATCATTCACACCACATACATGATTAGTAACAGAAACCAAGCAATCATCATTACATATTTTGCCAAAAGTAGCAGAATTCGCATTAATTACAGCACGCTTAGAGCTAACACTAGAATCAACACGATTCGTTTTATTCAACATAGTTTCATTCTTCCTAAGGTGATCTTCTACTCTCTTCCACTGAACATTCCTAGCTTGCAAGGTCCTATCATTCTTTGTGTTGCCATGAGGCTTTGACCTGCTCGCTTTGGTGTCACTTTTTACTCCTGTAGAGGGAATGGGAACATTAGTTGGTTTTGCTACTTTTTGCATTTCAGGTTTAGAAGTGCTGGGATCTGAACTACTTGAAGGCACATTAAAGTTCACTTTCTTAACACTAGGCATAGAGCAAGGCATCACAACTTTATCTTTCTCACATAAAGATTTAGGACATGTTGCTCTTAAATATTCTAACAGCTCCTGAGATCGTTTGGCCTGTATGCAAGCAAACCTAATTTCACTATCAAGTGGCTTATTTGTGTGATCCTCTTCTACAATCTCACGGAGACATTCTAGACTATCCTTAAGGTGAAAGAAATAGTTATGAAACACAAGTTCATTATTTCTAAGATGAGGAGGAATGTATTTAACAGTTACAGTATATTTAGAGTCTGCAGAAGACTTTGATGCAACATTCTCATTAAAGACAAGTGGCATTTTCCCTTTTACCTGACTCTTCAGATTCTCAATTTCCTTTTGTAACGAAGTTATTTTTTCATTGTTTTTGTCACGAGTGACTTTCATTGAATCATATAACTCTTTGAAGTGTCGTTTGACCTTTTCATTTTCTTCTATAAAACTCTCATTTTCTTGTTGTAATACGTTAATGATGTTTTGAAGATGAAAGTTTTGAGATAACTGGGAATCTAAAGGAGGAGGCATTTGGGAGCCAGACACATTGTTCTTTTCATCCTTTAATTGTGAAATTTGGGCTTTCAACTTTCTGATAGTGTTACAATGAGCTTGAATCTGTTCGTCACGTTTGTTTATTTCAAAAACTGCATCAAACTCTGGAACATTTGAGGATGTCTTGATGTTTGAGGTTTTGACATTTTCTTTGAGATGTTGATATTTTAGTTCCAAATCAAAATGTTCAACTTCTAGCTTAAAAAAATGTTTTACCAAATTATCGTGATCGTCTTGGTTAATTTTCTCATTTAGTTTTGAGTTTTTGTTTTCAAGCTCAATGACACGATCATGGGAAACTTTCAAAGCAACAGATAATTCATGAAATTGAGAAGCAGTAATAGAATGCTTAGTAAAAGTATAAAACACATCTTGAGCCACACAACTCAATATTAAGTTCTCATTTAAGATATGCAGATTCTTCCTTTCAATTTCATTATATTTGAGTTCCCGTTCATAATCATTGACCTCAACTATCATTACATCAAATTCCTTTTCCATTTCTTTGATATCTGAGTCTATCCCTTTTTGAAGACTCTCAAATTGACATTTTAATTGTTTAAAGAAAGGTATGACCTCAGTTAAATAGCATTTGTTTAGTTTGCTCAAAACCCCTTTCCCCTTCAGTAATCCCTGTAGGTGTGATTCTCTTCTTACATGTTTTCTCAAAATCAACGAATAGTTGGGATACAACATATAGGCTAATTAAGGTCTTACTTTTAGTGGGGAGAGTTCTAGGCACTAGATGCATTGGTGTATTTGGAGGATACACAGTAGCAGGGGGTACTTTCCTAAGAGGAGGGATCTTTTCAATAAGTTCTTCAGCTTTTTGCTTATCCATGTCTTTCTTCCAAAAAACTTGTTCTGGTGTTAACAGTGTTTGAGGTCTAAACTTATTTAAGGCAATCCAATTTTCTTTAGTGTAATCATGGGGTTTAGGTGTTATGTTATACTTGATGCACCAAGGATCATTTGATTTCTTATCAGATTTCACTCTCTTGATTTCTTCCAATTGTATATCCTCCTCAGTGCACTCAACACATGTAAGCATTTGTCTAGGTTTAAGAATTTCGTTACCATCATAGATTACTTTTTGAGCAGCTTTTGCTTTCTTACCAATCTCAGGATTTGGTTCATCAACAAGAGGTATACTATGCTTATCGCTTAAGACTCTGTGCTTAGTGATCATGTGAGCAGTCTGAATGGTATTTCCTTGTACGTACAACTTATTTTCAAGCTTGTTTTTCAAAGTTTTTAGGTTGGAAAAATCAGTTAAAAGTTTTAATTCCTTAGCATTAAATTCCTGTTTAAGCACTTTAACATTTTCTTGAAATTCTTGCTTTTGCTTAACATTTTTGTTTAGTTTGTTTTTTAAGGAACCTAGCTCCTATTTTAATATTTCTTCCCTAAACTTACATTTTCTAATAATTGTACGCATTTGGTCATCCATTTCCTGCTCACGGGTAGTTAACTCAAACTTAGCATGTTGTTCATAAATAGCAACTTGTTCTTTATAGGCATTCAGTTCAGAGATAACAGAATCATCAGGGGCACACGCAGTGTATTCATCAAAAATATAGTCATCATTGACTGCAGAAGATGCATCACTTGGTACAATCTCACTTTCACTTTGTGTCACATATTGATCATATGGGGCAATATTACTATTACCCACATTATCTATATCTGATTCATTAGTTTCATGTGATTGTACTTCGTTATGTATCTTTTGCTCATCAACTTTATTGTATAGTTTTAATACCTCTAAAATGATTGAATCTTTGGATGGACCAGCCTGCTGTGGTGACGAGACCTTTGGAGAGACCATTGGTGAAATGCTAGCCATGAAGATTGTCTGGGCAGTAAGTTCAACATCGACATCATAGTCAAATGCATCACAGTCAGCGACTTGAAAGGCATTTTGATGATTGTGACCTATTTCCTGAATTGGCTGCTCATCCACATCAGCATCATAGGTTTTGGCATTTCCCTCAGCAAGAAACAACAACTTTTCTTCATCCAAAACCGCTTCACTGTCCTGAGCTTGCACCAGCAACACCTTGTCCCTGAAATACTCTGCATTTTAAGGGCGTTTTTGAGATGTGCAGTTCCTTGCAATATGTCCTTCACCCCCATAGTTGTAGCACTTGATTGGCTTTCCTTGATTTGCATTCCTTCCATGGTTCTGATTAGCCATATACCCTCCACCTACTCTACCCTTTCCTTGTTCATGTTGTCTTCTTTGCACTGGTTGCACCATGATCTTACCATCTCTAACACTAGCATGATTGTGTAGATTGGATGCAGTTCTGATATCATTGTTAGTGTGAGGAGTGAGGTTCCGATTTTGCTTAACCATAAGAGCCAGTTGATTGATGAAATATTCCATGGTTGCTTAAAACTTGGACCAAGAATGAGTTTGTGGTTACCATTTCCAGTAGGTATGACTTGTGAAGCTTTGGTAGTAATTCCTACATTTGTGTAGAATGCTGTTGAGTCATTTGATGAGCTAGCCTCTCCCTGATTAGATTTGAACTTTTCAAGAATCATTCGTTCAAACATAGCATGCTTCTCATTCTGAAGTAGGAAGGCATACAATTGCTCATAGTTGGTGTTCCTTAATCCTTTGGTTAACTTGACTGAGGTGACAAATTTGTGCCATTCGGGATTCATGTTGTTCACAAACTTTGAATTGAGCTGAATATTTGGCATGGTCATTTTGATATTCCTCATATCATTCACAAGTTTGTGGAACCTCACATAGTATTCAGTGACACTTTCTCCAGGGTTGATTTTGAAGTTCTCAAAATCATCATACAATTGAGATTCCCTGTCTTCTTTGGTCAATTCAGAACCAGAGAGAAGCATCTTAACATTGTCCCAAACTGCCTTGGCTTCAGTGTTGTGATTGATTAATTTGTAGATGTCTTTTGGAAGACCCTGAAGTATAATGTTTGAAGCCCTGATATCAGCATCGTATCTCTTTTTCTCCTTATCATTGAGCTCATCATACATCTTTGGTCTGTCCAAACCTAAGATCACTGTACCATCCGCAGCAGTTTTAAGTGTGTCTCTGGTAGTTTCAATATGATAAGGTTCTTCATCAATTGATTTGAGAATGTTAACCCCATTCTCCTTTCCCAAACAGTACAACCTAATTCGTTGAGCCCATGAGTCATAATCAGTTCTGTCAAGCATAGGTGGACGAGTATCGGATCCAGCAGCTTGAACGTCTTCAGCAACAGAAGAGATGATAGTGGGTACGTTGGTAGACATGATTACAAATTCTACGGGATTTTAAAACTCTTTAATTAAACCGGGAAATAGATTCTTTCACGGGATTTTACTAAATCAAGAGAAAACCGTAAAATGTAATCAAGAAGAAAAGCACAAAGTCACAAGAGACAAATCGCTCAACAAGACAAATCGCTCAGACAACAAATCGCTCAAAAGTGACAAGTCGCTTCAGACAACAAATCGCTCAAAACAGACAAGTCGCATCAACTAACAAATCGCTTAAACAATCAACTCGCTTCAATAAGCAAGTCGCTTAACCACACAAATCGCTTAAACCAACAAACCTCTTAAAGTGACAAATCGCTTAACCAAGAAAAGTCGCTTAAACTTACAACTCGCTTCAATAAGCAAGTCGCTGAAAATGACAAATCGCTTCACCGCACAAAACGCACAAGTACAACCACTAACCGGACAAATCGCTTAAATAAGTGATTCACAACTGACACAAGTCGCTTCCAGACAAGGACAAATCGCTCGTCAGAAAAGGTGTACGAGGCACAAATCGCTTCCTTTAAACCAAACAAGAACGCCACTTTTTAATCCAAAACCAATCCAACCACAGTGATTCAAGCCTTCAAAATCACAACCTAAACACTTATGATGATTCTAAACACAAAAGTATAATCAAAATCCAAACTTTAACACTAGAAATAGTCCAAATGATGCAAATACCACTAAACTTTTTCAAACCCAAAAACCATATAAAACCACTAGAAATCCAAGAATATATAAGAGAGATGATCAAACCATGGCTCTTGATACCATTTGTAACATATTGGATTTCATAAACACATCAAACCATGATTATAATGGGGCGTACACTATAGGTTTTAGAGAGAGAAAGTTAAGAGGTTTGGGAACTTAGTGAGAGAAAGTAAAATCTTATTATGAGCTTCAACCCTCTACCTTGGGAGGTAGAGGGTATTTATAGTACCTTACATAAAACGCCACCTACGGGTTGTGGATCAGGCATACAGTGGGTAAAGACCCGTTCGTCCTCCACGGTGTTACTTAACTAAATTCTAACTAACATTAAATAACTACGACTACGAGCTTTCCAACGATTACATATACTTGAGGTGACTGACACTATACATGGATTTTCTAAATCCTAACAAGTACACTATCAAGAAGAGACATGACTACAAGGAAGCTATTGAAAAGGTTGCAAATAAAGAATATTAGAGTTTTATATGTTATTTATAATGATGAATGTCTTTGATTAAAACTTAAATATCTTTGTTAAATGAATGTCCACTAAATTATATGTAAGAAGTTGTTTTGCCCAATTACCATAATTTCAGACCTAGTACAATTTATATCCAAGAGGGGGAGATTGTTGGGCAATTATAAGTGCCCAAAGTCTCTAACAGGATTTGAACATAAATTACATTAAGTCCACCAGCTGATCGAAAATCAGCTGATCACAAGACTCAATGAGTTACAACCTCTACGAGCTACCCTAGTAAAAGTTCAAGTCTTATATATCGTCAAGGAAGTCAAAGAGAACTTGAAGACATACTCACTGGCTGAGTGAGATATCATCTGGAATGTAGAAGAAACTTACTAAAGGTATATATATATCAGAGGATGACAACACTATGATATATCAGAATACGCTGTGAAACATCCAACGAAGCATAGGTATGATGTTCTCAGATATACTAAGGTGGTAGTAATTTGAATAAAGCAAAAATGCGGGACAAATAAGCTATTTAAATTAAAGCCTACCAAATTTAGGTTGATGGAGGGATAATGAACTAATGGGAAACATTTCAAAATAATTGAGACAAGAACTATGAGTAGATTTACATTAAATGCTATGTGTACTTCTCCATTGGATTCATGACACATCTCAAGCTACCTATAATCAAGACCCCTCCATATCACTATATAAGAGAATGTTGGTCCGAAGTAAATGCTATCACTTTTATTGTTCTTATTGTATCTATCACTAGAAAAACATTTACTCTCTTTGTCAAACTTTCAGGTAGAGTCGCTGATTGAATCAGGCACGTTATATAAGTTTGCCTGTAAACTTGATTCTTATCAAGTTTACTTGTTCAAAGATTTTTCAACCCATTGTCATTCAACTAGTGTTATCCACAACACTTTGTAATTCTTTGATTATTAATCAATAAAGATTTACACGTTTGAAAAGTTAAAATCATTGTGTTGTTTTAACTATGTATTGTTTTAAGACATTATTTGAGACAAGCAACATGGTTTCATGATTTATCGAGTTTTGAAATTACGTTTTTTGAAAAATGAAGAAAAACAAATTTATGCAAACCAGTTGGCTTTAGCTGCTGGTCAGACCAGTTTGGCCGCCGGTCAGATTAGTCTGACCGCCGGTTAAAGGGCCTTTAGCTAATCTTTTTTTATCCAGTTTGGTTTGGGGCATTTCAGTGTTGATGGTCGAGAAAGATTAAGAGGCATGAGTCGTCGGTCTATATCAGAAATAAAGAGGAAGTCTTCATTGTTTAGATTAGTCTCCAAGCTGTTGTTTAGGGGGAGATTGTTAGATACAATAAAATGTCAACTTGTAACCAAGGTTTTCATGGTTGTTTAGGGGGAGATTGTTAGATACAATAAAATGTCAACTTTGCAAGATCGCGACCATAAGATCGAATTCGGGATCTTAAGATCCTACTATAATGTCATTTTCTTAATACTCTTTGTAGTATTATACAAATCTACAAATTATTATATATCATAAACATAAAATTATATGAGTGTTTCAAGAAATGTTGTTTTAAATTATGATTATTGAATGTTTAAGAAGATTAATATTTAAATATAATCCAAAACTTTGTAGTTTAGTAGTTTGTGGTTCAAGAAAAGTAAAATCGGGTTGGATTAGATCATAAGATCCCATAGTCAAGATCGGGATCTTATAAGATCTTAAGCTTTCAAAGATCCTACGTAGAACCAAGATCGTTTTTGCTTTACAGTATCGTAAAATCATAAGATTCTAAAATCAGGATCGAGATCAAGATCTTAACAACTATGCTTGTAACGCTTTTATAAGTGCTAGGACTATAGTTTTAAGTTAAGAAATTCACTATTTTATGTAGCTATATAAATAAGGAGAGTTAGTTTATATTTTATTAAAAATTCATGTCAAGTTGATTTGTATCACTATCGAAATTATCTCTATTTCACACACAAACACACTTTTCACACACTAATTGGTAATCATTCAACTCAAGCTCACATTACATTATGTATGAAAAAAAGATAGAAAATAAATTATATATTATATTTGGTATAAACCTCGCATTACTACTGATTCTAATATTAACCACATTATATATGGATTAACAATCAACTTCTTTCATATTTAAAAGTTCGAAAATTGGTTATATTTGTATCTATATTTATACTACATATAAAGAACAAAGACCACTGTTGAAATGTTAAAATTCAACATGATTAAATTACTTAAATACCATTAAATTTACACTTCGGGATTTTGTTATATAGTTTCCTAATTTATTACAGAATTAAAATTCCACTAACAACTTTCTAACCTGTAACAACTTAACATAATTGAGTGCATAATTACATGCATCACAAATAATGAATTGTATATGTAAAACCCTCAAATGCGTATTACGAAATTTGCATCTAATTTGAATTTTAATCCAAGTTATTAAGAATTAAAACTTTATATTATATGCATAATTAAATAATTTAACTATGTATAATTAAAACCTTATAATATTTAAGTTTCCTAACTAAATTTACACTACACTACTTAAGGTAATTATAATGTTACACTACTAAATAGAATATTTTTACATTCCTTTTATGAATAATAAGTGAAATCCGGCCTTCATTCTTACCCCCCACACGTTTTCAATATTTGCCTAAAATAAGACCTAATTATCCCCTAATCAAACCTTAAATCACGCTCCATTATCTTCCCCCTCATTCCATATATTCGGCCTCCCTTTAACCGAATATATTTTTCCAAAACAAATAATACGGCTCAAAAAGGTTTCTCCACCAAAACTATTAGAAAACCCTACAATCAAGAAAGAGGAATCGGCTCCGAGAAGAGAAGAATTATAATGTTACAATCAAGAAAAAGGTTTCTCCACCAAAACAATTAGAAAACCCTACAATCAAGAAAGAGGAATCGGCTTCGAGAAGAGGAGAAAAAGAAGAAGTATTCGTGGTGACCTTGGTGTAATCTCGTGTTTGTTTTTCTCCCTAGTAATCGGCTTTGGTACCTTTCATCTCTTTTTATTTTCGTTATGTATGTTAAAGGATGATTAAAAGATGTTTTTGGAACCCTAAAACACTGTATTAGAATCGAATTAGGGTTGGGATAAGGTTAGGGTTTTGTTTGGGTGGGTCTTGGTTCGGGACAGCTTTGTAAGCTGAAGATGTGTGCATTATAGCTCAAGTTCCATAAGGATTTTTTCCTGGGTTCTTGCATGAAGACTTAGTTTAATGTTTTAATTAAGTTTTCTAATTGGTTTGGAGTGAATTGGAGTTGTATTGATCATGTTTTTGAATTTTATGGGATCATGTGTTAAAGCTGAGTTTTGAGACCTTAAATTCAACCCGGTTTCATGATTTTTTATGTAAAATCTATCAGGATTTATGACATGCCCTTCTACAGGAGTGATTTCTAAGATATGTGTGACCTTCTGGAATTTTTGTTAATTTTTATGAATTGTTTTGATAGGCTTATTAGATGTAAACTTTCGGGGTGTTTGTGCAGTTCATTTTCTGGACATGTTTAGATAAACGATTTTTGGAATGGTGTTTGTACTTGGTAATAATTATAGGAAAATTCATGTATGCTCTCAATACATATAGGTACTTGAAGTTAAGGTTATCCTAAAAATTCGTAAAGTGATAGATTATCCTAAAACCGGATTTTTATTTGAAGTTAAGGTTTTTGGTGATTTCATGTAATCAAGTGAGTGTTTGGTATATGTGTGATTGAATGCTATGTAATATGAGTTTAGTAAGCATGATTAGGGAATGAGATGATACCATGTATGTTTAACAAGTTTTACATGTGATTATTAACATGTACCAATCTATGATTTTATGTGATTGATTTCATACATGTTTTTGTCATGAAATGCCTTGAAAACATATGATTTGATGAAGATTAAACATGATGAAGTGGATAACATTGTAGAATGCATGAAAATGGTCTTTATATGTGTTAATACAAATAAGCTGAAAAAACGTTTATTTATATTTTATGATCTTTTAGAGTTTTGTCGATAACAAACGTAAAATCATTTTAACGAAACAAATAAAATACGTAAATGGTTTGAGCCAATAGTTTACTAACATACTTACGTTTTCATATAAAACACTAAACAAGTAATATTGCTTTCATGATTTATTAATGCATATGTACAACAACTAGTGTTTACATAATGGGTAGATATATACATACTTAGTATGTATTATAATGGGAAATAGAATGGGTAGAAGTCTAAGTAATTGACCCATTGACTAAATACATTGAATGTAGTTGGGTAAAACCCAAAGTCCATGACCCATACCCATGGAGCATGATCCATAACCCATGACCCATTGCATGATATCATGCATAAGTCATAATGGGTATTATCCATTACCCATGGAGCTAACCCATGACCCATTAACTAGATGCATTGCATCTTCTAGATACATTGTATCTATTTAGATACCCATGGATCAAAACCCACAACCCATGATCCATGATCCATGACCCACAACCCACTTTAGGGGGAGCGTCCTACGGATCCCTAGTAATACACTAGACGGATCCCTCAAGCAAGGGATCCGTGGGATCCGTGGAACAATATCATGTTTTTGTCTATAAATAGTGAGCCATTTCTTCATTGTAAGTTGCCACTTCCACACACACTTTCTCCTAGTATTGTAAACTCTCTAACCTCAGATTCAAAGGATCTTCCTATGTAGTTTGTGTTTGTTTTTGTGTGATTCTCTAGGTTCCTCTTAAAGGCGAGATCACCACCTCTTGAAGTCGAGCAAGCTAAAGTCCATGAGTTGCCATGCTTCGTCATCATCAAGACTACTGAAGTTCTCTTGTTGATAGTTTTTTCTTCCTCTCTAGAAGTGTTGTGTCTAAGGCATTAGTGAAGGATGCCAAAAGGGTCAAGACGAAGGCATTAGTGAAAGGTGCCGAACGTCCGTGTCCAAGGTGTTAGGAATTAGAAAATTCCAGTGTTGAAAGAGTCGGTCACCCCAACTATTATCTAGCATAAGTTAGCTCGTAGATTGGTCATTAGTTACGGTTTATGTAGTTAGTTAGTAGCATAAAATAGTTTAGTGCAACACCGTGGAAGAAGGTCGGGTCTTTACCCACTGTATCCCTGATCCACAGGCCGTCAGGAGGTCGTTTAGTTTGTAACCTATAAATACCCTCTACCTTGCAAGGTAGAGGGTTGGATGTTCTTTGGTATTCTAATATTCCACTAGTTTCTCTCACTAGAATGTCCCACTCTTTCTCTCTCTAAAACCATCTATGTGCTCATTGTGTTAATGTTATGATGTGTATGTGAAAAGTTAATATCTTACAATTGGTATCAAGAGCCATGGTTAGATCATATCTTGCACATCTTTGGATTTATAGTGGTTTTTAGGTGGTTTTTGAGTTTGAAAAAGTTTAGTGGTTTTTGCATCATTTGGTTGATCTCTTGTGTTAAAGTTTGAATTTTGTTGGTACTTTTATGTTTAGAATCATCAAAAGTGTTTAGGTGTTCATTTGGTAAGCTTGAATCATCTTGGTTGGGTTGTTTTTGGATTGAAAAGTGAAGTTTATTTGGTTTTTCAAGCTAGCGACTTAGCTCTCGGAATAGTTTCTTGGTAGCGACTTGCTTCACAGTTTAGTAGCGACTTACAGTGTTAAAGCTAGCGAGTTAGAGCTAGCGAGTTAAAGGACAAGTAGTGGACTCTCCACTACGGGTAGCGACTTGTGGTAGCGACTTGGTCAGTAGCGAGTTGCTCTTTAGCGACTTGTGTCTCTAGCGACTTGTGTAGCGAATTGCTGCCAAAATTTGGTTAGCGACTTGGTGTGTAGCGAGTTACCACCTAGCGACTTACATCTGGCTAGCGAATTGGAAAGCTAGCGACTTAGAGTGGTGGCGAATTAGTGTTGGCGACTTGGGATTAGTACTAGTAGCGAATTGATTCTTAATTCTCTAGAGACTTGGGGAGTAATTCATAATAACACAATGTCAGTCATCACGGATTCTTTTATCACCAAAGTACTTGCTCTCTATGACACAGCACAGAATAGTGAAATAGAATGCCCATCTGAAGGCCTCACACCTAATAATTCAGTATCAATCAATCAGAACAACTCAAATAAGTCACTCTTAATATCATCAGATGATACTAAGAATATGGAATGCACCAGTGAGCCGTTTCAACATCTCAGTCAGCTTCTCAAATTACTCTTATCAACAACCATGGATCGAACAAGTTGTGCCATCCTTCGTCAGGATTTTCCCACTTTAACAAGAACTGTCTTGCTCAACTTAGAACGACTGAGGTTTCAAATTAACAAAGAAAAGATCTCATCTGATGATTCTCATGCTGCCCTCCAAACCATCGTCAACCAATTTCAACCACTTATCCGGGAAGAATACTCCTCAGATTTTGATGATACCATGACTAGAATGTCTTTCAAGAAACACACGGGAATGGAAATTCATGAGTTCAGAAACTCATTTATTCAACTTATGAGTAATATGGAAACATACATTGAAGAAGCTGCTAATGAGAATAACAAGCTGAAGGAATTGAACGAGTGTCAAGAGTGTCCATGGAACAATGATGACGTGTCATGCTTCATTCCAATTGAACCAGCAGAAGACACTGTTTGCAGAATCTCAGCTGTGATGGAAAAGGATGAAGAGAACAACACTGATTTCAAATTCTCAGAGTCTGAAAAGGTATCAATCGACAAGGTACACTTATCTGATCACACTAATTCTCACAAAAAGGTACATAACTCTTACCCAGAACATGACAATGTGGAATCAATCTTTGTTTTGTCTGAATCTGATGCAAGTAACATGATTGAAAAAAGGGTATATGATGAGCTTTCAAACAAATTTTCAATTCTTGAAAAACACTGTATCTCTTTGCAAATTGAAATACAACATAAGGATGAAATGTTTTATGCAAATAAACAGTGCAGTAATCTGGAACTTCCAGAATTTAGAGAATTTTTTGATATTAATCAGTTAAAATCCCAGATTCAGGACAAAGATTCGACCATAAGAAATCTGAAATCTCTTCTTTCAGAAGCCCAGAAATATGACTGTCATGAGATGAGTGATACACTAGATTCTAGGAATTCTGAACTAGCTCTATGTGTGTCCAACCTTCTAAGAGAAAATGAGCAGTTAAGAAAGAACCTTGAGGATGCAAACTCTAAATTTGTCAATCAATCTAATCTATTGATGAAAGATATTGATGACCTCAAAGCACAAATTCAGGATAAGAGCTTCAATATTGTTGCCCTAAAAAATGAGCTCAGGAAGTATGCTGGAAATAGGATGAACACTAAGTTTGCAAAACCTTCAACTTTGGGAATGTCAACGGTTCAGAACCACTTGAAACGAACAGTTATTAAACAACCTAATGCCTTTAGGTCTGAAAGAGCTAAACCATTGAAATCTAAGCTTACATCCCAAGTTGATAACAAGTCTGTTTTGTCAAAACCAGTCACTTCATTGCCTAGTTCAGATATGATGAATCTCAAGCATAAGACTAATGAACATCACCCACAAATTAGAAATGCCATAAGCTTAACTGGGTATCATGTAAAACATAGTCTGACAGATCAATCCCCTATGAAATTCTCTGATCACAAAAGGACAAATAGTCATAACAAGGGTGTGCACTCATTTAGTTCATCTCACTGTGGCTTCAAATGGATTCCCACTGGCAGATTATTTAAGTATACAGGACTTAAACGAACTTACATTCCTAAATCATGCCTCAAGTGGATTCCCACAGGTAAATTTTTCAAGAATGTAGAACCTAATAGGATCCCCATTAATGATATGTCTGGATTATACTGTGTTGCATCTAAATGTGAGACTAAACATGTCACTAACCCTTCTATGTACAAGTCTACATGTGCTTCAAGTACAATGTGCTCTCAGTCTTTTTCAGGTACAATGCTCAACTCAATTAGGAACTTCATGACTTGGTTCCCCTCAGATTTGAACATAGCTCATTCAGGAGCTATAGCTTGCCAGAGTTGATGTACTTCTTACTTTGACTCCTATTCATTTTGAATCTGGACTCGTCCTTCCATGTCTGTGTATAAATCATGTTTCAAAAAAAAAAAAAAAAAAAAAAAAAAAAAAAATTTTCAAAATTTTATCATTTTATCATTCTTTTCTCTCAATCTAATAATGAATATACTCCTTGTTATCGATAACATCTACGGTCCTAGAAATGTCATTCAATAATGGCACGGGATCATAGATGAAGTTCGAACAAATGATATATTCTTGATGGTTTAATGGGATTGGGTATTATCAATCAATGTTCTTTGATGACATTGATTGAGGGGGAGATTAGTTTATGTACCATTGGCTTCTGTGCTGGTTATGATGCTTGTTCATTTGTATGATGTGGTGATTTCCTGCTTGTGTGACTAACTGGTTATACTTTCAGTGTGTGCTTTCGTTGTAACTGCCTATGTGTTGAAATGTTGAATTGATTCATGATGATCAGTGTAATAATCAATGCTAGAGACGTTGTCCTATCCGTGTTAGCATATTATTACCACTCACTCATTTATACCATAGGGACCAAACTTGTCATATAGTGTAAGTTGTTGCATGAGCGAATTACCACCTTTGTTTATAATCACAAGGACCATTTGTGTCATATTGCTTAAGATATGTTGTATACCCCCAGCGAGTTACCCATTAGCGAGTTACCTAGTCTTTTCTCTCTTCTCTCTCTCTCGTTTTTTTTCTTCTCTCTTCGTCTTCTCATTCTTACTAGCGACTTAGCTTAAGGTTTGCATTGATTCCCTATTATCGTTACTATCTTATGCTTTAGTGTCTAGTGTCTAACTTATCACTATTTCCAGATCCTTTCTGTGCTCGCGTGGTGTGATTTGTTGACTCTATCGCTTAGGTTCGGATTTTCTTTGTAAATCGTATGTGTGTTACTTATAAAATGATTGAATGTGTTATATATTGTTTGGACTATATTGGTTGGATACATTGATGGATGATTATAATGGATTGGACTGATGGGTTGGGTTAGGAATGTTCTTGGTGGCGAGTTAGATTGTTCTTGGTAGCGACTTAGTATGAATGTTCTTCATGGCGAGTTAGAGCTCTACATAGCGAATACGTCTCCGTAGCGAATTAGTTCACTAATTTCCAGCGACTTGGTTAGCGAGTTAGTAACTAGCGACTTGTATTTACAAGTTAGCGAATTAATAACATAGCGACTTAGTCAACCACTTTGTAGCGACTTGGCTTAGTTACTGTACATGGCGACTTGACTTTACGAGCTAGCGAATTATCCTAGCGACTTGGTTAGCGAGTTAGCAGATAGCGACTTGTATTTACAAGTTAGCGAATTTGTTACCTAGCGACTTAGTTGTCTACTTCGTAGCGACTTGGTTTAAGTTTTATTCATGGCAACTTGGTCTTACATGTTAGCAAATTAGTTTAGCGACTTAGAGAGCTAATCCTTTTATGACTTGTCCGTGGCTCTAGATGACGACTTGTTTTTACAAGTTTATAACAGTGTTCATGAGTGAGAATTGGTCTTAAGGTCAAGGATGTTTAAAATGTTCAAAGTCGTTGCTAAAGATGATTTTGCTCTCACTACTCCTAGGATCTCCTAATTCGACTTGTTGAATCAACTTACTCTATGTAAACTGTTATAACATATCTGTTTAGGCAAAAGGTACTTGGGTTCTCTCACGACTGCCAAATGTTCCTTTTGCCTCATACATATGTGTTATATCACTTTTACATGTGTATCTTGGCTCATGTCATGATCACGTTGTTATGCACTCTTTTGCCCTTTTAATCCCTTATAAGCTCGTCATGTAATCATTTTTCTATATGTATGTTCTTCATTGATATATCTTAACTATGTATGTTATCATATAGTTGAAAGGTGTTATACAGTTGCAATCTTTGCCACTCTATCTGTCTCCATATGTGTTAGGAACTTCTTCAGTGTTACTACCTCCTTGTCATAAGGGTGCTCTCAATGCTGTCTCACTTACTATGTATCATCTAACCTGTTCCCATCTATTACTGTTGATTGTATGATTACTCAGAACATCAATGGCAAGTTCAATCCCAGAAAAGAGCGCTACCCCATCGGGATCATCCGGAATTCTCTCAGACGATGAAATCCTTCCCAAAAGTCAATGGGCTGCTATTGGTAAGAGCAACTGTTATGTGGACCTACAAAAGCTCCAACAAAATCCGATACTCAAAGTTTCAATTGACATCCTCAAAAACACTAACTTCTTCGGAGCTATTACCAAGCAATGCTCAATTCCTGCCATCTACATTCAACAATTCTGGAACACCGTTCAATGGAATAAAATCACAGCACGATACTCTTGCAAGCTGGATAATATGGAGTTCACTATTGATTCTGATATTCTGAGTAAGGCTCTTGGAATCACACCATGTGACCCTGATGTTCGTTCTGAATCTCCGCCTGGTGCTGACGATCTGATCATATTTCTTATTGGGTTGGGCTATCAGAACAGTATTTCAAGAGCATCTGACATTATCACGGGACACATGTATCAACCCTGGAGAGCCATTACAACCATTCTGAACTTATGCTTATCTGGGAAAACTTCAGGGTTCGATAAAGTGAGAATTCCTATCTTGCAAATCCTATGGGGAATCGTTAACAGGGTTGATGTGAATGTCTCAGATCGTATTTGGGAAGAATTCTCGTTATCAATGAACACATTCATATCTGATAGAACCTATTTCCTGAACAATGTTCAAGGTCGAAAGAAGCAGAACAAACTTGTAATTCCCAGCATCAGATTCTCCAAGCTTGTCATCCAGTATTTGCAACAAACTCACAACTTCACTCCTAGGTCTGAATCAACTCTACACAAAGCAGAACATGAATTTGTTTTAGGAAACTTGAAATATGTTCCTAGAGGTTCGGATCAAGAAGTATTTGGATTGCCAATTCCTGATCGTCTTCTCACAGATGATATCAAGAAGAAGGACTACTTCAAGCAATACATGAAAAGAGCAACCAAACTCTCTGCTGATGTCACACCATCTCCTTCACAACCCACTGCTCCCAAGACCACCTCTGACTCTAAAGCATCCTATGCCTCTCTTCCTAAAAAGAGACGTGAAAGATCTCATCAGTCAGAATCTTCATCTAAAAAGCATAAAGAAAAGAAGAAGAAAGTGGAAAAGGAAATAGATGAGAACACTGAGGTGCCAAGGAATACTTTCAGGTTAATTGATGAGGATGACGCTAATCTGCAACTCGGTATTCAGCAAAGTCTAGAAAGTCAGAATGTTAGAGCTCCCGTAGGTGGAGTTGTGTTAAGAGAACCCGCTCAATCACCTCGACAAACGATCCCAATTACACATGACAAAGGAAAAGGGGTTGCAAGTGTTGAAACTGAACAAGTTGCCCACACGCTGTTAACTATCTCTTCATCACCATCAAGCACCACAAATCAATATGAGCTGAAGAGAAGAACAGGTTCATCACATGCAAAAGAACAATCTGGAATCGTCAAGGTTCCTGAGACGTTTAAGGAACCTCCTACACTTGGAGAGACTCAATCTGGCTTGAAGGATGACTCTCTGTTGCAAAAGGACTCGCAGGAGAACCTTGAGACAAGATCTGATGAGACCTTGAAGATGGATGAACCAAACCTGTCCACTAACTCTTTATCCTCACTTAAGAATCTTGATGATGACTTCTCTTTTGGTGATCAGTTCCTTAATGACAAAACCTTAGATTCTGCACAATCCATGTTTAATGTCAGCATTCAGCAAGATACGTCCACCATTCCTCCAATGACTGCATCTTCACTATCAACTGCACTTCCACCTCCCTTACCTACTCATTCAAATGTACAAACACCACCAACTCCAGAACCCGTCTTCACAATTGCAGATGAAGTGGCTCCACCAGCTTCCCCTCCACAAATTCTCACCTCTGATCAACTACTGGACAAAACCATTAAAAGGGTTGAAGCACTGGAAAGGCAACTTCCTAAATCTGTTGATTCTCTGGTGGATCGTGTCTACAGATTGGAGCACCTCAACTTCAATGAAGCAGTTACTGATGCTATTGAAGGAGAAGTCAAGGATGCCGTGGAATGGGCGATGGAGGCTCCACTTCTCAGACGATTCAAGGACCTCCCCATCTCCGATATGAGAGCAGCTCTGTGTGAAAGGATGTATGAGGCTGAAGAGGACAAGCATGAGGTTCACAGTAAACTTTATGAGGCACTTGAAGAATCCATCAAGTTCGACAATTATGAACAGTTTAAAATTGAAGTCGGAGAAAAGGATGCTAAAAAGAAAAAAAGGACAATTGTGATGGAAACATTGATGAAGGATCGCAAAGATCGCGAAGATCCTCCACCACCAGGAGGCGCTGGAACTTCTGGAGCTGGGAATCCTTCGTCAACACCCAATTCACCTCCATCACAGCCACCATCATCAACCCCAAAACCGTCCAATCAATCAGACTCTACAAACAAACAGGGTACTCAGAAGAAATCTGCCGCCTGGACGACGATCGATTCAAGATTCACCTCCACATCCACTTCAATTCCTGATGATCAATTGGTCCACGAAGAGTCTCAAGTTATGGCTGACTCAGAACCAGATGAAGATGATGCATCGACGAAACATATTCCTAAGCCATCAGAAGATTGGTTTGACAATTACATGGCTGGGAACCGCACTAGTACATCCAGGGTAGCTCCTTCTAGAGACACAATTCAACGCTGCATTGTGGAAGATAGACATCCTTCTCCAGAACCCACATGGACAATCCCAGAGTCTGACTCTATGATTCCCGACAACAATTGGGCATCAGTTATCACCAATAACTATGAAGTTCCAGCTGAAGACTCTCTTCTGCACTACACTGGTGATATGGGAAGTTTCATTAGATGGTTTTGTGAGCGGAAGAGTATCTCTTCCATAACACCAAGAGATCTAGAAGGACAAGCCTACGAAATTGTCAAAGTCTTCCATTCTGATGCAAACCATCTTAAATATCAGATGGAAGAATGCCATAAGATGCTGAATGACCAAGTCAGTGAGCAAATCAGTCGCTTCAATGTCAACAAATCTCTTCCTCTTGGTGGTGAACCTGGTCAGATAACCATTCAGGCGGAATTCTTCTTCAATCACGACTTGGACTATCTGTGTGCTCGCTCTGCGGAAAGAAGGCCTGCTCTATCTATTTCAAAGATGAAAGCTGCAATCTATTCTGATCAGGGGCTTGAGCAGATGGTTCCTGATCAATTCTGGGCAAATGAAGAGCAAAAGTATGATATTGCAGCGTCTTATGGTATTTCCCACTGGTGGTTCAAAAAGAAGATGTTCTACATTGAAAGACATGGTGCTGATAAAAGACGCAATGAGGTCAGATCAAAACTGCAAATCTTAAGCGTTATCAGTGTAGAGATCTTCCCGATCTATGGATATGAGTACTTGAAGAAGATTGTCCTTAAAAGAGCTGACTTCAAAGTGTATACCATTGAAGAGAACGACTTCAAACATCTTCTACCAAATGATTTCGAAGATCTCTATCTCTTAAATCTTCAAGGACACCTGGAGCACTTACCTGTACGTGAGAAAAAGGCCCTCTCTGCAGCTGTCACTCTTTGGATCAGGGGCTTAGTCATACGGAAACGAGTTGAGGACTTTCAGCTTGGCATTGAAAGCTACCAAACCAGGGTCAACCTCACAAGTCCTCAATGGAATGCAGCTGGGCATGAATTTCATCGAGAATACAAAGTTCTTGACACTCCTAGAGCCGTCATCTTCACCGACAGATATGGATCGCGTATGCTTATGCGTCTATGTGAACTCTACAAGTTTAGTGATGGTACGCTCAAAATGGTCGAAGAAGAACTTGACACCAGAGTGAAAGAAGCCAAACTTGATATGAGATCTTGGGTTAAAACTACGTTCTGGACTGATGATGACGTGAAGAGGTGTGAACATTTCATTGCTGCAATCCGTCGAAGACTCAAGACACGAAGGATCTTCCGCAGCCTTGAAAGCTTTGTTGGTGGAAGGCTCCGTGATGGTCACTACAAACTTCTTCAAAGAACTGAATGAAGACTTCTTCGGAATACCGTTTATGTTTTGTTAACTTTGTGTTATATGTGGTGTATTAAATATGAACAACTGTGATACATGTAATAGTGCTAGGATTTGTACTATGGTTTCCCCTTGTGAAAAAGGGGAAACATCTGTGTTGTCCTTTTTCTTTATCATATAAAATTGGACACATTTTTCTCCTACAAATATTTTACTTCATACTTATTTAAATCACTTGAGATCCAAAATCTCAAAGGATTTAAGATTTTTGATCGGGGGAGAAAATGTGATATAAATATGAAAGATGGTAAAAGATAAGATGACCAATTTTTGTGCATACTTCTCCCTTATATGTGCTAAACAAGTTTTCGAATCTCGAAGCATATATTAAGGGGGAGAACTCTCTTTGTAAATTCAAGTCATCAGGGTACACTACACTTTAAATACTTTAAAGTACCTTGATCACATGGCTTCTAATCCTTTGATGATAAAAGGTTCCCTCTAGTATGTGCAAAACCCTTTTCAACCTCGAGGCACATATTGAGGGGGAGCGAATTTATGGAAACCTCATCCTTCCCGGAAATGCTATATTTACTTGATTTAATATGGGAAGTGATGTTGATATCTTTTAGAAAATGGTAATCAAAGAAGTTAATTCTTTCTCTTGCCTCCATGTGCTTAACATTTTTCAAATACTTGATGCACATGTTGAGGGGGAGTTCTCGTTCTAAAAATATCAAAAACAATTCAGGTACAAAATGCTTTGATAATACATCACAAGTATCTGAATTGATTTTCAAATGGTTTCTATTGGATCCAATGGCAGATGAACAATACCAAATAGACCGACCAACTTTACTTTATGTATGGTGATATAAGGATGATAAGGTTAGGTATTGGTTCCCATGATCCGCCAGAACCGGAGGGATCTACCCAGGGACAATCCACTAGTTAGTGTAGAAGTCCTTAGGTATGATGATAAAAGGAGAAAAATGAGATATGGGAAGAGTGCGGACTAAGACTGAGCTAGTACTGGAATAAAACCCAACAAGGTTCCAGCTATGAAGTCTCGGTAAGCACTGAAGGGGTTGAAGAATTAAAAAGAATTGAATGAGAAAAGGGTGAAAACAAATAGCCCTCCATTTATTCAACCTTAGGGCAGAAACCGGGTTCAATTCATATGCTACTGATGGTAACATCGGTATTGAAGACAAGACGTCATGGACCCAGTGACGCACTGCACTTCAACTTTCCAAACCACTCAAGTTCCTCTTAAAAGGACTTGCTTCATTCTCACGGGGAACCGACATTATCTATCGACTTTCTCTTAGAGATGGTTGATATTGAAGAAGGAGACCCTCTCCCTAGTCTCCGTTATAGGATCCAAATATGCACAAATTGAGTCTAGAGCCACGAGATCATCAATAAATCTCATTAGGACACTTTCAATGAAGACTCTCTGTTTCACACAATGTGGAAAGAGAGATTATATCTTGAGTCCTACGCATTATCCTTGTGGTATTGCCAGAACATCTGAGTGATGTGTTTACACATTCACAATGAAGATGGAAAGCCTTCTGGAGCCAACATCAAACAAGCTCCTGGTAGGTGGCATGTGAGATCTATCATATAGATCAACCATGTGACAACTGAACAGAAACAATGGGGCGATTCAATTTCTTGAATCAATCCTGGTTCAGGTTAGGGATTGACGGATACCTTTGAAAAACCGGTCTTTGTGCTTAAAAACTTTTTTCTTTAGCACATCGACTGTGTACTCATTTTTCAAACCAAAAGGTATTTTTATGATTGATAATTGATTTTCAATAAAACCTTCGTTGTATTGCAAAAACAATTTCTATTGAGCAATACACGATTGTTTTTCAAATCTCTTTTCATTAATCAGTGGACTTAAAATTCGCTGGTTCACTCACTCCGTGCTGTCTTCTTTGAGATGTTCCGGTTTGAGAACAGCTAGAACAGCTGCGAAACCCTGTCAAGGAGATTCTTAGGAATCCTACCTGATCACAGGCAGTACTTGTACTGATCAACGGGGAACCGTGGGCCGTGTACCTCAATTCAACGAAAGTGATCAAAGACACTTTCGTACGATTTGTTGCTAACTGTTGTATGCAGGTACGCCCGACGTTTGCAGCTGATCAGAATGAAGCGGTCAATCCATAGCCGCATGCTCACTTAACACATTCATCTCAAAAGAAATCATGATTAGTGCATCAATGACTCTGATATTTTCACTCCATGCTTCTGCTACGCTGCTGCTAATATCATGAATCAACTAAAGCTTCCGCTACTCTGATGAGAAGATTTCATGATCCAGAATGTGAGCATGTCGGTCCCAAAGTCACAACATCACATAATACCAACACCACAAAGGATGTGTCAGAGATTGTTGATTGCTGATGATCTCAAAAGCTGGCTCATATTTACTATCTCATGAATCAGAAATGGACCTCCAATTTAATGTACAAATCTTTGCAATCTTTGAAGTTGCTCCACCTATGCACTAAGCTTACGATGTTGATGTATGAAAGACTACGAGCTCAAGAACAATGTCAAGACTAGAATGCTAGGATTTGAAATGTAAAATATGGGGTGACCTCCCTTAGGGGGAGATTGTTAGGAATTAGAAAATTCCAGTGTTGAAAGAGTCGGTCACCCCAACTATTATCTAGCATAAGTTAGCTCGTAGATTGGTCATTAGTTACGGTTTATGTAGTTAGTTAGTAGCATAAAATAGTTTAGTGCAACACCGTGGAAGAAGGTCGGGTCTTTACCCACTGTATCCCTGATCCACAGGCCGTCAGGAGGTCGTTTAGTTTGTAACCTATAAATACCCTCTACCTTGCAAGGTAGAGGGTTGGATGTTCTTTGGTATTCTAATATTCCACTAGTTTCTCTCACTAGAATGTCCCACTCTTTCTCTCTCTAAAACCATCTATGTGCTCATTGTGTTAATGTTATGATGTGTATGTGAAAAGTTAATATCTTACAAAAGGCATTAGTGAAGGATGCCAAAAGGGTCAAATCAAGGCATTAGTGAAAGGTGCCAAAAGATCATGTCAAAGGCATTAGTGAAAGATGCCAAGGGTGTACAATTGATATGGTGCATCGATGTACAAATATAGATAGGTTGTGTCCAAGGATATTGATATCCTTGATGATGTTGTAATAAGGAGTGGGTCTCCTTTGGGATAGGTGTTGTGTAGTGTTGGGTAGTAGTTCCTCCTTTGTAATGGAACTCGGTATCTATCCTTGTACCGGATAAAGTGTAGGCGACGTTGTGATAGGTTTGGTTCTACCTCGTGGAAGAACCCGGTGCCTAGCCTTGTACCGAAAAAAGAGTAGGCGACGTTGTGAAGGCTTCTCCACCATAAGCAGTTTGTGTCGTCAAGTACTAACGAACTCTCGAGTAGGTGACTCGGGGAGTGGAGTAGGGTAAGGAAGGTGTCCTTGTAGCCGAACCACTATATAAACTCGTGTCGTGGTTTTGTGTTTTCTTACTCTTTACCTTTTCATTACATATTTACATACTTATCTATCAACATCCAACCTAAACACTCTAATAGATTGACACAAGTCGATCTAAATATTTTAAACAAAGTTTTAATCGGTAAAACTATTCAACCCCCTACTTGTTTTCCACAATTGGTATCAAAGCTTCATTACCAAGTTTCTTAGAGTAAGTTGTACTTTAAAAACTTGATACGATCTGTGTATGATTGAAAAATACAAAGAAGGAAATCTTTTAAAACAAATTGTTTCTTTTATGTTGGATAGTGATAGATTATTCTAACAATTTCTTTTTAAGAAATCTTCTTGCTAGGACTCTTCCAAAGTCTTCATTTCTATTTAAAGAAAAATGAAGTCAACTCTCAAGGAAGAACCGAAAAAGTAATCTCAACCTATTTATACTAAGTACAATGGATTACTTTAAAAGCTCATGAAGTATTTCGGATATATGGTCTCTATAAACCATGTTAGGAATTGGAAATTCCATAGTGAAGTGTCGGTCACCCCATCTATAGTCTAGCATATGTTAGCTCGTAGACATGTCGTTATTTACGTTATCTAGTATTTTATTAGTTAGTCATTAGCGTAGAATAGTTTAGAGTAACACCGTGGAGGAAAGACGTGTCTTTACCCACTGTATGCCTGATCCACAGTCCGACAGGAGGACGTAGTGTCTGTATCTATAAATACCCTCTACCTCCCAAGGTAGAGGGTTGGAACTAGTGAAGCTAACCTTGCATTTTGTGTATTATTTCTCTCTTTAGTATTCCCTCTCCTCCCTTCATCTCTCTAACCATGGCCTTCTTGTATTATCACCATCCTAGACCACCCGAATCATCTAAACAACATAAATATATGATCCTACAAATGGTACCAGAGCCTAGGTTGTGTTGTTTTTTGATGATTCTCACGGTTTTTCAGCGGTTTTTGTCACAATTCTCAATTTCCGGTCATTTTTCATATTTATATTTCATTAACGTATATATTTCTTATTAAATAAACGCTATCGCGTAATTAATTATTTTGAACATTTGATCCGATACTTCCAAAAATTATCTCGATATATTTTTATACTCATATTAAGGTTATAAAAATAATATTATGAGTTTACCCGGTGTTTTAAATTTATTTTTGTATATAAATTGTTATATTTATATAATTACGACGGTTTTCGTAAATATTACATGATAATTATTATTTCACTCAAATTTTTGCAAGAAATGTATTTTTATAAATTTTATGACATCGATATATTTTATTTTGTTCCGTTACAATTTATTTCTAGCTAACGCTACCCCAAATATCTATTTTAACTTACAAGTTACCTAACTATACTTAAATATCTATACAATTACTCAAACAAATGCATCATATCTTTCTCTTTTGATTGTGTCGACCAACATAGCATGACTCAACATTTTAGTACTAAAATATCTAGTATACAAATTCTACTCGCATACCTTTTATATTATTCTAAAAATTGCACACACATAACATTATCCCAAAGTGTAAAAATCAAAATATCTCTTCCTCTCTTCTCCCCTAGAACCGGCCACCCATAGAGACCAAGAAGGAATCCATAAAAAATTTTCTAGTCAAGTTCATTACAATCTAGACACACTCTTAAGTAAGGTTTTGAAATAAAAACCTAGGGTGTTTAGGATTAACCTTTGTTCATTTAACCTCATCAAGTAACTAGTAAGCATTTCATGATCATTTTCATCTTTCATATTCATTTTATGGTCATTTTATCATGCTTGAGTAGAACATGCAAGTTATATGGATATCTATACCACTTTAATTATTTTTAAGTGCTATAAATTAATATATGTCATCCTATAATTACTCCTTGAAACATATCACTTTTGGTGATGTCTAGGAACCCATGACACCCTAAAAAGGTGTATGGTAGGATTAGAATAGCTTCGGAGTTGTTTTGAATTGGTTTGAATTGGTTAGAATAGGTTTTGCGCGAGAAAAACTCATTTCGACAACTTTAGTTAAAGGTCTGATCTTATTTTTAAAATTTGGAATTCTCGACAGTAGGTAAAAATTTTTGGACTAGATATTTAGAAAATATACTTTAAAACGAAAACGTGGCCGCTTGAACGGGTTAAAACGGAGTTATAACGAAGAAGTTATGCTATTTTTAAGTTTAACGACGAAAACTATTTGTTTCAGAAAATTCAGCATATTACTTCCACTTTTTACGAGTCAAAAATGAGTCTTAAGCATTATAAATTGTGCCGACTTATCAAAAATATATTAGTATACTTTAATACGAAGCTAAGGACATATAAAACATAGAAAACGGACTTGTAACGATTAAATTATACGCGTTTACACAAAGTTGCCGTAACTATTTTATATAAGAATAACTAATATATTTTCTAATAGACAAACATTTCGGCCGCGAATGACCATGTTGAGGGTCGTTTTTAACATTGATGTAGTACTTTTTATAAAATGATGTCTTCTAGTAAAAGTAAGTTCGCCTAGCATATTTTCCAAAATGTCCAACCGTTCGTCAAGCGGAGTTGTAACGAATAAAATACGGTCACTTAAACTTTGCCGAAAATCACCCTTAAACAATATTTCGGATACAAGTACCATACTTTACCTATATTTTTCTCCATGATCGAGACCTCTAGGATGAAGACTTAAATGCTAAAACTTTGAGATAATGATACAAGCTTCCCAAAACCGTTGAGTTTGTTTCCTAACACTCAATGTGCACCATTTTACGACTAGCTTTTCAAGGATGTTTAGTCACTTTCATGAAATTGTCAAATGACATTGTTTTACGACGAAAAGCTATAATTTCATAATAAATCACTAAATGACTATCGTAGGATATCGTTTCAACATAATTACTTGTAAAGTAATTTATAAATTGTCAGGACGTTATAAGATTATTTTTCGACGATAAACTTTATTTTCAAAAGTGTACAAGTGGTATGGATATCATATGAGTTTGCATGCACGACATTGTTTCATGACTTATATTAGAGCATATCATTCATAATAGGTCGCGGTTAGAGTGTTGCGTCTCATTTCTGTGCATCCACTCTGTCATCATAACTATTGCAACAGGTGAGTTCGTAGCCCCACTTTTACTCGTTTAATTGTTTTATAAACTCTTTGGGGGAGATACATGCTCAACTACTTGCTTTTACTTTACATTTATATGAACTTAAATATCGTTTGTTTCACTCTATGTGCGCGTAAGTAGATTATGTCCGAACTAAATTGATCACTATGTTATGAACGCTAATATTTGAATCACTTTCCTTGATTTTGAACCCTTCGACATGTATATTTGAGCTCTTTTAAATTGAATTGGACCCTTTAACATATAAGTGAACACTTTGGACTGGATATGAACCTTTTGACATATAGTTAAACTCTTTTAACTTGTACAAGGACCCTTTTTATATATTTTAAACTTGTTTGACGTGATTTTGAACGCTTCGACTATCTTGAACCTTTTGATATTATTCGAGCTCTTTGACTGTTCTGAACTTTTGAACTCGACTTAAATCTTTGAACTTAACTACGAACTTTTAAATGGAACTCTTGAACTTAAATACAAACTTATGACTTGTTTGAACTTATTGAACCGTACGTGTTATGACCTTGACCTAAAGTCTCCCATGACCGGAGCATCACTATAAAGTCTCGCCTTATTGGTGGAGCATTCTCAATAATTCTCGCCTTATCGGTGGAGTGTGCAAAGTCTCGCCTTATTGGTGGAGCGTTCTCAATAAATCTCGCCTTATCGGTGGAGTGTGCAAAGTCTCGCCTTATTGGTGGAGCGTTCTCAATAATTCTCGCCTTATCGGTGGAGTGTGCAAAGTCTCGCCTTATTGGTGGAGCGTTCTCAATAATTCTCGCCTAGGTGGTCGAGTGACAAAGGAGTCTCCCTTGTTGGAGCAGTGCAAAGTCTCCCATGTTCAGAGCATCCCTGAATTATTATATACGTGGTGCAATAATGTGAATTATTATGGTAACTTATACTCGACTATTAGACACACTATATTTTGTGCAATGGGTTGTGAACACACAGGTTGCAAGTTTTGTATGGGCGGAACTTGGAACTGAGTGGATTTGCAATGCCTTTGCTTTGTGAACTCATTTGACAACTTGTGCAAGAACATAAACTAGACATATTTTGGCAGTGGATTGTGAACACACAGGTTGCAAGTTTTGTATGGGCGGAACTTGGAACTGAGTGGATTTACAATGCCTTTGCTTTTGTAGACTATTCTCATTGACCAAAAACTTTGCCGATGCTGCATAAACGTTCTCTAAAAGCTTTACTTGTTAAACAAACTCTATGAACTCACTCAACCATTGTGTTGACACTTTTAGCATGTTTTATCTCAGGTATCTAAGGCATTCACTTCATGGCATGCATGTGGACTTGTCATAGAGTCGCGGTGTCGACGCGTCTCACCTATATTTTATGCACTTAACTATCGTTTGATTGTAACAAACTCGTTTTGATATATTGGAAATCTTTTGGGACCTAATGTTTGTAAACTCTGATTATTTTAATGAATCAAACGATATTTTCAAAACGACACTTTAGGTTGTTCGATATAACTGTAACTTTGATGCTATGATAGTCCTCCCCAAGGTATTCCATTCCGCTGCAAAACAGGTAATTTGGGGGTGTGACAGTTTTACTTATGCGGTTTGTTCATTTTTGATGGCGGCTTGTACCTGTTTGATGATTTATTGTTGATGGTTTGTATGGGTTTGATCGTTATGGATATGTTGCTGCTGCTGTTTTTTTTACGATGTTTGATACCGTTTGATGTTGTTGGTTCAGCTTATGGAATCTGGTTTTACTGTATTAATGCTGCTGGTTTGAGATGCAGTTTGAAGTCCTGTTCTAATTTGCGATTTGTCCAGTTTTCTACTATGCGGTTTGTCCAGATTCGTCCTTTTTATGATGCGGTTTGTCCAATTTTCAACTATGCGGGTTGTCTTTACAAACTGTCCAGATTCAACGTACTTTAAGCTATTTGTGTCAAAATGATTTTGAGCGTTTTGTCTTTTACTGGAAAGCGACTTGTCTGTTTTTCATCTGAAGCGGTTTGTTAAGTAAGGAAGCGGTTTGTTGACTATTGAGTCAACTGTAGAAAGCGACTTGTCATTTAATGGTCAAAACTGAGATGCGTTTTGTCTAAATTTCTGGTCATATGGTCAAAAGCTACTTGTCTAACAGGATCTAAGCGACTTGTCTAAACATGTTCTAAGCGATTTGTCAACATCATTGAACAACAAAGATAACTCAAGATCAGATAAGGATAAAATCAACACACATCAACAAAGAAACCATATTCATCTCATCGATACATTATCCTCTCAAGACCCTACACATATCTCTTATCATTCATATTACAAAATCATGATATCGAAATGACAACTTCAAATGATCTCAGACTTAGTTCGGATTCATAAAACAACAAGACCTTGGGGGTCCTAATACTCGAACATCATATCCTCACAGATCTTGACTCAATCATACGAAATGAAAACATTAATACAATAAAGATCTCAGATTCATCTTGTGGTGTATTCAAGAGTTTGTTCTCATTACAAAACCACAACATAAATTCATCACTGATCTTGTTTGTCATTAATATTCGAATATTATTAAGATAGATAAAAAACCATTTGGTTTTCAATTTATCAGTCATTCGGTATACAAGAAAACGATAAACATAATTCAAAACAAAACCTACCCGAAGCAAACGAACTCTATGTCCTTCATCGTTTATTCGATTCAAACCATCCCAGTGGCCATATCGTGCCATCCCTGTGGCATAGTCATTAACAAGTTAATGATGATCAGTTATCTGATTTGGGTAAGTATCAAATATGTGGAGATGGGAAAGCACGAATGAAAGGTTCATGGAGAGGTAAAGTGAGTTTTATTAGGAGATGGGAGCGACTTGATGAAGCTGATGGAGGCGTATTTTGTTGGAAGATTAATTAAGGTTTTGCTTGTCTGCGTTTGAGTGTGATATTAGGGATTAAAACGTGTGATATATGAGTTTAAATACCCATGAGTCTAGGGAATCATTTGTTGGATTGGTGTTGTGATTTCCATTGGCCGAGAAGCCAATATGGGCCATACTACGGTTGTAATATCTGCTATATGGACTTAATTGGACCTCATGTGTATTTACTAATTAACGTGTGAGGCTTGAATTCATGTGAGACTTTTGGAACAAATGGAACATTGGCTTGGATATACATATCTACTCATCAGGTTTGTGGATCTAATGGAATTATTCTTAGATTGTTGAGTTAACAATTACTTTGTAACGATTTTGAGATTGAGACCTAGATATCCGTTTTGTGAGTATTGATGCTTCTCGAGAAAGTGCTGTAATTTTGGCAATGATTATTATTTCACGGGGGATATCTGTTCATAGTCTTGAGTTATTGAATGAATTCGAGGATCTTGACCGATATTATTGATTTCGTATTGAAGTGATGGTTCAAACGGTCTTATGTGGACGATTGGACTTGGATTATTGGATTGATGTTCATGGACCGGGCCTCGAGTTTTACAAATAACCAAGTTTGGGCCGTTCACATGATGGATAGATAGGCTTCTCAAAATTGGATTTTACAAAATGTTATTTGTTAAAGAAAGTTGTCGATAAAAAATTTGGGGTGATGATGAGATTTGTTGTGTTATGAGGCTTGATACTTTGGTTTATGCATTTTCACGATGGGTATTTTATCACGGCTTGAATGGTTATTGGAACTAGATTGTCTACGTGGTTGTTTGGACGGTATTTCTTAATTGAATTTGAAGTGAGGTTTTCCGCGAAGATGACTTGTTTGGCGTTTATTGAATGTGATAAAGACTTGGCTATTTAGTTACTGTTGTGATTCTTTCTCGCTTAACCCACAACGTAACTATCAATTCGGTGTCTCACGCAGTTGAGGATACGTCAAGAGGTTTTGTACATTGGGTACACCGTTTCTTCTTCACAAGGATTAGTACAAGTTTAAGTAACAAATCTGGGGAATTTTTCTTCATGATCAAGCTTGGCATATCAAGTTTACTTCACCATGTTGTCACTGCAATAGCCGACAGAATGCGTGAATGATGTGTTTACCAAAGTGTTTATTGGATGGTTGATGTTGGATAATGAACCGTTGATGAACCACTGCATGTTCCCCTAAAACAGATATTCACCGAAACCGAAGTTGTCATAACACATTCAAACTAACAATGTTTACGGTTTAGTCTTGATTTTGTAAAATCCAGCGAAAGAATCTATTTCTCGGTTTAAATCATAGACTTGTAAAATCCCGTGACAATGAAAACATCCCGGTTAAAGTAATGTGCATTTCCGGATCTATCTTGCGGTTTATTCTTGGTTTTGTAAAATCCCGCGAAAGAAACTATTTCTCGGTTTAAACCATAGAATTGTAAAATCCCTTAATGATGGAACCATCCTGGGGGAAGAAAAGTGTATTTCAGGATCTCATCTGATGCTGGTGCTACGGTTTCTACTTCGAAGAAGGGATAAAAGGGTGTACTTCTTGAATTGGATGTGTGTTTGGATTGTCTTCATGGCAGTTTGGTTATTACAAGGTTTTACTGGGTCATGTGCTATTAACCATGGTCGGGATGAAAACCATTATCATAGTTCATTTATAACGTCAAAGGAGGCTAGATTTGAGCTTTTAACCAGAAAATGTGACAACGGGGTTAATTCATTATTATTTATTTGAGGTTGAAGTGAAATATCACGGGCGAGTGTACTTAGTATCTGAAGGTATCGGGGATGGTTGGATGAAGATTCTTCAAGATCCTTGTTCAAGCTTATTTATCAAAAATGAAGACTTGGAAATCTAGTTATTGTTGGGTGACTTTTTCCTTTTCTTTTACCACTTGGGGAAATTGGGCTCTTACCACTACAAAATAACTATCACTTTAAGGAGTTACGTTGTAGTGCTCAGTGTCACATTCAATTGTGGATTTTCAAGAGGTGATGTACGTCTTATACTTGATGGTTGGTTGGATGAAGAGTATAGAGTACTTAGAGATTCAATGGAGGATGAAGTCTCGGCACCGATCTTCGTTACATATGTGCAAGTTTAAGTCACGAGTTCGGGTTAGTTTACTTCAGGGTCAAATTCATCATATTGGGTTTTCTCCATCAGTTGTCACAACAAAGAGCCTACTGAATGATAATGGGGTGATTACAAGTTTTGCCAAGAGATGATGAAACGGGAGAGATTATGACGTTTGAACACAATAGTTCAAGCCTCGTACTCTAAAAAAAAGAAAAGTGTACGTCTCAGTGTGCTTTATCTTCGAAAGAAGAGAAATCTTCTTATGACGTTTGAACACAACAATTCAAGCCTCGTACTCTAAAGAAAAGAAAAGTGTACGCTTCAGTGCGCTTTATCTTCTGAAGAAGAGAAATCTTCTCACTTATGACCATTCTCATCAACATGCTTCATGTTTTTTCCATGCGCTTTCAGTCATCAAGTGAACCGAACTACTGTTGATTGTTTTCTTATTCCACTTGCTCAATTAAAATGACGATGTCTACATCATATGCTACCTTTGAGAGGGAGAAGTTTGAATAGAATGCATTTGGATGATTTTCACTTATTAAATCAAGAATGGCAACTCCGTATGCAATTCTTGAGGGGGAGAAGAAGTGTGAATTTACTGCATGGTTTATTGATTTCTGAGAATAAATGGTCAAACGGCTCCTAACTCATGTAAGAACTGAGCTTCTTCTTATCGGTTCATCTTCACATGCAGTTTTCTTCTAAGAGCCGTTGGTTGACATCTTCACACAGGCTGATATGATTAATGACAAAGTGCTTCCAGTTGCGGGGCTGATTTCCTTGATGAACATCTTTCTATTCTTGTTTGATTGGGAGGGATTTGATTTAAGGGGATTTGCTATTTGTAAGTTAACGGGAATGCATTTGGTGAGTTGAAGGTGTTGACTTTCTATTCCCCAATTGGACAATCTTGAAGAAGGTCGAGTCTACAGTCGGTTCTACATTCTCTACTACATGTTAGAAGACTAAAGACGAGTTTCATTTGATTATCTAAAGACTTCTTCTTAATCTGGGCATTTATCAAACAGATTGTCGGTTTTGGGGAGAGCACTAATCGGGGGAGAGTGAAAAGTCATATTTAATCCCCAATTAGACTTGCTCACATTCTACTTCAGCACGTTGATTCTCACAAAGCCTTCAAGTGTTCTTCTCAACAAATTTATAGTATACGGGCCTATTATGTGTTGCTGATTCTGAAGTATCAAAACCAGCAAGAGGGAAGGAGACACACATCTAAACACAAAGTGAGTAAACTTGACGAACTTAATTCTTCTAAGTGATTGAAGATATCCCGGAAAGACAAATGTCATGACCGCAGAGAAACTCAAGGTTTTACTCATCAAGGCTTTTAGTGTTATTATTCCAACTATGTGGGGGAAGTGATGTAAGAGAAAGTTTCTGAAGATAAAAGAGGTACATAAGTGTGTGATGATTTCGATGTTATCGCAATCATCAGGGGAGAGAGAATTGTCTACATTGGGGGCCCTCTCAACTGTTTTATTTGAGTGCTTAATCAGTGATTCAGAGATATAATCACTTATTCCGGAGTTGACATCCGCAGAGATAGTCATCCGCAGAGATAATCAGTGATTCGTCCTGCTTCTTCAATGTTATCGGTTATTCCCTCTTTGGGCATTCGGGTACTTTGGGTTCTTGAGCTTCATACACTTTATTTAAGGGATAGAAAAGTATACACCGGGGTTATTCTTTGGCTATTGGACTTAATATGCTACTTCGATGGTATAAGTTTCTCTGTCTTTTGGTATATGTGTATTCGGGTTCGTGAGCTCTAGTCTAAGAGACTGACTGTATCAATTCAACTACTTGGTGGAATTGTTCTCTTTACACCTTTTGATATGAATCGCTGACGTCAGTAGAAAAGAAATATGAGAAGACTTTAATCAAGTGTGGGATGATACGTTGCTGTTCTTGTTGATGATATAACCCCGAACGGAGAATCTCGATTATCGTTCTTAAAAGGAACAGTGCAATTTATGATAATGGTGTGCTTCTCTGTGCACCTGGCTAAGGCAAGCTTGAAATAGAGCTTCGAATCTGCTCATCTAATGGATTTTCAGTTTGGGGGGAAGCTGCCATAGTCTCGCATTCTTAAAGGCTCAATTCCTTCTTTTCAAGAGCCTCGGAAGCTTTGGTGGTGGGTGTTTAAGAGATGATGATTTCTATCTTCTTCAACGAGGCTGTTCGATATCCTTATCTCGGTACTCGTATCATCATCTTCTTAAGCTATATCATCTTCTCTATCTTTGTATATATTTATCAAAAAGAAAATAGAAAATTATAAAACCATCAAAAACTCATAAAAATCAAAAAATTTGAAAAATACCAAAAATATGTTTTCTCAAGACATGTCTTCTGATATCGATAACATCTACGGTCTTAGAAATGTCATTTAATAATGGCACGTGACCATAGATGAAATTCGAGCAGGAGGTGTAAATATTCTTTTCCAAAACATGTCTCAAACTATGGCTTGCAGTTATTTCAGACTGTAACCCGTGCTTAAACCATGGCTTGCTATTATTTCCGATAGCAACCCGCTCTTCAAGGAAGGAAAGTGATGCGCTAAACCAATTTTCTATAATTTCGTGCACTTATCCTAAAACAAAATGAGGAAAGTATGTCGAAGGACTGCTGTTCCTACACAAATGTTTTTCCTTCTAAGATTCTTCAGAAAAATATTTGTTGTTCAAAAATGGTGGTAAATGAGTTGCTTGTAAATCAAGCAGATTCAGAGTTTTCATAAAAAATTGAAAACTCAATCAATGACTTCAGCGCTTTTAATCTTTTCAAAAAAATAAGTCATTGATTGAGGGGGAGAATGTTTTCAAATCTATATCATCTAACGAGCTTTTCTAATTATCCTATATGCTTAATTGAAAATGATGTTAACCTATGTTGAAGGACTAGGTTCCTAGGATATGATTGTCAGGATTAGATGATTAGAGTTTGATGAACACATTATTCCCATGCTTTACATGATCTGATTGATATGTTGAATTGACTGTTATTAGTCGATTGCTGTTTGGGTGATGTCGACCACCATATATCTGTATGTGTGTTCACTAACGTATGCAGGTATATTGGTATATAAGAATGTTCCCGTTCCGGATCCCATAATTGAAGATGATTGGATGCCGAAAGGAAAGGGTAACTATATCTTAGGTTGACAAATGAAGAAACGGAGCTTAATTTGACTTCTATGGAAAGTTGGCATGAAAAATGCAACGTAAGAGGTCTCACTGCATCAGCAGATGGTTTTCTTCATCATCAAATGAAGAAACGAAGCTTAATTTGACCTCTATGAAGAGTTGGCATGAAAAAATGCAACGTAAGAAGTCTCACTGCTTCAACAAATGGTTTTCTTCCAAGAAGTCTCACTGCTTCAACATATGGTTTTCTTCCAAACCTCCAGCAACAACAACAAAAGCAGCTCAACCACCTAACGTATCTTTGTGCAGGATAATAGTGATGATACCATTCTTTTTAAACAATTTTTGAATAATACTGTTTTGAAAAATGGAAAAATATTGTTTTTAAAAATAAATTGGACTTACTTTTGGAAATCACCGGACTTCATTTTATCAAATCTTAAGTCACTCAATCATCGACTACGGTCATCGATTGAGGGGGAGAGTGATTTATAATAAAATATTTTCAAACGATATTTCTTCATAAAAGTCCGGTTTGTACAATAATAAGTGGTGATCTAAAGATTTAATGTTATGTCATAGTATGATTTTCTTTAAAACTCAAAGATCTTACAAAATGAAATTTTTTCTGTTCTTGTTTGATTGTGAAATTGTTTTATTTTACTTAAAGATCTCTTAAAAACTATCATACCTGACACTAACAATCTTTAATGTCGAAAATCTGTTCCTTATCCATCATTTTTCAAAATTAAATCATGCCACGTCTTTCCCCAAATTTTTCTAAATAATTTAAATCAATTGGGATCACAAATCTCAATTGGTTTGAAAATTTTGATCGGGGGAGAGATCGTGATTTAAATCTCAAATCCGTTTTAGTCCTTTAAAAGGCACTCCTGCCTACATGTGCCAAACGATTTCATATGCATGATGCACATGTTGAGGGGGAGCATTTATCCGAAAACAAGATGAGTATTTAAACAAGGCACATATTCTCCCATGTTTTACAAACCTTATTAAATCACTTGGGATCCAAAATCTCAAAGGGTTTGATATTTTTGATCGGGGGAGAATTTGTGATTTAATAATGAAATTTTATAAATGATGATCGATTTTGATTCAAGTGTGCATGCTGCTCTCCTATATGTGCTAAACGCTTTCGAATCTCGAAGCACATATTGAGGGGGCGCATTTCAAAAGAAAATAAACTTTCAAGGTACAAAGATTTCTATGCTTCATCATAATGTACCTTGATTAATTTTCTAAATGGTTTCTTATTGGCAAATGTGATCGTGAAAGTACTTCAAAGAACTCTTGCCTCGATGTGTTAAATGATTTCAACCAACTAACGCACATTTTAAGGGGGAGAATTTACCAAGAAAATCAAATGGCTTTTTCTACGGAAATTGTGATCAAGAAATTATTTCAAAGAACTCTTGCCTCCATGTGCTAAACAATTTCAAGATCATATGCACATGTTGAGGGGGAGCATTTCTAAATGATCAAAACTATTAAGGTACAAAATGCTTTGATCTCGTATCACAAGTACCTTGATTGATTTTTCAAATGGTTTCATAAAGGAATGAACAATACCAAAAGACCGACCAATTTACTTTATGCATGGTGTTATAAGGATGGTTAGGTTAGGTATTCGTTCCCACGATCCCGCCAGAGCCGGAGGGATCTACCCAGGGACAATCCACTAGATAGTGTATAAGTCCTTAGGTATGATGAAAAACGGAGAAAAGTGAGATATGGGAAGAGTGCGGACTAAGATAGAGCTAGAACTGGAATAAACCCAACAAGGTTCTAGTTATGAAGTCTTGGTAAGCACTGAAGGGGTTGAAGAATGAAAAAGAAATGAATGTGAAAAAGGGTGAAAAGAAATAGCCCTCCAATAATTCAACCTTAGGGCAGTAACCGGGTTCAATACATATGCTACTGGTGGTTACTAAGGTAACACCGGTATTGAAGACAAGACGTCATGGACCCAGTGACGCACTGCACTCAACTTCACTAGCCACTCAAGTTCCTCTTAAAAGGACTTGTTTCATTCTCACGGGGAACCTACATAATCTATCGACTTTCTCTTAGAGATTGTTGATATTGAAGAAGGAGACCCTCTCCCTAGTCTCCGGTATAGGAGCCAAATGTGCACAATTGAGTCTAGAACCAAGAGATCATCCACAATATCTCATTAGGACACCAAATTAATGAAGACTTATTGTTTCACACAATGTGGAAAGTAAGTATATCTATTAAGAGTCCTACGCATTATCCTTGTGGTATTGCCAGAACATTCGAGTGATATGACAAATATTCACAATGAAGATGGAAATCCTTCTAGAGCCAACATCAAACAAGCTCTTGGTGGGTGACATGTGAGATCTTTTCTAAAGATCAAGCTTGTGACAACTGGATAGAAACAATCGGGCGATTCATTCTTGAATCAACCTTGGTCCAGGAAATGAATTGACGAATACTTTTGGAAAAACCGTTCGATGTGCAAATCTTCTTTTCTCTAGCACATCGAATGTGTATTCATGTTTTCAAACACAAAAAGTATCTCTGATTGAAAAAAATACTTTTGGAAAAACCGTTCGATGTGTGAATCTCTTTTTTATCTAGCACATCGAATGTGTACTCTTTTCAAATGTAAAAAGTATTTTTGATTGAAAATTGATCATTCTCTTAAAACCTTCGTCGTAGTGCAAAAATCTTTCTTCAAGCAATACGCGATTGTTTTTCAAATCAATTTTTCATCAATCAGTGAATCTCAATTCGCTGGTTCACTCACTCCGTGTTGTCTTCTTTGAGACGTTCCATTTTGAGAACAGCTAGAACAGCTGTGAAACCCTGTTAAGGAGATTCTTCGGAATTATACCTGATCACAGACAGTACTTGTACTGATCAACGGGGAACCGTGGGCCGTGTACCTAAATTCAACGAAAGTGATCAAAGACACTTTCGTATGTTTTATTGCTAACTGTTGTTTGCAGGTACATTTGGATGGTTGCAGCTGATCGGAATTGAGAAGTCAATCCAAAGCCGCATGCTCACATCATCCATACTTAATTGAAGAAATCATGACTTGTGCATATCTACAGAACCTGGCTCTGATATTTTTATACTATGTTTCTGCTATGCTGCTGCAAATATCATGAGCCAGTAAAGCTTCCGCTACTCTGATGAAAATATGTCATGATCCATAAAGTGTGAGCATGTCAGTCCAAAAGTCACAACATCACATGATGGCAACACAACAAAGGGTGATCCAGAGATTTACTATGGCTGATGATCTCAAAGAAAGCTCGAAGATCATCAAGATGTGGATTAGTTCAAAGACCTCCACTGAAAGTACAAAATAATCGGACAATGAAGAGTCACTAAAAAAGCACAAAGAATGCGGACATTGAAGAATTGAAGTCTACGAGCTCAGAATAGAAGACAAATTAGAATGCTAGGATTCGAAATGTAAAACATGGGGTGACCTCCCTTAGGGGGAGATTGTTAGGAATTGGAAATTCCATAGTGAAGTGTCGGTCACCCCATCTATAGTCTAGCATATGTTAGCTCGTAGACATGTCGTTATTTACGTTATCTAGTAGTTTATTAGTTAGTCAGTAGCGTAGAATAGTTTATAGTAAGACCGTGGAGGAAGGACGGGTCTTTACCTACTGTATGCCTGATCCACAGTCCGACAGGAGGACGTAGTGTCTGTATCTATAAATACCCTCTACCTCCCAAGGTAGAGGGTTGGAACTAGTGAAGCTAACCTTGCATTTTGTGTATTATTTCTCTCTCTAGTATTCCCTCTCCTCTCTTCATCTCTCTAACCATGGCCTTCTTGTAATATCACCATCCTAGACCACCCGAATCATCTAAACAACATAAATATATGATCCTACAAACCATATAAAGAGTTTAGAGGTATGTTCACTTATCCACAAATTATCTAATTTCATCTATAGTACGTTTATATGGATATGCTGATATTTTTTTTTATTTTTTATTATTTTTTTTAACACTTGAATTAAGACGATAATAGTTGCAAGTTTCTAAAAAGTCTCTCTTCACCACTTTCCATACTTACTCGTCATCGGGAATAGTATTCCTCTTTTCTTTCTAAAGATCGTCAAACCAACGCCGACGTCACAAATAGATCCTTGATAGTTAACCTATCAAAACACGTTGACCAAAACGTCTATTCAATTAGGAACCCCATTCTTCAAAGTTATTTTTGTTCTATAAGCTATTGTATAACTTATTACAAAAATAACACCAAACAATTCTTTTTATGTCCACAGTAGCCGGATCCCATGAGTTATACCAGTCGGATCCCTATTACAAGGGATCCGGGGGAACCGTGTCACATAAAACAATTATACGCTTTTTAAAACCAGTTCAATTCTTTTCCCTCTCCTCACAAACACAAAAAATGACCCAAATTCTGCTTCCATGTCCATATGGCTTCATATCCTCAAACATCTCCTTCTTGAACATCATTGTAAGTAATTACACTCATATGTTCTACTAATCATCATCTTCATCCTAGGATTTATGGTTTTTAAAATTTCAATTAACCACCAATTGATGAAATTAGGTATTGCAAAATTAATCACTAAAAAGGGTGCTTCACATAATTAAAATTCTATTGTGCTTACAACATTGTTAATACAAATCAAAACCATAAACTCATCTCGGCAAATTTTTCCTAATTGGAATATTTGTTTTTTCTAGGATCAATCATGCCCAAAGCTACCCAACAAGACCACCATGACACCGTCCACTATCTTTCTAGATACTATCGAAAAGAAGAAATTTCAAAAACCAATCGCAAAATTTTCAAAAAGCTTGAAAAACGACTTATCCATGAAGGTCGTGTTGTTAAGGAATGTTTCCTTGAAAACACCGACATTTTCCAACTCTTCTTGGCAATTAACTTTGATTGTCTCCTAGATATTGATGAGCAAATTTGTCCGGTTTTTATCTTTGGGTTTTACAAAAGTGTTAGGATCATTCGTAACAATGATGAAAGCATCTCAATCACTTTCATCATCAATAATCAAACCATCACCTTACCCCTCAACACCTTTGCACAAATTCTTCGCATTCCATGTGAAGGTATTTGTATGTACTCCCAAGATTAGGCAATATCCACTCAATCGTTTGTACTAGATCCCAAACCAATCTACCACACTCCTCTCGATGACCCCACAATTTTTCGAGACACCATCTTCAAAATTAGAGCCGACCAATCTCGTTTCAACCGCAACAAAGAGCTCATTCACCGTGATCCCTTTCAAATGAAACTCTTCGAAATGAATCCCATCTATAGAAAGTGAGAAGAAATTCTTAGGGAAAATGTCATTTGTTTGGTTGGAAACAAAGACCATCAAAATGCATGTCTTGTCCAAATGATCTATTGCCTCATTCACCAAAGACCATTTAACCTTGCCTATTATATGGTGAAAAGAATGGTAGGTGTATTCAAAGTCACCAACATGGTACTTCCCTATGGTATGCTCCTAACACGACTCTGTGAGTAAGTTAGTGCAATGCAACCTTCTTCTATCAACGATGATCATTTTCTTGCCAATCACGTCATGGTACCACTCACCAAACAACCCTCTAAACGGTTCATGGTCAATGGAAAAAGACCTCATGCTCTCTCAGACTCCTCGGACGACGAAGAAGAAAAAGTCAACCATGTTGCCAACGTCAACATGGACCCCATAACCTACTTTGAACAACTTCCAACTCTTCCAAACGAGTCCGAAGAATTCAAACAATTAAAAGGTATGATCCAATGCCTAACTAAATACCTCATGACGTCGGGAAATAGGAAGAGAAAATATTGACAAAAGAGACATTAGGATTATGGTTGTTTTTAGACATTTGTTTTATCATTTTGCAATGGATACTTATGTTTGTGGATATTTTACCTTGCTTGTTTGGATATTATCACTACTACTCATATTTATGTTATGGATTATGAGATATTTACTTGTTTTGATGTTCATTTACAGTAGAAACTCATAGCAACTAGTATGCATAATATAGTGCAAAAACTGCACATCTTCTGTAATGCTACTGATCTGCAGGAGCCGGATCCCTCACTTTGTGCTAGACGGATCCCTCCACTTAGGGATCCGTGGGATCCGGGCAGAAAGAAATGCATTTTCAGATATCCATACATCAAACCATTACCTTATACTACTTCATACTAGCTAAACATAGTGGCTTAGGACTACTTAAGTCTTCCTCAAGCTCAGTAGGTATCACACTCACTCATAACTAATTTAGGATCACACTCAAGGTGCTTTTTGATTTATCATTTCACTAAAACTCATCATCCTTCCGCTCCAATACCAACACATCATTTCTCACATATCAACACATCTAGTTTTATAATTCTCTCAATTTTAGCAAATTGATTTTAGTCATCTTTACCTCAAAATGGGTCAAAAACTAGTTTTTCATTTCTTATAATTTTTAAGGAATTTTCCAAATTTATCCTAAGTTGCCATCTGATCTCTAGGATCATTTAACACCACTTGACACTCTCATATCTCCTAGTGTCATCTTTGATCATCCTTTGGTGCTCATAAAGTCCCATTTTCTTCCATAAAAGGCAATCATTAGCTACAATCACTAATTGCCCTTGATCATTTAAGTCCCCCTTCATTTAAGACACTTAAGAAGACTGAAACACTCAAGATGTATAGGTACTAGACCTTGCAAAAGACCATTCTCCTCTTTTCTTGGCTGCTGAGAGCCGGATCCCTAGGATTAGCCTAGACGGATCCCCCATTGGAGGGAACCATGGGAACCGGCTGATAGATTCAGCTAACTCTAGCTAAAACAATCATTTCAAGCTCTCCTTGCTAACTTGAACACTCCATCTTGTCTTAATTAACCTCCTTGATCAGTGCAACTCTAAAGTTGACTCTTGTGCATGCAAATCATCACATTTCAAAGGTTCTTAGTGGCTTAAGTCTTGAATGCACTTGCTAAATCATTCTCTTTATAAACCATCTTGTTAGGACTTCTTAGTCACCATCTACAACTTAAATCTCAGCAACTAGAAGCCTTTATCTCACTAATCTTTCTGTCATCTCATCATGAGAAAAGCTCCTAGTGGTAACTCATCCACCAAAGTACCACCCAAGAAACTTGCTCGTGTTGTTCACGAAATTTCTTCAACCGAATCATCTCCCGTTAAATCCACAAATGCTAGGATTTCCCCTCCACCAATCAAACCAATCCCCAAAAGGATTGTTCCCACAAAACTTCCAATGCCAAACACCACCATACCTCCTAAACCAAACACTCTTATTTCCACTAAACCATCACTATTAGTGCCTAGAGCCATATCATTTACCACTCCACATTCATCTCCACACCTCTACAACTTAGAGGAATTGCCTTCTAGGCCCTCTCATCCTCCACCATTGCCAACACTCTCTTCTATAGAGAGAATAGCGCAACAAAATCAAGGTTTTGAATCGACACTAGCACTGGCATCCTCTTCAACATCACCCTCAAATAGTCCCTTTTGGATTATGAGGAATCATCAACGTCACCACCCGATCACATGGAAGTAGATACCTCCTACCACCATCTTCGACACATATTCCACCACCACCACCTTTGGTTGAATCATCTCCAAATATGCCTCCACAAATCCCTCATTCTTTTGTAGAAACTCAACCAAACCTTCCATCTCAAGCCATCCCATTTCTACCACCACCATTTCCGAGCCATGACAAAGATTGTTATCATTGTCAACATGTTGAAAGCTTGATACATGAATTACGCGAAGATCAACGTTTCATGTTTTATCACCTCCTAGAACGTTTCGACGAGGTCAACAAACCTAAACAATCTTGAGCTTAAGGATTCAAGTGGTGTCCTAGTCTTAAGCTTAACTTAGATAGTTTAGGAATCATATTTCATGTTTACGTCATTCTCTTAGTTTTAGAGATATGTAGATCATTTATCGTATTTTTATTGAATGAAATTACATGTTATATGCCATATTGTCTTGAAAATATGTTTGGTGCCTTAATACATATTTCATTTTGATGTTAACATCACATTTTACATCGCCATTGTTGTCTTTAGCTTACAGACAGACGGATCCCTCAGTTTAGCTTAGACGGATCCCTCCAAAGGAGGAACCGTGGGATCCGTGCAACAGGAGACTTGTTTATCACTAACTCGGGTCTTATTTGTAGGAAATTATGCATTATATACTTGTTTTCTAACCCTTGTTTTGTAGATTTTCAATATACACATGAAGACTTTAACACCCTTAGCTAGGGGGAGTTTCTTGTCAAAGCAAAACATTGCAAAATCATTTGCAATACTTTCAAATTAGTTTACATTACTTGACGTCCTCCTTACAAAGGAGCACTCATCAAGGGGGAGCATGCTCGTCAAAAAGGACGAAACCATTTGCAAACATAATTGCAATGCACTCACTTAGTATTACTATTTACTTGACGCCCTCACAAAGGGAAGGACTCGTCAAGGGGGAGCTAAGATGAGAATACTTCTCTTCCCTTACTCTCTATTTTTCATATTTGTTTCTCTTTTCACATGTTTTTCTTAAAACAATGTGTTAGTTTGTTTTCGATGCTCTTTTTGTTTCAACAAAAAGGGGGAGAAGAGAGTAAAAACTCCAATTCAAACTTGTATGAATTTTAGTTTTTCCTTAAAATAATCTTATGTTTTGTCATCAACAAAAAGGGGGAGATTGTTAATACAAATAAGCTATAAAAAGTTTATTTATATTTTACAATCTTTTAATGTTTTGTCGATAACAAACATAAAATCATTTTAACGAAACAAATAAAATACGTAAATGGTTTGAGCCAATAGTTTACTAACACACTTACGTTTTCATATAAAACACTAAACAAGTTATAGTGCTTTCATGATTTAGTAATGCATATGTACAACAACTAGTGTTTACATAATGGGTAGATATATACATACTTAGTATGTATTATAATGGGTAGAAGTCTAAGTATTTGAACGATTGACTAAATACATTGAATGTAGTTGGGTAAAACCCAAAGTCCATGACCCATACCCATGAAGCATGATCCATAACCCATGACCCATTGCATGATGTCATGCATAAGTCATAATGGGTATTATCCATGACCCATTGACTAGATGCATTGCATCTTCTAGATACATTGTATCTATTTAGATACCCATGGATCAAAACCCACAACCCATGATCCATGATCCATGACCCACAACCCACTTTAGAGGGAGAATCCTACGGATCCCTAGTAATACACTAGACAGATCCCTCAAGCAAGGGATCCGTGGGATCCGTGGAATAGTAGCATATTTTTGTCTATAAATAGTGAGTCATTTCTTCATTGTAAGTTGCCACTTCCACACACACTTTCTCCTAGTATTGTAAACTCTCTAACCTCAGATCCAAATGATCTTTCTATGTAATTTGTGTTTGTTTTTGTGTGATTCTCTAGGTTCCTCTTAAAGGTGAGATCACCACCCTTGAAGTCGAGCAAGCTCAAGTCCATGAGTTGCCATGCTTCGTCATCATCAAGACTACTGAAGTTCTCTTGTTGATAGTCTTTTCTTCCTCTCTAGAAGTGTTGTGTCTAAGGCATTAGTGAAGGATGCCAAAAGGGTCAAGACAAAGGCATTAGTGAAAGGTGCCGAACGTCCGTGTCAAAGGCATTAGTGAAGGATGCCAAAAGGGTCAAATCAAGGCATTAGTGAAAGGTGCTAAAAGATAATGTCAAAGGCATTAGTGAAAGATGCCAAGGGTGTACAATTGATATGGTCCATCTATGTATAAGTATAGATAGGTTGTGTCCAAGGATATTGATATCCTTGATGATGTTGTAATAAGGAGTGGGTCTCCTTTGGGATAGGTGTTGTGTAGTGTTGGGTAGTAGTTCCTCCTTTGTAATGGAACTCCGTATCTAGCCTTGTACCGGATAAAGTGTCGGTGACGTTGTGATAGGTTTGGTTCTACCTCGTGAAAGAACCCGGTGTCTAGCCTTGTACCGGAAAAAGAGTAGGCGACGTTGTGAAGGCTTCTCCGCCATAAGGATTTTGTGTCGTAAAGTACTAACGAACTCTCGAGTAGGTGACTCGGGGAGTGGAGTAGGGCAAGGAAGGTGTCCTTGTAGCCGAACCACTATAAACACTCGTTTCGTGGTTTTGTGTTTTCTTACCCTTTACCTTTTCATTACATATTTATATAGTTATCTATCAACATCCAACATACATACTCTAATAGGTTGACACAAGTCGATCTAAATATTTTAAACAAAGTTTTAATCGGTAAAACTATTCAACCACCCCTTCTAGTTTTTCACAATATGCTTGCTTACATGTTTGTATGAAATTGTGTTAAATGGTTATGAAGGATACATGTTTAGGGCTTGTAATTTGTGTAAGATTTTGGATTTCACAAACACATCATAACACAATCATATGGGGCGTATACAATGTTTAGAGAGAGAGAGAGAGTTATAGAGAGAGAAAGGGAAGAGAGTTAGGAACTATGTGAAACAAAAGAAAAATGGTATTGAAGCTCCAACCCTCTACCTTGGGAGGTAGAGGGTATTTATAGTTTCTTACAAGATACGCCTCCTACGGGCTGTGGATCAGGCATACAGTGGGTAAAGACCCGTCCGTCCTCCACGTTGTTACTTAACAAACTACTTATTAACATTACTTGACTACGACTACGAGCTTTCTATCGAATACATATACTTGAGGTGACCGACTCTTTAACTATCGGATTTTCTAAATCCTAACAATCTCCCCCTAAGGGAGGTCACCTCAATTTACATTGAATACAAACATATATTACATTTTGATTGTTCTTGGATTCTTGATTAAGTTCTTTACTCTGTAGTTCGTAGCCTTTGATTCTTCATGTACCGCATGTTTTGTTATTTCAAGTGGAGGTCTTTAACTGATTCCACGTGATGATGAGTTTTGAGCCAGCATTGAGATCGTCTGCCACCATGAATCTCTGACTCATCCTTTGAAGTGTTGCCATCATGTGAAGTTGTGACTTTTGGACCGACATGCTCACATTCTAGATCATGATATCTTCTCATCAGAGTAGCGGAAGATTTTGTTGATTCATAATATTTCCAGCGGCGTAGCAGAAGCATGGAGTGAAAATATCAGAGCCAGTTGATGAAGATATACACTTATCATGATTTCTTTAGAAATGAATGTGTTGTGTGAGCATGCGGCTATGGATTGACCTCTCAATTCTGATCAGCTGCAAACGTTGGGTGTACCTGCATACAACAGTTAGCAATAAAGTGCACGAAAGTGTCTTTGATCACTTTCGTTGAATTGAGGTACACGGCCCACGGTTCCCTGTTGATCAATACAAGTACTGCCTGTGATCAGGTATAATTCCGAAGAATCTCATTGACGGGGTTTCGCAGCTGCTCTAGCTGTTCTCAAACCGGAACGTCTCAAAGAAGACAACACGGAGTGAGTAAACCAGCGAATTGAGATTCACTGATTGATGAAAAGTGATTTGAAAAACATTCGTGTACTGCTCAATATAAAGTGTTTTTGAAATACAACAAAGGTTTTAAGGAAAATCAATTATCAATCATAAATACCTTTTATTTTTGAAATACTAGTACACAGTCGATGTGTTAGAGAAAAGAATTTTAAACACAACGACCGGTTTTTCAAAGGTATCCGTCAATCCATTACCTGAACTAGGATTGATTCATAATTTTGAATCGCCCCATTGTTTCTGTTCAGTTGTCACATGGTTGATCTATTGGATAGATCTCAAATGCCACCTACCAAGAGCTTATTTGATGTTGGCTCTAGAAGGCTTTCCATCTTCATTGTGAGTATGTTGGCATACCACTCAGATGTTCTGGCAATATCATAAGGATAATGCGTAGGACTCATAAGATATATTCTCACTTTCCACATTGTGTGAAATAGTGAGTCTTCATTGATTGTGTCCTAATGAGATTTATTGATGATCTCGTGGCTCTAGACTCAATTGTGCACTTTTGGTTCCTATGCCGGAGACTAGGGAGAGGGTCTCCTTCTTCAATATCAAGCATCTCTAAGAGAAAGTCGATAGATAATGTAGGTTCCCCGTGAGAATGAAACAAGACCTTTTAAGAGGAACTTGAGTAGCTTGGGAAGATGTAGTGCAGTACGTCACTGGGTCCATGACGTCTTGTCTTCAATACCGGTGTTACCTTAGTAACAACCAGTAGCATATGTATTGAACCCGGTTTCTGCCCTAAGGTTGAATTATTGGAGGGCTATTTCTTTTCACCCTTTTCACATTCATTTCTTTTTCATTCTTCAACCCTTTCAGTGCTTACCGAGACTTCATTACTAGAACCTTGTTGGGTTTATTCCAGTTCAAGCTCTATCTCAGTCCGCACTCTTCCCATTTCTCACTTTTCTCCTTTTTTCATCATACATAAGGACTCTAAACTATTTAGTGGATTGTCCCTGGGTAGATCCCTCCGGCTCTTGCAGGATCGTGGGAACGAATACCTAACCTAACCATCCTTATATCTCCATGCATAAAGTAAAATTGGTCGGTCTTTTGGTATTGTTCTTCCACCTCGAAACCAATTGAAAACCATTTAAAAATCAATCAAGGTACTTGTGATTAGGGGTGTTCACGGGGCGGTTCAGCTCAGTTCGGTTATAGATTTTAACTATCCATCGAGGGACGGGTAGTTCATTTTACTATCCGAAACCGAACCGTACTAGGCGGGTAACCGGACATGCGGGTACCCGCGGTTCGGGTCACGGTTAACCATTTTAAAAAATTAATCGAATTGAATCGGATGAACAAATAACATAAGTTATAACGTAATATGTCAATTGTAGTAAAATTAAATAACATTGAAAAGATTTAAGTCATTATAATGTTGTTTCGTCGCAATAAAAGCATTCAAATTATCATATGTAACAAAATAATTAATATTATTTATTTGACGTTTATAAGTACGATCATGGACGTTAGTAAATGATCACATTAGGTAAGTAAAAATGCGTTATACAATAAAAGTAATGCAATAAGATAGTTAATACTTGTACATTTTTAAGAATGGTTTGTTGAAACCTGCATGTATATTATAGGCGGTTCGGTTCGGGTAACCGCGGATACCTAAAAGTAAAAAAAACCGAACCATGATAAGCGGGTTTTTCCGGTTTCGGTTTTTCTCGGTTTTTTTCGGTTTCGGATTGATCGGATCGGCTCGGTTCGTTGGTTTCTCGGATTTTTTGAACACCCCTACTTGTGATATAAAATCAAAGTATTTTGTACCTTAATTGTTTTTGATATTTTAGAAATGCTCCCTTTCAATATGTGCTTCAAGTATTAGAAATTATTTTAGCGCATGGAGGCAAGAGGACATTTGAAATCTTAGATTGAGCATGAAAGATCCAACCTTTTGATTAACATTTTCTAAAATGATCATCATCACTTCCCAATTAAATCTAGTATTTAAACACTTTGGAAAAATCAATTTTGGGAAGGATGAGGTTTTCTTATGATTGCTCCCCCTCAATATGTGCATCGAGATTAGAAAGAGTTATGCACATATTTGAGAGAACCTACACTTTAAATCAAACACGTTTCAATTGCTTTTGGTTTAAGATAACTGCTCCCCCTTAACATGTGCATAGAAAAATTGAATTCGTTTGGCACATGTAGGGAGGAGTGCTTGTTATTGTATTTCTAAACCACTTATCGAATTATCATTTTATATCCAATTTAAATCACAAAATCTCCCCTGATCACAATTTTCAAATCCTTTGAGATTTGTGATCTCTATTGATTTAAATTAATTTTGAAAAACTTTTGAGGATAATTGTGACTTGTTTTTGAAAATCATTTTAACTGATAAGGATCAGATTTTGAAACTTTAAACTCCATTGATCAAACATGCATAAATATCTTTTGAAAACATAACATTAGCCAAGGTCTTGAATCAATTAGTATAAAACATTGTTCATTTTGATTATCCAAAAGTAGACCTTGCTCTTTAATGTGCTTGAAAGATAACCTTTTTGATTTAATTGAAATCATTCTCCCCCTCAATCAATGACATGAGTTATTGATTGAGAGATAGAGATTTTGACAATTGATAAGTCCAGATGATTTTCAAAAATAGAGTCCGAGTTATTTTCAAAGCAATTTTGTTTTCATTAGATGACAAATATTTTTCAGAAGAATTTACAGAAGAAAAAATATTTGTGAAGGAAACATTTGTCTTTTTGGTGACAAACATTTTTTTTTAGAATCAGAGCATGAGATTTGAAAAATAAGATAAAGCATGGCTCTGTTCTTTCTTTTAAAAACGGGTTACTGCCTGAAATGACAATAAACCACCATTTTTCTCCATCTCCTTTTTTTTTTTTTTTTTTTTTATGTACATGCGAACTTCATCTAAAGACCCGTGTCACTCTTTGAATGACAACACAAAGACCGTAGATGAAATCGAATAGGAAGATTAAGACAAAAATGAATATATCTATATATATATATATATTATTTTTTTATTTTTTTTGTTGTTGTTAAGATATATACAAAGAACAGATAGAGACAATCACCGTTACTCCTCGTCTTCCTCCTGAAGACATTTGAGTGTTTCTGGTTGAAGGATTTTTAAGCCAAGTCGTGGAAGAATAAACTCAAAACGTTCTCTAGGAATTCAGTTCTCACGAAGTATAACTCAACCACACCTCTTTCAACTTGTTCCCTGATGAAGTGATGTTGAATGTCAATGTGCTTTGCTCTAGAGTGTTGAACATTGTTGCAGGAGAGAGCAATTGCACTTTTGTTATCACAGTACAGATGGATTTTGTTGAATTCAAAGCCATAGTCAGATAATTATGCTCATTTGTTTCTTTGAAGACCAGCTGACAAGCTTATCACCCAAAAATTGAGCACCTCCTGATGTGCTTTGACGTGTATCTTGACACCCTGCATGGTCAGCATCTGCATAGGCCGTTAGTGACATACCGGTGTCCTTCGGATACCAAAGACCTATGTTAATGGTTCCTTGGAGGTACCGAAAGACCCGTTTAACCGCTTCAAGATGCTTTTTAGTAGGCTTAGCCTAGTATCTAGCACACATGCATACAGTGAACAGAATATCAGGCCTACTGGCTGTGAGGTACATCAGGGATCCAATCATACTACGATATTTCGTTTGATCAACCATTATCCCTGAGTGGTCCTCATCCAGTTTGGTATGCTCCACCATGGGAGTGTCAACAGGGTCACAAGAATCAAATCCAAATTTTTGTAAAATTTCATTAGCATATTTAGATTGATTGATAAAAATGCCTCTGGGACTTTATGAAATTTGTAATCCCAAGAAAAATGACATTTGTCCCATCATTGACATTTGAAATTTTGAGCCTATCTCCTTAGAAAAACGGTCACATTCACTGGGGTGAGTCGAGGCAAAAATTATATCATCAACATAGATTTGAACATGAATTAAGTGTTTGCCTGACTTTCTGGTGAACAATGTCGGATCAACTGCTCCCTTGCTGAATCCATTAGATAAGAGGAACTTTGACAGAGTATCATACCACGCCCTTGGAGCTTGTTTTAGACCATAGAAAGCCTTCTTTAAGCGATAGACATGAATGGGATGCTCTGGATCCACAAATCCTTCTGGCTGGCTGACGTAAACCACTTCCTTCAGATCTCCATTAAGAAAGGCAGTCTTAACATCCATCTGATAGACCACCATATTCTTACTAGCAGCATTAGCCAGGAAGATTCTGATTGCCTCGATACGTGCAACTGGAGCAAAAGATTCTTCAAAGTCAATACCCTCCTCTTGACAGTATCCTTTGGCAACTAGTCTTGCCTTGTTCTTCAGTACATCACCATTTTCGTCATTTTTCACTTTGAAGATCCACTTGAGAGCTATAATCATAGCACAGTCAGGAGTTGGTACTAATTCCCATACATCTAACCGATCGAACTCATCAATTTCATCTTGCATTGCATTGAACCAGTTATCCTTAGTCATTGCTGATTTAACATCTTTTGGTTCGACCTTAGATAATACGGAGTTGAAGAAGCACCACAAGGCATCAGCTGCAAGTTGTTTACGGGTGGATACTGGACGAGAGGGATTCCCAATGATATTGTCTAATGGATGGTCATGTGTCCATTTTCTAAGATGTTCGTATGGTTGTTGTTGAGGAACTGAAGTAGCAGAGTTTGGATCTCCTAATGAAGATGGTTCTGAAGTTGGTTCGGGAGCAAATATGTTCTCAAATGGAGCATCTTCGGGAGTAGCAAAGGGGTTATCTCCATCATAGGTGCCAGACACATTTTCATGATGTACACTTGATGATTGAGGATTTGATGATGAGGATGAGAGATCTGCAGTAGGCGCTTCTTGACTCAGTGACATAGAAACTGATGAGTTAACTACGTTGACTGGGTTAGGAACAGCCTATGTGGTTGGATTTGACTGATCATTAGCAGTAGGCTCATAGTGTTCATCAAACATTGGATCAAATAATTTCTTCAAATCATCTTCCGAAGGGGGTACATATGAAATTGCTGGTGAGGGATTTTGTACAAGAGAAGAACTAGTGGGGCAACTTAATGAAGGTTGTGATGCGGATCCAGACCTTGATTGTCCTGGAGCCATTTGACTGGTCAGCTCATCGAACGTAACATGAATTATTTCCATGATATTTCGGGTTCTTTTGTTGTAGATTCGGTATCCTTTTCTATTTGGTGCATATCCTACAAACACTCTAATGTCCACTTTAGCTTTCAGCTTACCTAAATCTTGACCCTCGTTAGTTGGATAACACAAAGCACCAAACACACGAAGGAAGGATAGATCAGGTTTTCGATTGTGGACAAGTTCATATGGAGTTTTTCCATGAGTTGTGTGAATTAGGGATCAATTTTGGGTGTAGCATGCAGTGGCAATGGCTTCAGCCCAGAGAAATGTTGGAACCTTTGAATAAATCAGCATTGTTCTTGCGGCTTCCACAAGAGTTCGATTTCGTCTTTCAACTACACCGTTTTGTTGAGGAGTTCGTGGAACACTTCTTTGATGACTGATTCCAACACTTTCATAAAACTCACTAAGTTCTTTGTTGACAAACTCAGTTCCATTGTCAGTTTGGATGATTCTAACAGTCTTGTTAAGTCGAACCTGCAGCTGTTTGATAAGTTTAATGATGACATCTGGAGTTTCATCCTTTGTCCTCAAGAACTTAACCCAAGTGAATCGAGAGTAGTCATCAACCACGACTAACACATATTTCTTCCCGTTAATTGTTTGCACTCTCATAGGTCCGCACAAATCCATATGAATAGTATGAAGAACTTCCATAACTGAGTTTGTGGGCTTGGGTTTGTGGGTATATTTCCTGCTTTTTCCCAATTGGCATGCTGAACAAAGATGATCCTTTTCATACTTTAATCTAGGTAAGCCTCTTACAAGGTCCTTTCTGGAAAGATCATTAATGGTGGCGAAGTTCAAGTGATTGAGACGACGATGCCATAACCATGACTTTGTTTTCGAAGCCTTTGACAACAAGCAGATTAGAGAAGACTTCATCATATCGTCGATAGAGATGGTGTATAGGTTTGTGCCACGTGTTCCTCTTAAAAGTTCCACATCATCAAGTTCTCTAACGAAGCAAGTATGTTTTCTAAAAGCCACCTCTAGATCGGAATCATAGAATTGACCAACAGAAAATAAATTATGACCAAGACCTTCAACATAGTATACCCTGGAGATCACACTATTTCCAACAACATAATATCCATAACCCAAAATAGCACCAAAGTGATCATTTCCGAATCTAACAGTCCCGATGAATTTGCTCACGAAGTTCACGAGCCGTGACCGGTCTCCAGTCATATGCTTGGAACAGTCTGAGTCCAAGTACCACAAGAACGATTTGAACGACCTGCAGTTGAACACAGACAAGAATGTATAACTGGATAATTGGGATCCCCATGCAAGAATGGGTTCCATTTGGTTAGTAACAGTGATTGGAACACCCACATCAAAAGCATAATCAATGGAATCATTAGTGATAGATACGGTGCTAGTGTACGCGTTAGACCTATTCAAAGTATGTTCACTTCTTAAAGGAATAGTTCTACCGGTAGGCATCCATGTCATAATGGGCATTGACTTAGATAATTTAGGGCACAACTCATTAAGATTAAATTTGTGGCCAGTAGGCATCCATTGATAACCTACATTACTAAATTTTCTTCCTGTGGGTTTCCAATGTTTTCTAACCTTCTTCCACCATTGCTTTCTAGCCTTCTTAACATGATTGTTGGCATTAATGATTTTAATTGGGTTTTTAACAACATTAATCAAATCATTCACACCACATACATGATTAGTAACAGAAACGAAGCAATCATCATTACATGTTTTGCCAAAAGTAGCAGAATTCGCATTAATTACAGCATGCTTAGAGCTAACACTAGAATCAACACGATTCGTTTTATTCAACATAGTTTCATTCTTCCTAAGGTAATCTTCTACTTTTTGCATTTCAGGTTTAGAAGTGGTGGGATCTGAACTACTTGAAGGCACATTAAAGTTCACTTTCTTAATACTGGGCATAGAACAAGGCATCACAACTTTATCTTTCTCACATAAGGATTTAGGGCATGTTGCTCTAAAACATTCTAACAGCTCTTGAGATAGTTTGGCATATAAGCATGCATACCTAATTTCACTATCAAGTGGCTTATTTAAGCTATCCTCTTCTACAATCTCTCGGAGACATTCTAGACTATCCTTAAGGTGACAGAAATAGTTATGAAACACAAGTTCGTTATTTCTAAGATGAGGAGGAATGTATTTAAAAGTCACAGTATATTTAGAATGTGCAGATGACTTTGATGCAACATTCTCATTAAAGACAAGTGGCATTTTTCCTTTTACCTGACTCTTCAGATTCTCAATTTCCTTTTGTAACGAAGTTATTTTCTCATTGTTTTTGTCACGAGTGACTTTCATTGAATCGTATAACTCTTTGAAGTGTCATTTGACCTTTTCATTTTCTTCTAGAAAACTCTCATTTTCTTGTTGTAATACATTAATGATGTTTTGAAGATGAAAGTTTTGAGAAAATTGAGAATCTAAAGGAGGCGGCATTTAGGAGCCAGTCACATTGTTCTTTTCACCCTTTAATTGTGAAATTTGGGTTTTTAACTTTCTGATCGTGTTACAGTGAGCTTGAATCTGTTCATCATGTTTGTTGATTTCAAAAACTGCATCAAACTCTGGAACATCCGAGGATATCTTGATGTTTGAGGTTTTAACATTTTCTTTGAGATGTTGATATTTTAGTTGCAAATCCAAATGTTCAACTTCCAATTTAGAAAAGTGTTTTACCAAATTATCATGATCATCCTGGTCAATTTTCTCATTTAGTTTTGAGTTTTTGTTTTCAAGCTCAGTGACACGATCATGGGAAACTTTTAAAGCAACAGATAATTCATGAAATTGAGAAGCAATAATAGAATACTTAGTAACAGTGTGGAACACATCTTGAACAACACATTGTGAGATCAGATTATCATTAATGATGTGCAGATTCTTTATCTCAATTTCATTATTCTTAAGCTCACATTCATAATTATTGACTTCAACAATCATTGCATCAAATTCCTTTTCTATTTCTTTAATCTCTGTGTCTATTCCCTTTTTAAGAATCTCAAATTGACCTTTTAATTGTTTAAAGAAAGGCATGACGTTAGTTAAATAGCATTATTTAGTTTGCTCAAAACCCCTTTCCCCTTCAGTAATCCCTGTAGGCGTGATTCTCTTCTTGCAAGTCTTCTCAAAATCAATGAATAGTTGATAAAAAAACATATAGGCTGATTAGGGTCTTGCTCTTAGTAGGAAGAATTCTAGGAACTAAATGCATTGGTGTATTCGGAGGATACACAGTAGCTGGAAGCACTTTCCTAAGGGGAGTGTTTGTTACAACAAGATTATCGGCTTTTAGCTTATCCAAATCCTTTTTCCAGAACACTTGTTCAGGCGTTAATAGGGTTTGAGGCTTAAACTTGTTCAGGGAAATCCAATTTTCTTTAGTGTAATCATGGGGTTTGACCGTTATGTTCTGCTTTTTACACTAAGGATCTTCGAGCTTCTTATTCATTTTCTCCCTAGAGGCATCTTCTAGTTAAATGTTTCCGTTTTGTTCTTTAAAAATTTTGTCCAAGTATACCTAGAGTAGTCATCCACTATTACCAAAGTATAGTAGTTGCCTCCATAACTTTGGATAGCGGATGGACCAAATAAATCCATATGTAGTAATTCTAGACACTTAGTTGTGGACACCAAGTTTTTAGCTTTATGTCTCGAATGAGCTTGTTTTCCTATATTACAAGCATCACAAAAATGATGTTCATATTTTAACTTAGGTAGATCTCTTACTAGATCTTTGGATGATATCAATTGAAGAAGTCGCATGTTGGCGTGACCCAATCTTCGATGCCATAAGGTCGAAGTATCATCCATAGAGGTAAGACATAGTTTGTCCTTAGGTTCATTACCGATTTTAATGACATAGACTCCATGTTTCCTAATTCCTCTTCCTATGGTTATGCCATTTTTAAGTATCTTACTACCGGTTTCGGTAAAAAGTACATTGCACTTTTTATCACATATTTGTCCTATACTTAAGAGATTAAAGTTTAGGTTTTCTACGTGACACACATCGTTAATGGTTAGAGATTTGTTAGAGATCGTACCTTTACCGATGATTCTACTTTTGCTATTTCCAAACACCACATTACCTCTATTGAAGGATTCGTACGTGGAGAATAGATCCCTATTGCCGGTCATGTGCCTCGTGCACCCGCTATCCTTGACCCATTCATCGGGGTCTAGGTCGACCTTTAAGCATACCTAAAACAATAATAAACTCAAAAGTTTGGTCCCCATTTGTTCATGGGTCCATTAGTGTTAAACAATCCATTCATGTTAGACATGTATGGATAAGATGAGTATGCATTCCATGGAGCAAAGTTTTGAAAAGGAAAATCGTTTTGCATGTTTGGATTCCATCCCATTTGATGGTTACTTTTTGGGTAAATGTTATTAGGTCTCCTAAATGAATTAGGTTTTGAAAAAGATGAAACTTTGTTTCTTGCAAAAGTAGGATTATATTTTGGAGGTGGTTGTCTAGTGGTGACATGAGTTGGTTTCTTCCTATTAACTATAAGAAACTCAGTTCTAGGTAAGGAAGCTACGTTATTGCTACTGTTTGCTACAGCAGATCCACGGATCCCTTTCTGTACACTATCCGGTTCCCTTTTTAGGGGATCCGTGGGATCCGCCACAACAGTGGCTGGTTTTTCTAGTTCCTTAACGAATTTTGTTTCTTTACTTTCACTAGTTGTTGGATCAAGTTGTTGACTACCTAGACCTTTTTGATTATTACCGGTTTTAACATCTTCGAGTATTGTATCTTAAGTGTTCGTACTCATTCTAGCAATTTTAGAATCTAAGTTATCCACTAGTGTTTGAAGTTGAACGCAAAGTTCACATTCACCACTTGCTATTTTACCTTTTTCTAAACGTTTTAGTTTTGCTTTTAATTCTATGACTTCTTTATCTAAACGTTGATTTTGACTCTTTAAAAGCTTATTTTTGTTAACTAATTTTAAGCTAATATTGCATAGTTTATCATATTCATTATGCAATGAGTCGTCATCAAGTGATGAGCTACTATAGTATTCGTGACATACCTCGTCGTTTGCCATGAGGCAAATTTCTTCGTCTTCCTCGTCGCTCATTCCCCATGTTCCGCTCACGAACGCCTTTTGATTATCCCGTTTGGGACACTTACTAATAAAGTGGTTTGGGTCCCCACATTTAAAGCAAGTACGATCATCCTTTGGCTTCTCGTCCTCTTTGCTTTTCCGAAAGCCTTTCTTATCGTCATACGGTTGTTTGACGTATCTACCCTTTCTTCTAAAGAACTTTTTAAAGTCCCTTACCGCCATAGCGTACTCTTCGTCGTCACTACTCGAAGATTAGTTCTCCTCATAGCTCGAAGCCTTTTTGGCTTTAAAGGCAAGAGATTTGTGTTTCTCTTTCACCTTTGAGGCTTCGGAATCTTTAGCAAGGACAAGCTCGTAGACTTTTAGGTTGCCTATGAGTTCATCGAGGGTGAGGATTGTCAGATCTTTTGACTCTTCGATTGCCGTCACCTTGGATCTCCACTTCGATGGAAGTGCTCTTAGATATCTCCTAACATGGTTACGACTAGAAAAGGATTCATCAAGTGCTTGTAAAGATGTAATAATAGTATTAAAGTTAGCAAATGAATGATCTATAGTTTCCTCATCCGATATTAAAAATTGTTCATATTGTTGAACAAATAAATCAATTTTATTATTTTTAACTTGTTGGTTGCCTTGATGAGTTACAACTAAAGAATTCCAAATTTCTTTAGAGGTTTTAAGCATAGAAATTCTTTCGAATTCCTTTTTCGGTAAAGCATTATATAAAACCATTTTTGCTTCACTATTTTTAGAAAGCTTTTTCTTCATTTCATCATTTAGTTTATCATGAGGTATGTGAACTAAATTTCCTTTATCATCATTTGAGGTAGCCTCAAAATCACCTTCAACAATAATGTACCAAAGATCAATATCTTTAGACTTCACATATGTTTCGAATCTATTTTTCCAATATATAAAACCATTAGTTTCAAGTAGTGGTGGTCGTTGCATAGATTGCCCTTCCTTATAATTTTCAGAACCCATAGTGATCGAAAAGTTTTTAAAATACAATTTTATTTTAAAACTTTTATAAACTTAGCTCTTGATGCCAATTGTGGAAAACTAGAAGGGGGGGGGGTTGAATAGTTTTGCCGATTTTAAGTTGATTTCAAAAACTTTAGATTCGATATTATGTGAAATCGTATGGATGTTGAGAACGTATAGATCTAATGATAATGCAAGCAAATAAATAAAGATAAGGGATAGAAATGACACAACCGATTTATAGTGGTTCGGCTACAAGGACACCTTCCTTGCCATACTCCACTCCCCGAGTCACCTACTCGAGAGTTCAAGGACTATGTCAACAAACTCTTTCACTTGGCGGAGAAGCCTTCACAACGTTGCTAACACTTTTTCCGGTACAAAGCTAGATACCGAGTCCGTAGCATGGTGGACCAACCCAACACAGCTATTACACAACAAATATGTGAAATATCAAATACAAGATCTTCGCTACAGAAATCTTGCGGAGTGACAAATCAATCAAGGACCCCTTGCTTGGATGACTTATAGAATGCTCGTGATCTCGCCTTAGAGAAGGACCTATATGAGGATCACAAATAGAAAAAAAGAAGAACAACTCTATAGATCAAGTGATCTATATGTTAGAAGATAATGAGAGTGTATGAGAGATTTAGTAAGAAGAGGGGTAAGTTAGAATGAAGAAATAGCTCTCTATTTATAGGCAAATTTCTTCACTGTTCCCACGGATCCCACGGATCCCTTCCACAAGGGATCCGTCTAGTGTAATCCTAGGGATCCGTGGAACGCTCCTCTTTGCCCATGGGTTTTTTGGTTATGGGTCATGGGTTGGTCCATGGGTTATATCTAGATTCAATGTATCTAAGTATACATTGTATCAAGTCTCTTTGGGTATGGATTAAGATCCATGGGTTATGATATTTACCCATCCTAATAAACTATTACAACAAATGCTTAATTACTACATTTTTGTATTTAAATGGCTATATGTAAATGCTTTACAAAACTAACATGTATCCTTTATAATTGTACTTAAGATAACATTATATTTGTTATCAACAAAACACAAAGAGATCGCAAAATATTAATAAATGGTTTTACAGTTTATTTGTATTAACAGATATGAATATATAAATGATATGCGAACCGTAATCCATGTAGATTCATTGAAGAAGACGTGACGTTGTATCTTCGGGTTCATTCATTTGTTTGCTTTCCTTTCATTGGTGTTAAGGTACATATATTCTGACCTTTCTCTTAAGGTTTCTCATGATCTCTTACACATCTTTTGATCTTTAGCTATTTTGATTTTGAACCTTGAACTCTTTTATGTGAACCTTTGAATTGAGCCTTTGTCATGAACCTTTGCTATGAACCTTTGATTATGCTATTGTGATGACTTAGACATTTACCAAACTTTGACTTTGCCTTTAACCCTTCAGTTTGATACCCGAGCCATTTTCCTAGCCATGAAGGTAACATGGTCATGTCATTGATGTACCAATGGCATGACTCCAGGATGGTCGAGTGATGAACCATCCCGTCCCTTTTTCGTTATATATATTATGAGCTCAAGATTATTATATATGTTTGGCTACTAATATCTTCACAGGGGCATATGGATGCGTCCTAGGTTTGATTTGTATTTGATTTGGATATGATATGATTTATTTGGTGACTGATGCTTGTGTGCAATACACGTCTTTCACATTTTGGAAGCTAGCTACTCCATGGTTACTTATGATATGATATGATTTGATTTGTTTGGGCTCATGGTAGATTACGAATATTTTCTTTTCGTGACCTTTTATCCTTGTTATGCCTCATGTTATTCCAAAATGAACCATATTCAATATTTCTCGTTTTTAGTGTAGCATATTGGATTTTATAAACACATAATCACACAATAATATGAGGCGTATAGAATGAGTTCTAGAGAGAGAAAGTGGAAGAGTGATGGGAACTTTAGTGAGACAAAGAAAAATGATATTGAAAAGCTCCAACCCTCTACCTTGGGAGGTAGAGGGTATTTATAGTTTCTTACAAGACACGCCTCCTACGAGCTGTGGATCAGGCATACAGTGGGTAAAGACCCGTCCGTCCTCCACGATGTTACATAACAAACTACTTACTAACATTAAATAACTATGACTACGAGCTTTCTAACGAATACATATACTTGAGGTGACCGACTCTTTAACTACTGGATTTTCTAAATCCTAACAATCTCCCCCTAAGGGAGGTCACCTCAATTTACATTAAATACAAAAAGATGTTACATTTTGATTGTTCTTGGATTCTTGATCAATTTCTTAGCTCTGTAGCCCGTAGTCTTTGATTCTTCATGTTTTGCATGTTTTGTTGTTTCAAGTGGAGGTCTTTAACTGATCCATGTGATGATGAGTGTTGAGCCAGTTTTGAGATCATCTGCCACCATAAATCTCTAACTCATCCTTTGAAGTGTTGCCATCATGTGAAGTTGTGACTTTTGGACCGACATGCTCACATTCTTGATCATGAAATATTCTCATCAGAGTAGCGGGAGCTTTAGTTGATTCATGATATTTACCGCAGTGTAGCAGAAGCATGGAGTGGAAATATCAGAGTCACTTGATGAAGATATGCACTTATCATGATTTCTTTGAGATGTAAGTGATGTGTGAGCATGCGGCTATGGATTGACGCCTCAGTTATGATCAACTGCAACCGTCGGGTGTTCCTACAGACAACAGTTAGCAATAAAAGCGCACGCAAGTGTCTTTGATCACTTTTGTTGAATTGAGGTACACGGCCCACGGTTCCCCGTTGATCAGTACAAGTACTGCTTTTGATCAGGTAGAATTCCGAAGAATCCCCTTGACAGGGTTTCGCAGCTGCTCTAGCTGTTCTCAAACCGGAACGTATCAAAGAAGACAACACGGAGTTAGTGATTGCTTAATATAAAGTGTTTTGTAATACAACGAAGGTTTTATTAGAAAATCAATTATCGATCACAAATACCCTTTTAATTTTGAAACATTAATACACAGTCGATGTGCTGCAGAAAAGAGTTTTTAAGCACAACGACCGGTTTTTAAAGGTATCCGTCAATCCATTCCTGAACCAGGATTGATTCAAAATATGAATCGCCCCATCGTTTCTGTCCAGTTGTCACATGTTTGATCTATTGGATAGATCTCACATGCCACCTACCAAGAGCTTGTTTGATGTTGGCTCTAGAAGGTTTTCCATCTTCATTGTGAATGTGTTAACACATCATTCGGATGTTCTGACAATACCACAAGGTTAATGCGTAGGACTCTTAAGATATATTCTCACTTTCCACATAGTGTGAAACAGTGAGTCTTCATAGATTGTGTCCTAATGAGATTTATTGATGATCTCTTGGCTCTAGACTCAATAGTGCACATTTGGTTCCTATGCTGGAGACTAGGGAGAGGGTCTCCTTCTTCAATATCAACAATCTCTAATAGAAAGTCGATAGATTATGTAGGTTCCCCGTGAGAATGAATCAAGCCCTTTTAAGAGAACTTGAGTAGCTTGGGTAGTTTAGGTGCAGTGCGTCACTGGGTCCATGACATCTTGTCTTCAATACCAGTGTTACCTTAGTAAACACCAGTAGCATATGTATTGAACCCGGTTTCTGCCCTAAGGTTGAATAAATGGAGGGCTATTTCTTTTCACCCTTTTCACTTTTAATTCTTTTTCATTCTTCAACCCCTTCAGTGCTTACTGAGACTTCATAACTAGAACCTTGTTGGGTTTATTCCAGTACTAGCTCTGTCTCAGTCCGCACTCTTCCCATATTCTCATTTTTTCATCATGCCTAAGGACTTCTACACTATCTAGTGAATTGTCCCTGGGTAGATCCCTCCGGCTCTGGCGGGATCGTGGGAACAAATATCTAACCTAACCATCCTTATATCTTCGTGCATAAAATAAATTGGTCGGTCTTTTGGTATAGTTCATTCCACCTCGAAACCAATTGAAAGCCATTTGAAAATCAATCAAGGTACTTGTGATATAAAATCAAAGCGTTTTGTACCTTAATTGATTTTGATATTTTAGAAATGCTCCCCCTCAACATGTGCTTCAAGTATTTGACGTTATTTTAGCACATGGGGGCAAGAGGACTTTGAAATCTTAGATTAAGAATTAAAGATCCAATCTTTGATTAACATTTTCTAAAATGATCATTGATAACGCTCAGATTGTGCATGTTTTTAGTAGCATTATGTGTATTTTTATATCTGTTATTTGGTTATATTTGCGTGATTTTAGTACTTAATCGTATCTAGAAATGTTTGTCTAGTATTTATAACCAAGTGCAGGGAAATGGAGGAAAATGTGGAAATATGCAGCAAATCGAAGATTCCCGCTTTAGTAAAGTCTAAATCAGTATCTCTAGGACCTTTGAAGACTTTAGTGATTAAAGAACCAAGTTCTACAAGACATAGTAAAGAGAAAAGATCAAGTTTTGTATCTCAGAAGATCCAACCGGATCCGGTTACACTCTCAACCGATTCGGTTGGAATTTGGTCAGAATTAGTGTTTTTGCCATAGCCAACCGATCGGTCGCAACCCGCAACCGGATCGGTCGGTTTGTTATTATTGAAGACCAGCCGGATCGGTTGGTCATATGACCGATCCGGTTGGAGAAGCTGCAGTTGTCAAATCTTCATAACTAAGCTTCCCCTTTGCATCCAAACGATTCTAGGTCCTTCTCTTGGTGTATTCTAGTCCCTTCCTTACTCCTTGGAGGCCAAGTTAAGCATTTAACACCCTAGGCCTTGGAATTAGTATAAATAGAGGCTAATTGTGAGCATATGAGACACACTTCAATTACAAAGCTCTCTACTCATCAAACCAAGCCTTAAACTCTTAAAATTCATCCTTAGAAATCCAGAGAAGTTTGGAGTTCCAGAAGTTCCACATTTGGAGGCCAAAACACCAAGAAGTCCACCACGATCCTTTAGGAATCATTACTTCATCATTTGTAATCTTATTCCAAGCATTGTAAGACTTTTAATCATGTTTTCTAATGATCAAAGTTATGAGTTTATGTTCATGTTTGCTATGAGTGGCTAGTCTCTGTATACACTTGCTTAAATGATGTTGATTATCATATGATTAGTTAGTGATTGTGTTAACATGTTTTAATTTAATTTCAAGTTAATTCTAAGATCCAATTATGCTAAAGTTTCATAGTGACATTTGTTAATCAAGTTTGGCTAATTGGTAATAATCGTTGGGGTCGAAAGAACTTCGTGTTATTCAACTAGTCATAATCATTTTGTCTATGGATGATTGTTTTTACCCATTATTCTTGATTATACAAAGGAACTAAAGTGTGGTTGTAATAGAAACGCCTTTTTGATTATCAAATTGGATTGGTTGGAAACATCTAAATGGTCGTAAGATTAGTTGTTGAGAATCAATTGTAGCCTTTTGTCTATGATCGGTTACCTTTTGTATTGACCATTTCTTAAGCAATTTGATGAACAAGTGGATGTTTTTGTGTTTAAGTTTATGAAAGTAGACTTATGAAACTTGAATTGATCTTGAATTGATTGGTTAAACTTAATGCTTGTTTTTATAAACTAAACTCTTGATCAAAGTTTAACGTGTAAGAACAATAGATTAGTACACCAACTAATTATCATAACCAACATGTTAAGAGGTTAACACAGTCACATTAATCTATGATATGAAAATAGTTTAAGCAAGTGTAGTTTTTAATCATCTGAATTTCATTATATCTATTTGCTTTGTTATATGTTTTGGATAGACTCCGTTAATTCAAACTTGTGCTTAGATTCACTCAAATCCCTGCGAACGATCCCGACTTACCTTCATAATCTTGCTATAACGGACGAGTATACTTGCTCGTATGTGTTATTGGTAATATTGGTAATTCACCTTTTATAAATTTAAAACTTGCACCAACCGGGCACATCAAGTTTTTGGCGCCGCTGCCGGGGATTTGATTGTGTTTCAACAAGTTTTTGAATTCCCCAAAGTCGATTCAACCAAAAAAAAAAAAACATTTTTCTCTCAGAAACCTTAACCGGATCCGGTTGCCCCTCAACCGAATCGGTTACGAGTTTGTCCCTCAATCAACTGATCTAACCGATCGGTCGCAACCCGCAACCGATCCGGTTACCTTCTCTGTCCCATAAAAACCATTTTTCGTTGTTTGTCCGTGTGTTTAGATATTGCCTGGATTCTCTAGGACATTGTATGAACACTCGAGCAGCGGGAATAGAACCAATTTCACCTCTTACCAATCCCGAATGATTGATTCGAAGAAGAAGGAGAACACGTTTCATACCATTGGAAAATCGTATACCAAGAGTACCAAACCCACCATTTGATAACCTCATTGAAGCCAAAGTTGTTTACAACCCTTTCACCAATTTACCTTTTCCCATGGCGGACGATCAACCCATGTGGGGAACCAACCGAACAGTAGCACCAACCCCCGAAAGTGCTATTGTTGCTATTAACCTTGGTGACAACTTCACCGTGAAGGGACATCACCTTTCTATGATCAAAGACCGACAATTCGATGGTCGTGCGCGGGCCGATCCGCATAAGCACATTGCCGAATTCATCGAAATTTGCGGTATGTTTCGTTATGGCGACACCGATGTCAATGCCATCAAACTCAAACTTTTCTTATCATCACTCGCCGAAGATGCTAAAGTATGGTACAATGAATTAACCCCGGGAATCATCAATACTTGGGAGGAGATGAGGCAAGCTTTTGTAAGCCGATTCTTTCCACCTGCCATGTTTGATCGATTAATGGGAGAAATTCGTGCTTTCAACCAAAACCCAAACGAATCACTTGTCGAAGCTTGGCTTCGAATGAAAGATTTGCTTCGTAGTTGTCATGGACATGGATTATCAAAAGGAACCATTATCCAAATCTTTTACCATGGACTAGATGAAATCTCTCAAGGCATCCTTGATGCTGGAGGAATTTTTCTCTATAAAACTCCCAATGATGCACATCAATTGCTCGAAGATCGAGTACTCCTCAAACTTGATTGGTCCAAAGATTCCAAAACCAAACCTCTCCGAAAAACCGTTGCTTTTGTCGAAAACACCGATACCTCAAAACTTATGGAGAAGATGGAAGCGTTAACCTCAAAAATCGACTCGCAGTACAAAGATATCAAAGATGAAATAAAGGAAATGCGAGATGGATGCAACAATTGTGGAGGAAATCACCCATCGTCCGAGTGCGACGATAAACCTATGGGTGGACCGAAAGAAGGAGAAGCAAAATACGCTCAAGGAGGATACCGAGGAGGAGGATATCGTAGTAATTATTACGGTCGAAATTCTGGAAATTGGCAAGATCGCCGACCAAGGGATGACAACCGTGATTCTCAACCACGAACTGACGATCCACCACACCAAAATTCCGACAAAAAGACAGAAGAAACCGAATTCGAAAAAACCATCAGAGAATTCGTGGCTGGTCAAAAATCCGCAAATGATTTTATTAAAAATCAATTTTTCAATCTCAAAGCCAAAGTTGAGCAAGGACAGAAAAATCATCAAGCATCTATCCAAGATCTTGAAAACAAGCTTGGCAGACTTTCTGACCAACATTCCTCTAGACCATCTGGCTCATTGCCAAGTAACACTCAATCCAATCCAAAACCATCAAATGATAAGACGTACCGTCCACCCCAAACGAGAAATGAACATATCAATGCTGTTTTCACAAGAAGTGGTCTCTCGTACGATCCACCACCTAATCCTAATGCTCCTGTCACCATTGATAGTGAGGATGAAAATGAAGAACCAAACACAACTCAAACCACCAAAAAGAAAGACATTCCATCCGTCAAGGCGTATACACCAAAAATTCCTTATCCTCAACGCCTAAAGAAAGAGAAGATGGAAGAGCGTTATAAGAAGTTTATCGAAATAATCAAAGAGGTTAGACTCAATGTTCCTCTCGTTGATGTTATAGCCGGAATGCCCAATTACGGGAAATTTTTGAAAGAACTTCTTAATAACAAAAGCAAGCTTGAGCAAATATCAGCAACTTTTCTTAACGAAGAATGCTCAGCTATAGTTCAAAACAAAATTCCACCAAAGCTCGGAGATCCTGGGAGCTTTCTTATTCCATGTACTTTCGGGAATAACATTAAATGTGATGCTCTAGCCGATCTTGGCGCAAGTATCAATTTGATGCCTTATTCACTCTATTCCAAGTTGTGCAACAACAGCCTAAAACCAACAAAAATGAGCATCCGATTAGCAAATCATTCCTATCAATATCCTGTGGGAATCGCTGAGAATATGCTTGTTCAAGTCGGTAAATTCATTTTTCCCGTGGACTTTGTAATCTTGGAAATGGAAGAAGATAGTAAAGTCCCATTCATTCTAGGAAGACCTTTCCTAAATACCGCCGACGCAATCATCAAAGTAAAAGGAAAAGAACTCAACCTTGGAGTTGGGGAGGATCGAATCACTTTTCTTATCGATAAAGCAATGCGCTACCCCCATTCCAGTGATGACACTTGTTTTAACGTCGATGTTATTGATGAAGTCACTGATGAGGAATTAGATGCATTACTGAACGAATCCGATCCATTCATGACTACTTCTGAAAAAATCAATGAAACAGATTCTGACAAAGAATTTGATGATTTCATGAAAGTAGAATTTGAAGGAGATAACTCAGAAGAAGAAGAAATGGAGGAAGAGGAAGAAAACTTTGAGGAAATCACTTTCAATGACAAGATGCGAATAAAATCCTCTATCGAAGAACCACCCACGGATCTCGAACTCAAACCTCTCCCAAATCATCTTGAATATGCTTATCTGGAGGAGAACTCACTTCTTCCAGTAGTCATATCTTCACTGCTCAAGGATAATGAGAAAGAAAGTTTAGTTTCTGTGCTCAAAAATCACAAACAAGCTTTTGCTTGGAAAACATCTGATATCCCAGGAATTAGTCCTAATTTTTGCAAACACAAAATCAATTTTGAAGAAGGGATTAAACCTGTGGTAGAACGTCAACGTAGACTCAATCCCAACATGAAAGAAGTTGTTAAAAAGGAAATCATTAAACTTCTCGATGCTGGAATCATTTACCCAATTGAGGATAGCCCTTGGTTAAGCCCTGTTCACTGTGTTCCCAAGAAAGGAGGAATGACGGTTGTAACTAATGAGCGAAATGAACTAGTTCCAACTAAACTGTAACCGGTTGGCGCGTTTGTATTGACTATCGTAAGTTAAACAAAGCCACAAGAAAGGATCATTTTCCGCTCCCGTTCATGGATCAAATGCTTGAAAGACTAGCAGGGAATAAATTCTTTTGTTTCCTTGACGGATTTTCAGGATATTTCCAAATTCCCATCGATCCTAACGATCAAGAAAAGACCACCTTTACTTGTCCTTTTGGAACCTACGCATATCGGCGTATGCCTTTTGGTCTTTGCAATGCACCCGCGACTTTTCAGAGGTGTATGATCGCCATATTCCAAGACATGCTAGAAACCTCCATGGAAGTTTTCATGGATGATTTTTCAGTCTTTGGAGATTCATTCGAAGCTTGTCTTTCTAATCTCGATAAAATGCTCGAAAGATGCGAAGCTGCACATCTTGTTCTCAACTGGGAGAAATGCCACTTTATGGTAACCGAAGGAATTGTGCTTGGCCACAAAATCTCTAGTGCCGGAATGGAAGTCGACAAAGCAAAGGTCGATGTCATCTCAAAACTTCCACCACCAACCAACGTCAAAGCCGTTAGGAGTTTTTTAGGACATGCTGGTTTTTACCGCCGATTCATCAAAGATTTTTCCAAAATATCTCGTCCGATGACAAAACTTCTTGAGAAAGAATCTATCTTTGACTTCGATGCTGATTGCATAAAAGCTTTCGAAACATTGAAATCTCAACTTACTAGTGCTCCGATCATGGTTTCACCTAATTGGTCACTACCCTTCGAACTTATGTGCGACGCAAGCGATTTTGCTGTTGGGGCTGTCTTAGGACAACGCGAAGGAAAACACTTTTGGCCTATATATTTTTCCAGCAAGACACTGAATAGTGCCCAGCAAAATTATACCGTCACCGAAAAAGAATTACTGGCTGTCGTTTTTGCATTTGACAAATTCAGATCATATCTTGTGCTCTCAAAAACAGTCGTTTTTACCGATCATTCAGCACTCAAGTATCTGTTCACCAAGCAAGACGCTAAACCACGTCTTATTCGATGGATTTTGCTACTCCAAGAATTTGACATCGAAATCAAAGATAAGAAAGGAGCAGAGAATCTTGCTGCTGATCACTTATCCCGTCTCGAAAATCCTAATCTTGAGGAGTTGAAAGAAGAAGAAATCGATGATTATTTTCCCGATGAAGCTCTCATGGCCATCGACGGAAATGACGATCCTTGGTTTGATGAGTTTGCAAACTACCTCGCCGGAGGAATTCTCAGAAAAGGACTAACTCATGCTCAAAGAAGCAAATTCTTTTCGGAACTCAAATACTACTTTTGGGAAGAACCATATCTTTTCAAAATGTGTCCCGATGGGATGATCCGAAGATGTGTTTTTGGTTCCGAAACTCGCAAAATTCTTGACGAATGTCACCATGGCCCAACTAGGGGACATTATGGTCCTTCCACCACAGCTAAGAAAGTTTTTGATGCTGGATTCTATTGGCCAACAATATTCAAAGAAGCACATACACTTGTTCAAAACTGTGACGCTTGTCAAAGAACTACCAATCTCTCTCGAAGGGATGAAATGCCATTAACAAGCATTCAAGTGTGTGAAATATTCGATATTTGGGGAATAGATTTCATGGGACCTTTCCCTAAATCCCACAAATTCGAATACATTCTCGTTGCTATAGACTACGTGTCCAAATGGGCAGAAGCTGAAGCTTTACCGACAAACGATGCTCGTGTCGTCGTTAATTTTCTAAAAAAGCTTTTTGCTCGTTATGGAATTCCCAAAGCACTCATAAGTGATCGAGGAACTCATTTCTGCAATCAACAAATGGAGAAAACCATGAAAAGATATGGAGTTCATCATCGATTTACGACTGCTTATCATCCACAAACTAGTGGTCAAGTCGAAAATACCAACAGAGCTCTCAAAAGAATACTGGAAAAAACAGTAAAAGACAATCCTTCATTATGGGCAAGAAAACTTGACGATGCTCTGTGGGCATTTCGTACGGCTTATAAAACACCAATTGGCACAACTCCTTACAGACTCTTGTATGGGAAGACCTGTCATTTGCCATTCGAAGTTGAACATCGTGCTTATTGGGCGCTCAGACATTGTAACACCGATCTCAAAATAGCTGGAGAGAAAAGATTTCTGCAATTGCACGAACTCGATGAATTAAGACTCCAAGCTTATGAAAACTCCAAATTGTATAAAGCCAGAACAAAAGCTTATCATGATAAAAAGCTATGAATTCGAAAAGAATTCAAAGCCGAAGATAAAGTTCTGCTTTTTAACATGAAATTCAAATTCAAAGCTCCTAAGTTACAACCAAAATGGTTTGGACCATATGTCGTTAAACATGGTTATCCATCTGGGTATGTCGAACTCTATGACAAACAAGGTGGAAGTTTCATTGTTAATGGACACCGAATCAAGTTATACTACGACAAGGAGAAAATGAATGAAGTTTCAGTTGCGACAGTGTCCTGGAGACACCATGAGAATGAATTCAAAACTATCACCTTTGTAGCACCATTTCCTGGAAGAATCCCACAAACTGTTCCATGGAAACCAACTGCTGAGTTCGTCTGGGACGATATTGAAGCTACTGGTGAAGAATTCATGTACATCCCCGAACTTTACAAAATGTTCAAAGCTGCCCTTGCAGCTAAATAAATTCGGGAAGACTCGAGTCAGGCTGATGAATCGGTAATAAAACAAGCGCTTCTCGGGAGGCAACCCGTGTGTTTCAGATTTGATTTTCTGTGGTCACTCCCCAAAGTTTTAAACCTTTGGTTGAACTTAAGTGTGGGGGGGGGGTGCCACCGTTAATAAAACCCTTTGTTTGTTTATAAGATTATGTGCAGGTGATGATTTCTCCAGTGGACGCTAGGAATGAAGAAAGAAATTTTAAGCTGATAAACTCGTTGACATATCTGGTTTCATCTCTATTTTCCCTATTTCTATACTTTGAAGTTCGTTTTTCATTGAGGACAATGTCTAACTTAAGTGTGGGGGGGGGGGGGGGGGGGGGGGGGGGGGGTGAATAGGAAAAATTAGAGTTTTCATGCTTAAATTTAAAATTTTGTTTGCCCTTGTGATCTAGTTGTTTTCACACTTTTAGGATTGTCTATTAGAATAACTGGATCATTTCACTGGTAAAATTGGTATATTTGAAATTTCAAGATGTGTTCCGATTACTATTGCAATCCATTCTGGGATCGATAACATTTGCTAAACACATATTATACCCTTTCCACTAAATTGTGAGGATTTGAGCCTATTTCTTATTAGCATACATCTTTTATGCTTAGATCTTTTGCTATGAGTGTGCCGGTGATTTTATTTATTCTAGAACTTGTGCTTGTAAATCATTACCAGACCGCAGTGAGATTGCATTCGTGCGATATAAGTAAATTCGTGTGATAAAGAGGCACCTTAGGATTTAACCCAAATGGCCTTCCATTTTACATCTAATGATATATTAGCTAGCCTCATTGGTTAGTCAACCACCCACATGGACCCATTTGTAGTGCTCATTTTTAGCACTAGATACCCCTAGTTACACCTTCTGAGCCATCCCTTTCATTTTTGCTTCTCCCAGAAAATACAAAAAGATTTTACACTTTAAACCTTAGCCTATCCCGTATCAATGTCTAACAGTTGGTTGCTAGTTACCTGGAAAGTGAAGATTGTTCAAATGATTATGAGTACCACATCCTATGTGATTGATTGAGCCATACGTTATGTTATAGTTAAAATATATATATATATATATATATATATATATATATATATATATATATATATATATATATATATATATATATATATATATATTATTTGTTGAAAGTTTGGAAATAATAGCCAATATGCTATGATCGAAGAACAATTGTCATGGCAAAGCAAAAAGCTGTGAAAAGTGGAAAAGAAGAAAGCAAAGCTATAATCATTTATTTGGTTCGTGGAATGTTTGGTAGCTAGCAACATGGGTATTAGACTTGATTTCATTTTTATTTTAACACCATTTTCATTAACATTCCCATGTCTTATCCATATCCTTAACCCTTAGCCTATCATTATAACCCGAATAAAAGCCCTCTTTAGATGTTTTTACTTGGTGCTCACGCCACGTCGGTGGAGTTTTGTTTCTTGTACAAGCTTATGGTAATAATCTAATCACGACTGAGCAATGAGTGTGATTTATCTTGTTACTCCACTAAAAATGAGTGATTGAGTGAATTATATTCCGTTATTTTTCGTGAGGTGTTCTTAAATGTTAATCATGCAAGAAAATCTTTGGATATTGTCAAACATCTTGATGTTTCACCTTTATAAAGCATAATTGATGAATCCTCTCTCGTATTTATACTTGGTTGATTTGCATCACATTTTTCATAATCACGATCTTGTACCAGTGGATGTTTTTCCTAGATTTGCTTGAGGGCAAGCAAAGTTTAAGTGTGGGGGAATTTGATAACGCTCAGATTGTGCATGTTTTTAGTAGCGTTATGTGTATTTTTATATCTGTTATTTGGTTATATTTGCGTGATTTTAGTACTTAATCGTATCTAGAAATGTTTGTCTAGTATTTATAACCAAGTGCAGGGAAATGGAGGAAAATGTGGAAATATGCAGCAAATCGAAGATTCCCGCTTTAGTAAAGTCTAAATCAGTATCTCTAGGACCTTTGAAGACTTTACTGATTGAAGAACCAAGTTCTACAAGACATAGTAAAGAGAAAAGATCAAGTTTTGTATCTCAGAAGATCCAACCGGATCCGGTTACACTCTCAACCGATTCGGTTGGAATTTGGTCAGAATTAGTGTTTTTGCCATAGCCAACCGATCGGTCGCAACCCGCAACCGGATCGGTCGGTTTGTTATTATTGAAGACCAGCCGGATCGGTTGGTCATATGACCGATCCAGTTGGAGAAGCTGCAGTTGTCAAATCTTCATCACTAAGCTTCCCCTTTGCATCCAAACGATTCTAGGTCCTTCTCTTGGTGTATTCTAGTCCCTTCTTTACTCCTTGGAGGCCAAGTTAAGCATTTAACACCCTAGGCCTTGGAATTAGTATAAATAGAGGCTAATTGTGAGCATATGAGACACACTTCAATTACAAATCTCTCTACTCATCAAACCAAGCCTTAAACTCTTAAAATTCATCCTTAGAAATCCAGAGAAGTTTGGAGTTCCAGAAGTTCCACATTTGGAGGCCAAAACACCAAGAAGTCCACCACGATCCTTTGGGAATCATTACTTCATCATTTGTAATCTTATTCCAAGCATTGTAAGACTTTTAATCATGTTTTCTAATGATCAAAGTTATGAGTTTATGTTCATGTTTGCTATGAGTGGCTAGTCTCTTTATACACTTGCTTAAATGATGTTGATTATCATATGATTAGTTAGTGATTGTGTTAACATGTTTTAATTCAATTTCAAGTTAATTCTAAGATCCAATTATGCTAAAGTTTCATAGTGACATTTGTTAATCAAGTTTGGCTAATTGGTAATAATCGTTGGGGTCGAAAGAACTTCGTGTTATTCAACTAGTCATAATCATTTTGTCTATGGATGATTGTTTTTACCCATTATTCTTGATTATACAAAGGAACTAAAGTGTGGTTGTAATAGAAACGCCTTTTTGATTATCAAATTGGATTGGTTGGAAACATCTAAATGGTCGTAAGATTAGTTGTTGAGAATCAATTGTAGCCTTTTGTCTATGATCGGTTACCTTTTGTATTGACCATTTCTTAAGCAATTTGATGAACAAGTGGATGTTTTTGTGTTTAAGTTTATGAAAGTAGACTTATGAAACTTGAATTGATCTTGAATTGATTGGTTAAACTTAATGCTTGTTTTTATAAACTAAACTCTTGATCAAAGTTTAACGTGTAAGAACAATAGATTAGTACACCAACTAATTATCATAACCAACATGTTAAGAGGTTAACACAATCACATTAATCTATGATATGAAAATAGTTTAAGCAAGTGTAGTTTTTAATCATCTGAATTTCATTATATCTATTTGCTTTGTTATATGTTTTGGATAGACTCCGTTAATTCAAACTTGTGCTTAGATTCACTCAAATCCCTGCGAACGATCCCGACTTACCTTCATAATCTTGCTATAACGGACGAGTATACTTGCTCGTATGTGTTATTGGTAATATTGGTAATTCACCTTTTATAAATTTAAAACTTGCACCAACTGGGCACATCAATCATCATCACTTCCCGCCCACATCTAGTATTTTAAATACTTTGGATAAAACAATTTAGGGAAGGATGAGGTTTTCTTATGATTGCTCCCCCTCAATATGTGCATTGAGATTCGAAAGTGTTTTGCACATATTAGAGAGAATCTGCACTTAGAGACAAATCAGTCACGTTTTAATCCTTTTTGGTTTGAGATAGATGCTCCCCCTTAACATGTGCATGGAAAATTTGAAATCGTTTGGCACATGTAGGGAGGAGAGCTTGTTATTATCTTTATAAAACCACTTATTGAATTATCAGATTATACCCAATTTAAATCACAAATTCTCCCCCGATCACAATTTTCAAATCCTTTGAGATTGGTGATCTCTATTGATTTAAATTGTTTTTGAAAGATTTTGAGGAGAATTGTGACTTGTTTTTAAAACATTTAACTAATAAGGATCAAATTTTGAGACTTTAAACTCCAATGATTAAACATGCTTAAGGATCTTATGAAAACACAACGTTAGCCTTGGTCTGGATCCAATTGTATAAAAACATTGTTCTTTTAGATTATCCAAAATTAGACCTTGCTCGATTATGTGCCAATTGTTTGAAAAAAAAATAACTTTCTGATTTGATTGAAATCATTCTCCCACTAAATCAATGACATAAGTTGTTGATTGAGTGTTAGAGATTTTGCCAAGTGATAAGTTCAGATGATTTTCAAAAATATAGACCGAGTTATTTTCAAAGCAATTTTGTTTTCATTAGATGACACATATTTTTCAGAAGAATATTTAGAAGGAAAAATATTTGTGAATGATACATTTGTCTATTTGGCGACAAACATTTGTTTTTAGAATAAGAGCATGAGGTTTTAAAAAATAAGATTAAGCATAGCTCTGTTCTTTCTTTTAAAACGGGTTACTGCCTGAAATGACAATAAACCATCATTTTTCTTAATTTTTTTTAAATCAAATAAAAAAGATTATTACTATTCGAACTTCATCTAAAGACCCATGTCATTATTGAATGACAATTCAAAGTCTGTAGATGTTATCAAAACCAGATGACGTGATATTAAAAACAATATTTTTGGACTTTTTCAAAATTTTCTGATTTTTATGGGTTTTGAAATTTTATATTTTTCTATTTTAATTTTGTATTTTTCTTTTTGATAAAATATGTACAAAGAAGATAATTTAGTTTAAGAGGATGATGAAATGAGTACCGAGATAAGGATATCGTTCAGCACGTCATAGAAGAAAGAAATCAACATCTCTTAAACTTTCACCACCAAAGCATTCGAGGCTTCTAAGAGAATCGTCTGAACATGAGCCTTCTAAATGTGAATCTTTGGTAGCTTCCCCCCAAACCGACAAACTTCGTAAGAAGACTAATTCCCCCAAGAAGAAGTGAAGCAAACAGTCTCATTGTATGAAGCTCAAGAGCCCGAAGAAGACGAAATCACCGGAGTAACAAGTTAAAACATTGATCATCTCTGCGGTTATCAAACCCGAAATAATTGATTAAGACCGATCACATGAACTTGTTGTGCGTCCCCGATGTACACATTACTCTTCGAGTTTGAGCAGTTATCTATTCAGGGGAATAATATATCAACATCTTCATTTCACCAAATGCATTCCAGTTATCTTACATATAACCAATCAGCCCATAATGTACACATATACCCAACAAGAGTAGAGACGATGACATCCATGTAACATGTTGAGTCACTAATCATCTCTGCGGATGTCAACTCCGGAATAACTGATTTAGCTCGATCAAGTGAACATGTTGTGCATCCCTGATGTACACATATCTCTCCCCTGATGGTTGCGATCTCATCAGAATCATCATTGAATTGTGTACATGAATCAATAACCGGAAGCACTACCATAAATCATATAGAAGATGTCGATAAGCAATATCATCTCACGCTCCAAATATTCTTCTCATATTTCTTTCTACTGATAGTTGAGCTAACACATACCAAAAGTATCCAGAGACCACTTCCCCCCAAGTGGTTGGAATAATACATCCTTCCTCCCAAGTGGTTGGAGTAATATATCCTTCCTCCAAATGGTTGGAATAATACATCCTTCCTCCCAAGTAGTTGGAGTAATATATCCTTCCCCCAAATGGTTGGAATAATACATCAAAGTCTACGAGTTAAACAGTGAGTTTCTCTGCGGTTATGACATATGTCTTTCCCGAGATTACTTCAATAGAGAAGAATTATTAAGTTCATCACATGTACTCATTGTGTGTTTAAATGTATGTCTCCTTCCCCCTTGCTGGTTTTGATACCTCAGAATCAGCAAAACATAATACACTCATATACTTGAAATAGAGAAGAACAAAAATTAGCTCAAATGAATCCTGTGAGAATCAATGCTACAAAAACTCTCTCTGACTATCTTTATCAACCCATATTTAGACAATTTGAAGTGACCACTAATGAAGAAAACCCGATATACCAAACTTGAAACTGAAGTAGAATTCCCCGCATTTGCATCTTAAGCTTGCACTAATGTTGGAAGAACGGTGTCGAGAATTTATGCTCCAAGCAAGTCTCTAAGTACTCAATACTCAACCACAGTATGAGACATTAACACCTCTTGTGATTATCCACAACGTCATCTACGTGTGACACTGAGTAAAACAACGTAACTCCTTTTAGTGATAGTTAACCAGGTCTTCAACCATCCATCCCGACAGCTGATAACTAGATAAACCAAGTCTTCAACTTAAAATTCTTATGCCCGAGTAAGTTATCAAATAAGAACACACCTTTGTGAAATTCAACTTCAATCTCAAATCAGTGATAAATGATTAACTCCGAAGTAATCAACTTGTGTCAAATGCCCAACACATAAATAAACATACAATCGGATGTACGTCGATCCACTAAATGAAATGAAGAAATGATTCCTCAACATCAATGCCTTCTTCCTAACAATTTCCATGTGCTACCAACTTTGCCTTGTTTTTCAATCCTCCTCCTAGTTCTTCAAGTTCACAGCTTCAATCCATTAGGATTCAGTCAATGCTTCTTTGTAGGTTATAGGTTTAGTTGAAGATATGAGAGCATCATAGTGACAAAACATGGCTTGTGTAGGTAGTTGGATGCATGTAGAGACTGATCTGGAAGGTTCACTCATAATGTTTTTAAGCAGATGAGGTAGTCATTTTCCTTTATGTTCATGTGGTTGATTTACAAAGTGCACATTGGAAGGAACAATAATCCGTGAAGATTTGGCAAAGGAATACCAAAGAGCGGATCATTATTCATGAGTGCAACTGCAATATTGTGATAGTCATTATCAACACCTTGAGGAATAACTGGAGATTGGGTTTCTTGAGTAGTCTAACTTGTACTTCTTAGATGATGCATCTTGATCAATGTAGATTGAAGAAGGTGAACTAGTTGAGTCAGCAGGAACCGGAGTAGGAGCTTCAGGAACTGGATGATCAACATTCGATAAAGGTTGGAAGTACTCATCAAACATATCTTTAAACAATGAATCCTAGTTATCCTTAGTAAGTGAAGCATTAGGTGTTGAAGGAGAGTCGTATGACCATAATTCAAGCATCCATCAACATGTAGTATTTGCACTCTTCTCCCCCTCAAAAATTGCATTTGAAGTTGCCATTTTTGATTTAAACAAGCGAATAAGAGTACGATCAATGGTAAGCAGATCCCATGATGACTGACATATAGTTTCTTCACTCGTATGCCCCTCAAAAATTGCAAATGAAGTTTGCCGTTTTTGATTAAGCAAGTGAATAAGAATATACACCAATGAACGTAGATCCACTTGAGAGTTGAATGAGTGTGGGAAAAACATGAAGCTTATTGGTGAAGAATGTCGATGAGAATGGTCATAAACATGAAGATTTCTCTTCTTTTTAAGATAAAGCGCACTGAGGCATACATTTTTGTTTTCTTTGAGGAACGGGGCATGAAGTGTTATCTACAGACGCCATTATGATGAATTACGAGGCCTGAGCTGATGTGAACAGACGTCATTGTCATTTCCCCTTATCTGTTTAGAGCAGCCTTAATCCAAGTACCAACAGATGATTTGTATGACCTGCATTGGAACACATAAAAAGGTAGAAATTTGAAAACATTGGATCCCCATGTGAACATGGGTTCCTTTTGGTTAGCGCAAACAATCTTTGAATCAGCAGAAACCCTAGTTGCTATGGCATTATCACTAGGAGCTAAACTAGTAGAATCATCAGACTTAGTTAAAGGGCATCGTATGCCTAATGGGATTATTCGACCAGTTGGCTTCCAAACCTTAACAGGAACTACTCTAGGCATAGTGGATCTAGTTAAGGAGCAGGGTTTGCCAAGCATGAATATTCGACCTGTGAGCTTCCACTGAAATCCTATATTGGTAAAAACCTTCCTTGTAGGTTTCCAGGATTGCTTAATCTGTCTTGCTTTCCAAACTTTCTTAACTGGGTTTTGATTCTTAGACCTCAGAAATAACACACCACATTTATCATGATTACCAGAAAATAGACATTCTTTACATGTGTTAGGAATTAGAAAATTCCATAGTAAAGAGTCGGTCACCCCAAGTGTTATCTAGCATAAGTTAGCTCGTAGACAAATCGTTAGTTACGTTATTTATTGTTTTATTAGTTAGTTATTAGTCTAGTTTAGCATAGTGCAACACCGTGGAGGAAGGACGGGTCTTTACCCACTGTATCCCTGATCCACAGGCCGATAGGAGGTCGTGTCTTATGTAACTATAAATACCCCTTCCATCCATGGAAGGGGTGGTGCTTTTCAATCTAATATTCCATAATTTGTAAACCAAGTCTCTAGCTTGAACACCCAACTCTCTAACTTTCTCTCTCTAATGGCAAACATGTATTTTGATCATCCAAGACCACCCGAATCATCAACACAATAAAAATAACGATCCTTCAATTGGTACCAGAGCCAAGGTTGTTGTGTCTTGATGATTTTTTTTGTGGTTTTGATACTTATTTGATACTTATATGAAACTGCTTTTGATAATGATGTGGTCGGAATATGTTTTATGGGTAAACAGTTCTTTAAAAATGTTTTGGTATTATCTTTTGGTCCATCAATGTCTACAAAACATGTCTCTTCTCATGTCCATGTCCAAGTCAGTATATCTTTTATGCTTTTTGTACCAAAAGTGTAGTCTAAAGTTGGTCATTTGGTCAGTTTTTTTAACAGTCAAAATGGGTCAAAGAAGCATATTTTCTGCATTTTCTGGGTTTATCATGAATATGGTCGGAATATGGTCGGAAAACTCATCGGAAAATGTCAAATTTTATGGTAGCGACTTATCACTATTTGTCCAAATTCATTGAATCTTGCTAGCGACTTGTATTTACAAGTCGTAGCGATTTGACCATCATATAGCGACTTGGTTATTCGTTGACTTTATTGAAAGTCAATAGCGACTTGTATGGTCTTAAAAAGCTAGCGAGTTGACTGAGTCGTCGTAGCGACTTGTAATGAAAATATGTAGCGACTTGGTTAATATGTTATCCTAGCGATTTATCTTGAAAAACCAACATGACCTCGCGACTTGACTACAAACGGTAGCGACTTATATTTATAAGTAGCGACTTGTTATGTTGAAAGAGTGTAGCGTATTATCGTTGTTTGACTATTGAGTCAAATAAAAAGCTAGCGACTTGTGACCTTGACCGACTTGTGATAGAAAGGATGAAGAAGAAGCTAAATGACTAGACCACAAGACCAAACCATTTACCACAGCATACCAAAAATTAACATCGACCTCAGGTTATACCTTCATCGGTCCAAGACTAACATCAGATCCAACAATAAATAATCCAACTTCAACAAATCCCAATCCTACTCATCCACCATCTCTTACCACATCTTCTCAATAATCAATACGAACTGAAAAGAAATAGATCTCAGAATGTTTCATGTGAAAATTGTATACAATGACCACGAGGGTCTATTTACACGGATGGTTTCATCATCATAGATCTCTTTTTAAATAATCCCACAACGAAAATGAAAACCAATCAACAATCTCAGCTTTGCTCGTTTTGTGTGTGGTTCTACAAACACATAGATCTTTAAGGATCTATACACATACAAGCTTGTGCTTCATAGATCAATTTAGGAGTCTACTCCTCTTGATAATATCCGAATAGCAAAGAAATAAGTCATAACAATATAGTTATACTCGTTTCTTTAATTCGTTATAAACCAAATCAATACTAAAAGGAATAACCATGCTCAGTACCTACCTGGAATATGTCTTTGAAGTCGACTCATGGCTGTCGAATACCATCCCTGTGGTACGTTTAAACTCATACCATCCCTGTGGCAATATCTTTTGATGTGAAGCTGTTTTTTGAGGAAAGGATCATAGATTGAGGCGGACTGTAATGTATTAGAGATTAGAGTTTGGGAAGCTGTTATTGGAAATGGAGGCGACTTATGAAAGAAATTAGGGTTGGTGTGAGAAAGTTTAGGGCAAAGTTAAGTAAGAAAGGGTTTTTTTTATATCCGTGGGGTTGGGTTGTGTAGTGACCGGATAGTGAGATTAAGGGTTTTGCTTTGGGCTTCGCTGGTTTTGTTTTTGACCGTGTACAATGATATCTCCTTGGGCCTTAAAGATATTTGATGGACCGTGTATGCAACAAGTTCAAAGGGCCATGGGATTATGTTATGGATTGTTAAGTTTTTATGGGCCTAGAGGATTGTCTTTGCATCATGAGATTATATGGAACGAGTGGGATTGCATGTCATGCGAAAAGTTGTACTGTCCAAGCAAAATTATAACTTTTGGTGTTGGTTACTAAATTCTCACATGATTATGCTTCATGGCTATAATTTGCAACGTTCATCATATGTGTCTACGAAGAGGACTCAGTCTTCTTATTCGTGTTTGACGGAGTTAGTGGTGATTTGGGCCTACAATTCAATATGAACCAAGCAATATATCACTTGAATTGTGCATACTGTTTGAACCGGGTCATGATAAAACTATTTGGATCGGTTGATGATGACTATTGGATATGGACTGTGAGTTGTGATTTTTTTTTTCATAAGTTTTGATGATGGGATTGTTGTGGTATGCGACTTGATACTTTGGATTATGCATTTTTCACAAAGGGTATTTTGTCATGGCTTGAAGTGTTTATTGGAAAATGTTGACTACGGGGTTGTTTGGACGGTATTTCTTATTTGGATTTGAAGTGAGGTTTTTCCGGGTGAGTTTACTTATTTCGTCTTCTTTCTTTATACCTTTCCGCGAAGATGACTTGTTTGGGCATTTATAGAATGTGATAAAGACTTGGCTATTTAGTTGCGTTTGTGATTCTTTCTCACTTAACCCACAACGTAGCTATCACTTCGGTGTCTCACTAAGTTGAGAATGTCAAGAGGTTTTGTACATTGGGTACACCGTTTCTTGTTCACGAGGATTAGTACAAGTTTAAGTAACAAATCTGGAGAACTTTACTTCATGATCAAGTTTGGCATATCGGGTTTACTTCTCCATGTTGTTACTGCAATAGCCGATAGAATGCGTGAATGATGTGTTTACCAAAGTGTTGATTGGATGGTTGATGATGTTGTTGATGTTGGATATTAAACCGTTGATAAACCGCTGCATGTTCCCCTAAAATAGATATTCACCGAAACCAAACTTGTCATTACACATTCAAGCTGACATTGTTTACGGTTTTGTCTTTATTTTGTAAAATCCCGCGAAAGAACCTATTTCTCGGTTTAAATCATAGACTTGTAAAATCCCGTGACAATGGAAACATCCTGGTATTAGTAAAGTGCATTTCCGGATCTATCCTACGGTTTATTCTTGGTTTTGTAAAATCCAGCAAAAGAAACTATTTTTCGGTTTAAACCATAGAATTGTAAAATCCCGTACCGATGGAACCATTCTGGAGAAATGGAAAGTGTATTTCGGGATCTTTTCTGATGCTGGTGCTACGGTTTCTACTTCGAAGAAGGGATAAAAGGGTGTACTTCATGAATTGGATGTGTGTTTGAATATTCGTCATGGTAGTTTGGTTATTACATGGTTTTACGGGGTTATGTGCTACTAACCATGGTCGGGATGAAAACCATTATCAAAGTTCGTTTGAATGTCAAAGAAGGCTAGTTTTGAGCTTGTAATCAGAAGATGTGACAACGGCGTTAATTCAGTATTATTCATTTGAGGTTGAAGTGAAATATCACGGGCGAGTGCACTTAGTATCTGAAGGTATCGGGGATGGTTAGATGATGATTCTTCAAGATCCTTGTTCGAGTTTATTATCAAAAATGAAGACTTGGAAATCTAGTTATTGTTGGGTGGCTTTTACTTTTTCTTTTACCGCTTGGGGGAATTGGGCTCTTACCACCACAAAATAACTATCACTTAAAGGAGTTATGTTGTAGTGCTTAGTGTCACATTCAATTGTGGATTTTCAAGAGGTAATGTACGTCTATTACTTGATGGTTGGTTGGTTGAGGAGTATAGAGTACTTAGAGATTCAAATGGGCATGAAGTCTCGGCACCGCTCTTTGTTACATATGTGCAAGTATAAGTCACTTGTTCGGGTTAATTTACTTCAGGGTCAAATTCATCATATTGGGTTTTCTCCATCAGTTGTCACAACAAAGAGCCTACTGAATGATAATGGGGATGATTACATGTTTTTCCAAAAGAGATTGAAAAGAGAGAGATTATGACGTATGAACACAACAGTTCATGCCTCGTTCTCCAAAGAAAAGAAAAGTGTACGTGTCAGTGCGCTTTATCTTCTGAAGAAGAGAAATCTTCTAATTAATGACCATTCTCATCAACATGCTTCACGCTTTTTCCATGCGCTTCAGTCAAAAAGTGAACCGGACTACCACTGATTGTTTTCTCATTCCACTTGCTCGATTATAATGAAGATGGCGACATCATGTGCTTATTTTGCGGGAGAGAAGTGTGAATAGAACATTCGGATGATTTTCACTTATTTAATCAAGAATGGCAACTCCGTATGCAATTCTTGAGGGGGAGAAGAAGTGTGAAATTACTGCATGGTTGATTATTATTTGAGAATTTAAATGGTCATACGGCTCTAAACTCATGTAAGAACCGAGCTTCTTCTTATCGGGTAATCTTCACATGGAGTTTCTTCTTAAGAGCCGTTAGTTGACATCTTCGCAAGCTGATATGAGTTTATTGACAAAGTGCTTCCGGTTAATGCTTCACGTGCACATCAACATGATGATTCCGAACAACCTTCTGTTCTTGTTTGATGTGATTGTTTGCTTGGTGTTACCATTTCGTGTGTTCGTTGCGGCCTGATTGCTGATTTCCTTGATGAACATCTTTCTGTTCTTGTTTGATTGGGAGGGATTCTAGTTAAGGGGATTTGCAAGATGTAAGTTAATTGGGATGCTTTTTGGTGATGTTCTTGTGTTTTTGGTGAAATGAAGATGTTAACTATCTATTCCCCAACTGGACAATCTTGAAGAAGGTCGAGTCTACAGTCGGTTCTACACTTTCTGCTACATGTTAGAAGACTAAAGACGAGTTGCACTTAAAGATCTAAAGACTTCTTCTTATCTCAGGCATTTATTAACAGATTGTCGGTTTAGGGGAGAGCACTAATTGGGGGAATGTGATATGTCGAATTTAATCCCCAATTAGACTTGCTCACATTATTCAGCATGTTGATTCTCACAAAGACTTCAAGCTATCTTCTCAACAAATTTCAAGTATTTGGGCATTCAAAGAGTTGCTGACTCTGAAGTATCAAAACCAGAAAGGGGTAAGGAGACAAGCATCTAAACGCGAGTAAACTTGATGAACTTAATACTTCTAAGTAATTGAAGATATCCCGGGAAGACAAATGTTATTACCGCAGAGAAACTCAAGGTTTGACTCATTGCGAGTAAACTTGATGAACTTAATTCTTCTAAGTGATTGAAGATATCCCGGGAAAACAAATGTCATGACTGCAGAGAAACTCAAGGTTTTACTCATCAAGGCGTTTAGTATTAGTATTTCAACTATGTGGGGGAAGTGATGTTAGAGAAAGTTTCTGAAGATAAAAGAGGTACACTAGTGTGTGGTGATTTCGATGGTATCGCAATGATCAGGGGAGAGAGATTGTGTACATTGGGGATGCTCAGCTGTTTCACTTGAGTGCTTAATCAGTGATTCAGAGATATAATCACTTATTCCGGAGTTGACATCCGCAGAGATTGTCATCCGCAGAGATAATCAGTGACTTGGCCAGCTTCTTCAATGTTTTCAGTTATTCATTCCTTGGGTATTGATATACTTCGGATACTTGAGCTTTATACACGATCATCAGGGAAGAAAAATGTGAACATGGGGTGGTGTTTTCATTCCCCTCATGATGTGTAGTCGGGAGAGCTCTTAGGTATTGGTGTACTTCGGGTTCTTGAGCTTCATACACGATCATCCGGGATGAAAAATGTGAACATGGGAAGGTGTTTTCATTCCCCTCATGATGTGTGTTCGGGAGAGTTCTTGAGCATTATTCTAAGAGACGGGCTGCATCATTTTAACTACTCGGGGGAAGTGGTCTCTTGACACCTTTTTGGAATGGATTGCTTCAGACTTCAGTGGAAAAGAAATTTGAGAAGATTATTTAAGTGTGGGATGAAACGTTGCTGGTATTCTATTGGATGATATAACCTCGAACGAAGAATCACGGTGATTATTCTTAAAAGGAGCAGCAAGTTCGATGATAATGGTGTGCTTCTTTGTGCGCCTGGCTAAGAGAAGCTTGAAAGAAAGCTTTGAATCTGCTCAGCTAAAGGATTTTCGGCTTGGGGAGAAGCTGCCAAAGTCTCTCTTTCTCAAAGGCTCATGTTCTATCTTCTATTCTGGAGCCCTGGAAGCTTTGGTGGTGAATGTTTAAGGGATGATGACTTCTATCTTCTACAACGGGGTTGCTCGATATCCTTATCTCGGTACTCGTATCATCATCTTCTTTAACTATATCATCTATTCTATCCTTGTAAATATATATTCGAAAAACAAAATACAAAAATATAAAACCAACAAAAAGAAAATAGAAAAATATAAAACCAACAAAAGAAAATAGAAAAATATAAAACCAATAAAAACCCATAAAAATCAGAAAATTTCAAAAAATACCAAAAATATGTTTTCCAAGACGTGTCTTTTGGTATCGATAACATCTACGGTCTTAGAAATGTCATTCAATAATGGCACGGGACCATAGATGAAGTTCGAGCAGGAGGTGTAAATATTCTTTTTCAAAACATGTCACAAATTAAATGGCTTACAGTTACTTCAGACTGTAACCCGTGCTTAAACTATGGCTTACAGTTATTTCTGACTGTGACCCGTGCTTAAACTATGGCTTGCTATTATTTCAGATAGCAACCCGTTTTTTAAAGAAGGAAAGTGCTACGCTTAAACTATTTTCAAAATATTTCGTGCACTTATCCTAAAAACAAAACAAGGAAAGTATGTCGAAGGACTACTGTTCCTACACAAATGTTTTTTCGTCTAAAATTCTTCAGAAAAATATTTGGTGTTTTCTAAAATGGTGGTAAATGAGTTGCTTTTAAAACAATCAGATTCAGAGTTTTTGTAAAATTGAAAACTCAATCAATGACTTCAGCGCTTTTAAACTTTTCATAAAATGAGTCATGGATTGAGGGGGATAATGTTTTTTTTTCAAATCTACATCATCTAACGGGCTTTCTTAACTATCCTAATATGCTTAACTAAAAATGATGTTAACCTATGTTGAAGGACTAGGTGCCTAGGATATGATTGCTAGGATTAGATGATTAGAGTTTGATGAACACATTATTCCTATACATCTATATGATCTGATTGATATGTTGCATTGACTTTTATTAGTCGATTGCTGTTTGGGTGTTGTCGACCACCATATATTTGTATGTGTGTTCACTAACATATGCAGGTATATTGGTATATAAGAATGTTCCCGATCCGGATCCCACAAATGAACATGATTGGATGCCGCAAGGAAAGGGTAACGATATCTTGGGTTAACAAATGAAGAAACGGAGCTTAATTGGACTTCAATGGAGAGTTGGCATATATGCAACGTAAGAGGTCTCACTGCATCAGCAGATGGTTTTCTTCTAAGTGATTGAAGAAACGGAGCTTAATTGGACCTCAGTTGGCATTCTTAATGCAACGTAAGAAGAAGTCTCACTGCATCAGCAGACGGTTTTTTTTCCAAACCATAAAGCAACAACAACAGAAGCTTCTCAACCATCTAACGTATCTTTGTGCAGGATACCATTTTTAAACAATTTTGAATAATTTGATTAAATTGTTTTGAAAATGGAAAATATTGTTTTGAAAATATATTGGACTAATTTTTTTTGAAAATCATCGGACTTCTTGTTATCAAAACCTAAGTCACTCAATTATTGACTTCTGTCATGGATTGAGGGGGAGAGTGATTGAAAATAAAATATTTTCAAACGATATTTCTTCGCAAAAGTTCCGTTTGTACAAAATGTGGTGATCTAAAGATTTAATGTTATGTCATGGTATGATTTTCTTTAAAACTCAAAGATCTGTCAAAATAAAAAATTTTCTGTTCTTGTTTGATTGTGAAATTGTTTTATTTTACTAAAAGATCTCTTAAAACAATCATACCTGATACTAACAATCTTTAATGTCTTAAAATGGTCCTTATCTGTCATTTTTCAAAATCAAATCTTGCCACGTCTTTCCCCAAAATTTTCTAAATTATTTAAATCTTTTGGGATCACTTATCTCAAATGGTTTGAAATCTTTGATCGGGTGAGAGATCGTGATTTAAATCTCAAATCTGTTTTAGAATTGGTTTTAATCCTTCAAAGGCACTCCTGCCTCCATGTGCCAAACTATTTCAATATACATAATGCACATGTTGAGGGGGAGCATTTATCCAAAAAACTAGATGAGTTTTTAAATCAGGCACATTTTCTCCCATGTTTTCTAAACCTTATTAAATCACTTGGGATCCAAAATCTCAAAGGGTTTGATATTTTTGATCGGGGGAGAATTTGTGATTTAATAATGAAATTTGATAAAAGGTGATCGTTTTGATTTAATTGTGCACGCTGCTCGCTCATATGTGCTAAACGCTTTCGAATCTTGAAGCACATATTGAGGGGGAGCAAATAAACTATCGAGGTACGAAAGCTTTTTAAAGTAATTTATAAAGTACCTTGATTGAGTTTTCGAATGGTTTCTTAATGGCTTTTGTGATCGTGGATGTACTTTAAAAGAACTCTTGCCTCTATGTGATAAAATGATTTTAAATATCCTATGCACATATTGAGGGGGAGAATTTTACCATGAAAATCAAATGGCTTTTTCGTATGAAAATTGTGATCAAAGAAAATATTTCAAAGTCCTCTTGCCTCCTTGTGCTGAACAATTTCTAAATCATACGCACATGTTGAGGGGGAGGTTTTCTAAATGATCAAAACTATTAAGGTACAAAATGCTTTGATCTCGTATCACAAGTACCTTGATTGGTTTTCCAAATGATTTTTCAATTGGTTTCATGAAGGAAAGAACAATACCAAAAGACCGACCAATTTATTTTATGCATGGAGTTATAAGGATGGTTAGGTTAGGTATTTGTTCCCACGATCCGCCAGAACCGGAGGGATCTTCCCAGGGACAATCCACTAGATAGTGTAGAGTCCTTAGGAATATTGAAAAAAGGAGAAAAATGAGAAATGGGAAGAGTGCAGACTGAGACAGAGCTAGTACTGGAATAAACCCAACAAAGTTCTAGTTATGAAGTCTCGGTAAGCACTGAAGGGGTTGAAGAATGAAAAAGAAATGAATGTGAAAAAGGGTGAAAAGAAATAGCCCTCCATCAATTCAACCTTAGGGCAGAAACCGGGTTCAATACATATGCTACTGGTTGTTACTAAGGTAACACTGGTATTGAAGACAAGACGTCATGGACCCAGTGTCGCACTGCACTACAACTTCCCAAGCCACTCAAGTTCCTCTCAAAAGGGCTTGTTTCATTCTCACGGGGAACCGACATAATCTATCGACTTTCTCTTAGAGATGGTTGATATTGAAGTAGGAGACCCTCTCCCTAGTCTCCGGCACAGGAACCAAAAGTGCACTAATTGAGTCTAGAGCCAAGAGATCATCCACAATATCTCGTTAGGACACTATATTAATGAAGACTTGCTGTTTCACACAATGTGGAAAGTAAGATTATATATTAAGAGTCCTACGCATTATCCTTGTGGTATTGCCAGAACATCTGAGTGGTATGTAAAAGTATTCACGATGAAGATGGAAATCCTTCTAGAGCCAACATCAAACGAGCTCTTGGTGGGTGACATGTGAGATTTTGCAAAAGATCAAGCTTGTGACAACTGGATAGAAACAATGGGGAGATTCACTCGTGAATCAACCTTGGTCCAGGAATGGAATTGACGAATACTTTTGGAAAAACCGTTCGATGTGCAAAACTTCTTTTCTCTAGCACGTCGAATGTGTACTTATGTTTTCAAACTCAAAAAGTATATCTGATTGAAAAAATACTTTTAGAAAAATCGTTCGATGTGCGAATCTCTTCTTTTCGCTAGCACATCGAATGTGTACTCATTCTCTAATACAAAAAGTATTTTGTTTGAAAATTGATCTTCTCATGAAACCTTCGTCGTATTGCAAAACTCTTTCTTCTAAGCAATACGCGATTGTTTTTCAAATCATTTTTCATCAATCAGTGAATATCAATTCGCTGGTTCACTCACTCCGTGTTGTCTTCTTTGAGACGTTTCGGTTTGAGAACAGCTAGAACAGCTGCGAAACCCTGTCAAGGAGATTCTTAGGAATCCTACCTGTTCACAGGCAGTACTTGTACTGATCAACGGGGAACCGTGGGCCGTGTACCTCAATTCAACGAAAGTGATCAAAGACACTTTCATGCGCTTTATTTCTAACTGTCGTATGCAGGTACACCCCGACGATTGCAGCTGATCAGAATTGAAGATTCAATCCAAAGCCGCATGCTCACAGCATCCACACTTAATTTGAAGAAATTATGACTGGTGCATATCTACATAACCTGGCTCTGATATTTCATACTATGCTTCTGCTTTGCTGCTGCAAATATCATGAACCAGTAAGGCTTCCGCTACTCTGATGGAAAGATGTCATGATTCAAAAGTGTGAGCATGTCGGTCCGAAAGTCACAACATCACATGAAGGCAACACAACTAAGGGTGATCCAGAGATTTACTGTGGCTGATGATCTCAATGAAAGCTCGAAGATCATCAAGATGTGGATCAGTTAAAGACCTCCACTGAAAGTACAAATCTATGCGGACTTTGAAGAGTCATTGCTAAAGCACAAAGATTGCAGAATTGAAGAATTGAAGTCTACAAGCTCAAGAACAAAGTCAAGAATAGAATGCTAGGATTCGAAATGTAAAACATGGGGTAACCTCCCTTAGGGGGAGATTGTTAGGAATTAGAAAATTCCATAGTAAAGAGTCGGTCACCCCAAGTGTTATCTAGCATAAGTTAGCTCGTAGACAAATCGTTAGTTACGTTATTTATTGTTTTATTAGTTAGTTATTAGTCTAGTTTAGCATAGTGCAACACCGTGGAGGAAGGACGGGTCTTTACCCACTGTATCCCTGATCCACAGGCCGATAGGAGGTCGTGTCTTATGTAACTATAAATACCCCTTCCATCCATGGAAGGGGTGGTGCTTTTCAATCTAATATTCCATAATTTGTAAACCAAGTCTCTAGCTTGAACACCCAACTCTCTAACTTTCTCTCTCTAATGGCAAACATGTATTTTGATCATCCAAGACCACCCGAATCATCAACACAATAAAAATAACGATCCTTCAACATGTATTGCAGACAACATAAGACTTCGAATTAATTTCAGTAAGCTTATAGCTAATACTAGAACCAACATGATTCTTTTTGTTCAAGACAAACTTATTGTCCCTATGGTGTTCTTTCACCTCCTTTTCATGATCACTTTTAGTTTGCGTAATCCTATCCTTCTTTGCATTGCTTCTAGGTTTTGACACGCTAACTTTAGTGTCAATCATATCATCTATAGAAGTGATGACGGGAGCCTTAGTTTGTTTTACTGCCATTTGATTTTTTGGTCTAGAAGTGTTGGGTTCTGAGGCTTTCAGAGGCACATCAAAGGTCACATGCTTGACTTTAGGCATAAAACAAGGCATAACTTCTCTATCTTTCCCAGTACCAGATTTAGGACATGTTGCAATCACACATTCTAAGAGTTCCTGAGATCGTTTGGCATATAAGCATGCATGCCCAACAACATTATCAAGTGGTTTTTCTATCTTATCATCTTCAACAATCTCATGGAGGCACTCTAGACTATCCTTGAGGTACGAAAGATATGTTTGATATGCAAATTCATTGTTTCGAAGATGAGGAGGAATATATTTCACAGTTACAGCATATTTAGAACAATCAGGCACCTTTGGTGCAACATTCTCACCAGTGGTGATTGGCATTTTCCCTTTTACTACACGCTTCAAATTCTCAATTTCGTTAAGCAAAGAAGTTACCTTTTCACTGATATTATCATGATTAACCTTGAGTGAATCACATAATTCCTTGTTTTGAGCATTAACTTTTGAAATTTCAACTTGAAAACATTCATTTTCCATTTCCAGTTTATTAATCATGTTTTAAAGTTGGAAATTCTGAGAATCTAAAGGTGGAGGCATTCAGGATTCATTCTTTTCACCCTTCAATTGTGAAATTTGAGCTTTCAACCTTTTGATCGTGTTACAATGAGCTCGAATTTGTTCATCATGTTTGTTTATTTCAAAAACTGCATCAAACTCAGGAGCATCTGAAGATGTCTTGGCATTTGAGGTTTTACCACTATCTTTAAGATGTTGATATTTTAATTGTAAATCTAGGTAATCAACTTCTAATTTAGAAAAATGCCTGACCATGTTATCATGATCATCCCTTTCGATTTTGTCATGCAATTTTGAATTTTTTGTTTCAAGCTCAATGACACGATCTTGGGAGACTTTTAAAGGCAATAGACAATTCATGAAATTGAGAAGCACTAATGGAATAATTCGTAACAATGTAGAACACATCTTGAGCAATACATCTAGAAATCAAATTATCATTCAGGATGTGAATATTCTTCCTCTCAATCTCATTTATCTTAAGCTCACATTCATATATTCTAACCTCGTTTTCCATTTCATTAAATATTCTTTTCATTTCTTTAACTTCTGTATCTATAGCCTTTTGAAGACTTTCAAATTGATCTTTTAATTGTTTAAAGAAAGGCACGACCTCAGTTAGATAACATTCTTTTGTTTGCTCAAAACCCCTTTCCCCTTCAGTTATCCCCGTAGGTGTGATTCTCTTCTTACACGTTTTCTCAAAATCAACGAATAGTTTGTAAACTACATATAGGCTGATTAAGGTCTTGCTTTGAGTGGGAAGAGTTATAGGCACTAAATGCATTGGTGTATTGGGTGGATACACAGTAGCTGGAGGCAATTTCCTAAGGGGAGGATTCTTTTCAACAAGCTCATCAGATTTTTTCTTTTCCATATCTAACTTCCAAAACACTTGTTCGGGGGTTAATTGAGTTTGAGGTCTAAATTTGTTTAGGGCAATCCAATTATCCTTAGTGTAATTGGGAGTTTTGAAAGTTTATTATGATCTATACACCAAGGATCTTTCAGTTTCTTTTCCATTTTCTCTCTAGAGGCATCTTCTAACTCTCTATCTTCTTCAGTGCACTCTAAACAAGTAGGCTTTTTTCTAGGCTTAAGGATTTCATTACCATCATAGATCACCTTTTGAGCAGCTTTTGCTTTCTTACCATACTCAGGATTGGGTTCATCTACAAGGCCAGTACTATGCTTGTCGCTTAATACTCTATGCTTAGTGATCATGTGAGCAGTTTGAGTGGTGTTGCCTTGTACATATAACTTTTTTTCAAGCTTGTTCTTCAAAGTTTTAAGGTTGGAAAAATCATTTAAAAGTTTTGATTCCTTTTGTTTGAACTCCTGCTTAAGCACTTTTACATTTTCTTGAAGTTCTTGCTTTTGCTTAGCAGTTTTATTAAGTTTCTCTTGTAAGGAATTTAACTCTTGTTTTAATGTTTCTTCCCTTAAGTTACTTTTTCTGATTAATGTATGCATTTGGCAATCCATTTCCTGCTCACGTGTAGTCAGCTCAAATTTAGCACGCTGTTCATAGATGGCAACTTGATCCTTATATATGTTAAGCTTAGTGGTAAGGGAGTCATCAGGGATAAATGTAGAGTACTCATGCAAGTCATAATCATCATTTTGAGTAGAAGATGCACATCTAGGTATAACAGAAACTTCCATGCAGCTTTCCTCTACATTAAAGTGCACAGGTTGTGGCTGGTGTATCTCTCTCTTGGGTACATCTGAAGCTTCCATGGAGCGTTTCTTTGCATTAACTTGCACAGGTTGTGGCTGGTGCACCTCTCTCTCTTCTGAATTTGAGCACCAAGAATCCATTTTAGCATTATCTGACTCAAACACGATAGTCTGTTGTACATTGTTGGGTATCTTCTGTTCATTGATCACGTCGTATAAACTGAGTATCTTAGATACAACTGAATCTGAATCGTTATGCATGATGTTGACGTGCACGGTATTTTACAAATCTATGATTTAAACCGAGAAATAGAATCTTTCACGGGATTATACAAAATCAAGAAGAAACCGTTAAGCAATGACCAATAGAACGTGTTAAGATGACTGATGGATCGACACAATGATAGACAATTGTGTGTTAGGACTTATGATTGGTTGTAGGATTAGCTAAGGTGTTGTTTGGTTGAGATTGGATTGGTTGATGCACGATTTTACGGAGAAATTTAGGTCTAAAAACTTAAAAACCTCAATAACTTCTATTCAGAGCGAATTTAGGCCTCGAAGGTTGGTTCATTTGGCGTGTCATTCTCCTCGTTCTCACGGTCGTTTTGATGGGTAGAACGCTGAAAACGGAGTTAGGGTTCAAAAGTTATGGCCGCTTGAAGTTTTTTCGGGAAAAGTCAACAAAACGCACTGATGAAATGGTCAAACCGCACTTTTGTCAAACCGCTTCAGTCAAATCGCATCCTAGACAAATCGCACCCAAGACAACTCGTACCCTAGACAACTCGCACCCGAGACAACTCACAGCCAGGACAACTCGCACCCTAGACAACTCGCACTCTTGATAACTCGCTTAACAGACAACTCGCTTAAAGCACAACTCGCATATAAGACAACTCGCTTCAATAAGCAAGCTCAGAATAGACAACTCGCATAGAGGACAACTCGCTTCACAAATCAGGACAACTCGCATAGAAGAAATGCACAACGAGACTCAACTCGCATCCAACAAACATTCAAAAAACTCCACTTTTCAATCCAAAAACAACTCAACCACTATGATTCAAACATTCTAAACCAAAACCTAAACACTTATAATGATTCGAAACACAAAAGTACAATCAAAATCCAAACTTTAACACAAGAAATGATCCAAATGATGTAAACTACTCTAAACTCATTCAAACCCAAAAACCTTATGAAAACCACTAGAAATCCAAGAACATGAAAGATGAGTGATCAAACCATGGCTCTTGATACCATTTGTAGCATATTGGATTTCATAAATACATAATCACACAATAATATGAGGCGTATAGAATGAGTTCTAGAGAGAGAAAGTGGAAGAGTGATGGGAACTTTAGTGAGACAAAAAAAATGATATTGAAAAGCTCCAACCCTCAACCTTGGGAGGTAAAGGGTATTTATAGTTTCTTACAAGACACGCCTCCAATGGGCTGTGGATCAGGCATACAGTGGGTAAAGACCCGTCCGTCCTCCACGATGTTACATAACAATCTACTTACTAACATTAAATAACTACTGTACGACCTTACAATTATCAACCTTATCACAAACCCACTTAACGAACACAAGTATCACCACGTGAAACCACGCTACGCGTAGAACACATTCAACACAAACACAAACGTTAAGCTTAGAAGAAAGAAATAAAGATGAGAAAGATGGTGACTTAAGATGTAAACCGTGTATGTATGTAGAGAAAGATGAAAACAATAAGTTGTATATTCCAAAGAAAACACACACACACACACTCAAGCACACCCCTCAAATGACCATTTGAGCGGTATTTATAGTACAAGTGACTTGATGCCCTAAAAGGCTTTCTACAGGCTTTCGTGGGCTTCACATGGGTTGGATTGGAGATAAGGCAAGCTTAACTAAACTAATACCCATTTAGCTTAGTCCAATCCACGAGCCCGTTGACTATTCTATCACGATATCTAACACACTATATAAAGTTCCTAAATGTGAATGACCATCACTTCTAATAAAAACTATTAAGGCTAACAATCTCCCCCTAAGGGGTGGTCATTCAAAAGATGCTCCACTTGATTTGGTCTTTACTTTTCTCGAGCTAGAACTTTGTGCGTAGATATAGAATAGTCTTGATTCTTTGTTCCTTCATGATTTGTGATCGGATAATGTGGTTGTCTGCCATTGTCAACTTCGTTGGTTTGGTGTCTCCACGTCTTTCTCCACCATGCTCACACTTCTATTTGTCTTTTGGTTACCAATGATGTGGTTCTGGAGTCTTTAAACTTTGTAGATTCTTTGACATTGACGAAGAATCATCTTTAACTTTGAGTAGCCTTTGATTTTGATGAGAACTTTCATGTGTTGTTGGTATGAGCATGTGGAGAGTCTGCACGATCAATCCGCTTCGGAGCTTCCATAAGAAGAAAACATAAAAACAGGTTTGTAATAAGCGGATTCCGGCACTTACAAGTTTGAATTTTGAGGGTGTTAACAGCATAGTGTGAAAACACGTCTCTAATTCTCGCAGAGGCCGTTCCTGAACTAGAGTCCCACAAGTGAGATAACGTGATGTACCGAAACACACCTACAGTTCAGATGAGTCACTGAGGTACATCGAAGCATCACCCCACGACTGTAGACCGTTTGAGACACACTAAGCGTAATCCACGGGGAGTTACCGAAGTGACCTGCTGTCAGGGCTGCTTGATGTTGACCCTGACAGGAGTTTCCATTCAATCACTAAGGATCACAATTGTGAAACCTCTCATAAATGTTCTGGCAGATTGCTAAGATCTGCGTAGGACTCTATAATATATCACTTGTGTCCTTATTGATGAACAACAAGCGATGTCATGTCAAGTGTTCCTATGAGATATTTTGATGAATCTCGTGGTTCTAGACTCAATAGTGCATTTTGGTTTTCCTGAGCGGAGACTAGGGAGAGGGTCTCCTTCTTTAATACCAACGATCTCTAAGAGAAATCCGATAGTTTACGAGTGAGAATGAAACAAATCCTTTTAAGAGGAATTGAGTGGCTAGAAGGTTTAGAGCAGTGCGTCACTGGGTCCATGACGTCTTTGTCTTCAATACCAGTGTCATCTAGTGACAACCAGTAGCATATGAGTTGAACCCGGTTTCTTCCCTAAGGTTGATTATGGAGGGCTATATCTTTTCACCCTTTCTTTTACTTTTCTTTTTAATTCTTCAACCCCTTCTTTCTCCTTTCTCACATTACTCCTTTTTTTCAATCATACCTAAGGACTTCTAGTTCTAAACTATTGGCGATGTCCTTGGGTAGATCCCTCCGGCTCTGGCGGATCATAGGACGAATTTCCTATTCTTAGTCACCTTATAACTCCATGACTGTCCTATTGTTGCCATAAAACCATTTTTCTTGAAAATCTCTCAGAGTGTTTATGATAGAAAAACATGTTTGAAATACTCCGTGAGTTTTGTATTTTCAGAAACACTCCCCCTTCACATGTGCTTATAAGTTTTGACAGAAATCTGCACATAGAGGGTAGAGTTCGCACTTTTTGAATTGATCGACTTTAAATGAGCTAGACCGATTCGAGACACGTTTACATCACTAGAGAACTAGCTTGAAATTATTACCCGTCCTGGTCAAGTCCATAGAAAGTTTCTCGAAATGGTACATTTCCTGACTTTGATTTCTCGTCAATTCATTGGTTACGACTGAGTCGAGCTCTTTTGAGATTCAAACAACGATCAATAAACTTTTTGATCACATTTTAATCACGTCTCCTCCCCCTCAAAAATAGCATATTCGTGATATTTTTGATATCAACGGATTAAGCAACATTTTAGAATCTTTTGGGGAGACAAACGGATTTGAGTTAAGCATGAATTTGGAACATTTTTGTTTTATACTCCCCCTTTAATAAAGCATAATCAATTAAAGGGTTTTAAAGGGAGTTATCTTGAGCACAAAATATTTTGAAAATCTTTTTGAACAATCTTGAAAAGGTGCTCAAGATGATGATGATTTCTCACCAGTTTAAATGTAGTGCACTGAAGCGTACAACTGATTTTTCTTTAAAAATACGAGTTTTGATTTGAAATAATCAAAAGTCATCATTTTTGTCCGGGTTTTGTACTGAAGTATACGAAAGCCATTTTTGAAGAAATTTTGAGAAAAGACATGTTTTGGAAAATATTTAAAGAACTCTCGCTCAGGCATCTGTACATGCCCGTATCATTGTTGAATGACATTTCTAGAAACGTACAGAATATCGATTATACGAGAGACATGTCGTCAGAAGAATATTTTTGAATTTTTGATTTTCTATTGTTTTTGTATTTTTGAAAGTTTTATATTTTTATATTTTGCTTTTGTTGGTTTTTCAAATTTTGTATTTTGTTTTTCAAAGATATTTACAGCGAAGCTTTTTGGAAAAAATCATTTTCAAGAAGATTCGAGAAGACGTTCTAACTCCTGAGGGGTTAGGCTTCGCATTCCAATTCGTCGAACTAAATCGTCAAACCTTTCTTTTGGAAGGGCTTTAGTAAATATATCGGCGAGTTGGTAATCTGTCTTCACGAAAAATAATTCAACAATACCTTCTTCCACATGTTCTTTTATGAAGTGATAGCGTACTCTGATATGCTTAGTCTTTGAGTGATGAACAGGATTGCATGATATGGCTATGGCACTTTTCGAGTCACAATACATAGGTATTTTATCGAAAGTAAAGCCATAATTTGTGAGTTATGTTCTCATCCATAGAACTTCAGCACAACACGTAGATAGAGACACATACTCAGCTTCAGTGGTTGAAAGTGCAGTGCAATCTTGTTTCTTTGAAGACCAGCTTACTAACTTTTCACCCAGAAATTGTGCTCCTCCTGATGTACTTTTTGCTGTAACTTGATCACCTGCGTGGTCTGCATCTGAAAAGGCAATTAAATCAAATCCGGATTCCTTCGGATACCAAAGACCCTTGTGAATGGATGTCTTCAGGTACCGAAAGATCTTGTTAACCTCTTTGAGGTGCAGTTCGGTAGGCTTAGCCTGAAACTGTGCTAATAAGCAAACAACAAAATGAATATATGGTCGACTAGCAGTGAGGTACATGAGAGAACCAATCATGCTCCGATATTTCTTCGGATCAATAGGTTTCCCAAACAAATCGGCTCCAATTTTTGGTGAAGTTACCATTGGTGTTCCGACCGAGTCACAATTATCCATACCATGATTTTTCAAAATCTCAGTTGTGTATTTAGCTTAATTTATAAAAATTCCACTAGGGGACTGATGTATTTGTAAACCAAGAAAGAATTTTAGTTCCCCCATCATGGACATTTCAAATTTACTTTTCATGAGATTTTCAAAATGTTTTGAAAGATTCGGATTAGTGGACCCAAAGATGATGTCATCCACGTAAATCTGAATAATCAAAATGTCTTTTTGCATTTTTGTGTAAACAAGGTAGGATCAACTGTGCCTTTGGTGAAATTGTTTTGGATAAGGAAAGAGGAAAATTTGTCATACCACGCTCCCAGAGCTTGTTTCAATCCATAGATTGCCTTTTTGAGTTTGTAGACGTAGTCTGGATGTTCCAAGTCGATGAAGCCTTCTGGCTGACTCACATACACTTCTTCTTTCAGAGTTCCATTCAAGAACGCGGTCTTAATGTCCATCTGATAAACCGTGATGTTTTTGTGAGCTGCATAGGCTAAGAATATCCTGACTGCTTCTAGTCTGGCTACCGGCGCGAATGACTCTTCAAATTCTATCCCTTCCTCTTGTATGTATCCTTTGGCCACAAGACGAGCTTTGTTGCAAATTACAGTCATCTCTTCATCCCTTTTGTTCTTCCATAACCATTTGAGATCAATGACGCGAATGTCAATTGGTATTGGAACCATATCCCAAGAGTCATGTAGATGGTATTGGAGAAGTTCCTCCTGCATTGCTTCTATCCATGCGGGTTCTGCCATTGCCTCGCGAATGTTCTTTGGCTCTATATTGCTAATTGAGCAAAGGTAAATGCATAAGTCGCAATCGGTGGCAAGTTGGCGTCTCGTCTGAATTGGCCGTGAAGGTTCACCAATAACTTGTTCAATTGGGTGGTCTTTTGTCCACTTCAGAGTAGAAGGATACCGTTGGTTAAACGTATGCGAGTTAGATGGTTCTCATAAGCATGAAGATGATTCAGCTGATTCCGTAGCAAACGGGTTTTCAAATAAGTCTTCATCTAACGTTGCATCGTTCTGGTGTTGGTTTTGCTCATCAACTGCGGGTAGAACGGGTGCAATAACTGGAGTAGATGTAGATGATGTTGATGGAGTTGGTGCATTGATTTCGACTGTAGTAGATGCATTTTCTGTTGGTGGTGGTGGATGATTTTGAGCGGGTGCAGCGGAATGATGGTTTGATGCATTTGTCGAAGTTCCACCATAGTATTCATCGAACATTAACTCGAAGAAATTCTCCCATTCTTGTTCTTTAGGATTGTCAAACGAAGTTGATTGAGCTCTTTGAGGTACAAGTCCTGAACTGATGTGTCCAGAAGTCTACGGGTTTAGTGCGGGTTCCAGAGCGAGTCTCTCAGAAGCCATAATTTGTGAAAGTTCATCAAATTTCACATTCATCGTCTCCATGATCCTCCTAGTTTTTCTGTTATACACCCTGAATGCCCTCGAGTTATCTGAATATCCAATGAAGATTCCAATATCACCTTTAGCTTTCAATTTACCTAGATCTTCTCTATCGTTCGTCAGATAGCACAAAGCGCCAAACACGTGAAAGTAAGAGATATCAGGTTTTCTGTTGTTCACAAGCTCATACGGGGTTTTATTGAATCTAGGATGGATTAGGGATCGGTTATGAGTGAAACAAGCAGTGGCAACAGCATCAGCCCATAGAAATAACGGTGCACTAGAATAAATTAGCATTGTGCGAGCAACTTCCATAAGAGTACTATTTCTTCTTTCTACTACCCCATTCTGCTGTGGAGTTCTAACAACTGATGTCTGATGTGTGATTCCAACATCTTCAAAATAAGTTCTTAACTCCTGATTAGTGAATTCTGTGCCATTGTCTGTTCGTACAACCCTTACTAGAGTTTGAAGAAGTACGTGAATACGTTTCAGAAAGGTGACGATGATGCCTGGTGCTTCGTCTTTTGATCTCAGAAACTTAACCCATGTATATCTCGAATAATCATCGACGATAACAAGAATATACTTTTTCCCATTAAAGCTTTCAACTCTCATTGGGCCACATAATTCCATGTGCAACATATGTAACTTTGCTTCCGAACTAGGTACGGTTTTAGGTTTATATGATGCTCCTTTGCTTTTTCCTTGTTCGCATGATGGACATAAGTGATCCTTGGTGTATTTGAACTTTGGAAGTCCGTTGACGATGTTGTCTTTGGCAAGATTGTTGATGGTGTCAAAATTGAGATGGGATAACCTTCTATGCCACAACCAGGACTGTGTTCCAGATGCTCGTGGCATAAGACATATTGGTGATGAATAGGCCATTTGATTGATGTCGATAGCATACAAGTTTGTATCACGATTCCTAGTTAAGAGATCAGTGCCATCCAAGTTTCTAACGAAGCAAGCATTTTTCCTAAAAGCAACCTCTAAATCTGCATCACAGAACTGCCCGACTGAAAACAAATTGTGTCCCAACCCTTCGACATAGTAAACTCTAGAGATCAAATAATTTCCAAAAGGTAGATCTCCATAACCCATGATAGCTGCTACATGATCATTTCCTGTTAGGATCCAAATATTATTGTGTTGATGATTCGGGTGGTCTTGGATGATCAAAATACATGTTTGCCATAGTTAGAGAGTTAGTAGAGAGAGAGGGTGTTCTTGCTAGAGGTTTACACAAATGAAAGTTTAGATTAAAATGAAGCACCACCCCTTCCAAGGATGGAAGGGGTATTTATAGTAACATAAGACACGACCTCCTAACGACCTGTGGATCAGGGATACAGTGGGTAAAGACCCGTCCTTCCTCCACGGTGTTGCACTATGCTAAACTAAACTAATAACTAACTAATAAACTGATAAATAACATAACTAACGATTTGTCTACGAGCTAACTTATGCTAGATAGTAGTTGGGGTGACCGACTCTTCAATACTGGAATTTTCTAATTCCTAACAATCTCCCCCTAAGGGAGGTCACCCCATGAAATACATTTTGCTTCCTAGCATTCTATCTTTGACTTTGTTCTTGAGCTCGTAGACTTCAATTCTTCAATTCAGCAATCTTTCTGCTTTAGCAGTGATTCTTCAAAGTCCGCATAGTTTGTACTTTCAGTGGAGGCCTTTAACTGATCCACATCTTTGATGATCTTCGAGCTTTCATTGAGATCATCAGCCACATTAAATCTCTGGATCACCCTTTATTGTGTTGCCATCATGTGAAGTTGTGACTTTCGGACCGACATGCTCACACTTTTGAATCATGACATCTTTCCATCAGAGTAGCGGAAGCTTTACTGGTTCATGATATTTGCAGCAGCGAAGCATAAGCATAGTATGAAATATCATAGCCAGGTTATGTAGATATGCACCAGTCATGATTTCTTCAAATTAAGTGTGGAGGCTGTGAGCATGCGGCTTTGGATTGACTCCTCAATTCTGATCAGCTGCAACCGTCCAAATGTACCTGCAAACAACAGTTAGCAATAAAACACACGAAAGTGTCTTTGATAACTTTCGCTGAATTGAGGTACACGGCCCACGGTTCCCCGTTGATCAGTATAAATACTGCCTGTGATCAGGTAGGATTCCTAAGAATCTCCTTGACAGGGTTTCGCAGCTGTTCTAGCTGTTCTCAAACCGGAACGTCTCAAAGAAGACAACACGGAGTGAGTGAACCAGCGAATTGAGATTCACTGATTGATGAAAAATGATTTGAAAAACAATCGCGTATTGCTTAGAATAAAGAGTTTTTGCAATACGACGAAGGTTTTATGAGAAAGATCAATTTTCAATCAAAACACTTTTTGTATTTGAAAATAGTACACAATCGACGTGCTAGTGAAAAGAAGAGATTCGCACATCGACCGGTTTTTCTAAAAGTATTTTTCAATCAGAGATACCTTTTCAATTTGAAAACATAAGTACACATTCGACGTGCTAGAGAAAAGAAGGTTTGCACATCGAACGGTTTTTCCAAAAGTATTCGTCAATTCCATTCCTGGACCAAGGTTGATTCAAGATTGAATCTCCCCATCGTTTCTATCCAGTTGTCACAAGCTTGATCTTTTGCAAGATCTCACATGTCACCCACCAAGAGCTTGTTTGATGTTGGCTCTAGAAGGATTTCCATCTTCATTGTGAATATTTTCATATCACTCGGATGTTCTGGCAATACCACAAGGATAATGCGTAGGACTCTAAATATATACTTACTTTCCACATTGTGTGAAACAGTGAGTTTTCATTAATTTTGTGTCCTAATGAGATATTGTGGATGATCTCTTGGCTCTAGACTCAATAGTGCACATTTGGTTCCTGTGCCGGAGACTAGGGAGAGGGTCTCCTACTTCAATATCAACCATCTCTAAGAGAAAGTCGATAGATTATGTCAGTTCCCCGTGAGAATGAAACAAGCCCTTTTAAGAGGAACTTGAGTGGTTTGGGAAGTTTAGTGCAGTGCATCACTGGGTCCATGATGTCTTGTCTTCAATACCAGTGTTACCTTAGTAACCACCAGTAGCATATGAATTGAACCCGGTTTCTGCCCTAAGGTTGAATTGATGGAGGGCTATTTCTTTTCACCCTTTTATCATTCATTTATTTTTCATTCTTCAACCCCTTCAGTGCTTACCGAGACTTCATAACTAGAACCTTGTTGGGTTTATTCCAGTACTAGCTCAGTCTCAGTCTGCACTCTTCCCATTCCTCACTTTTCTCCTTTTTTTTCAATATACCTAAGGACTCTACACTATCTAGTGGATTGTCCCTGGATAGATCCCTCCGGTTCTGGCGGATCATGGGAACGAATACCTAACCTAACCATCCTTATAACTCCATGCATAAAGTAAATTGGTCGGTCTTTTGGTATTGTTCTTTCCTTCATGAAACCAATTGAAAAATCATTTGGAAAACCAATCAAGGTACTTGTGATACGAGATCAAAGCATTTTGTACCTTAATAGTTTTGATCATTTAGAAAACCTCCCCCTCAACATGTGCATATGATTTAGAAATTGTTTAGCACAAGGAGGCAAGAGAACTTTGAAATATTTTCTTTGATCACAATTTTCATACGAAAAAGCCATTTGATTTTCATTGGTAAATTCTCCCCCTCAATATGTGCATAGGATATTTGAAAACATTTTTTATCACATAGAGGCAAGAGTTCTTTTGAAGCACATCCACAATCACAAAATCCATTAAGAAAACCATTTGAAAACACAATCAAGGTACTTTATAATCTCTTTTAAAAAACTTTTGTACCTCGATGGTTTTGCTCCCCCTCAATATGTGCTTCGAGATTCGAAAGCGTTTAGCACATACGAGAGAGCAGCCTGCACAATTGAATCCAAACGATCACCTTTTATCAAATTTCATTATTAAATCACAAATTCTCCCCCGATCAAAAATATCAAACCCTTTGAGATTTTGGATCCCAAGAGATTTAATACGGTTTATAAAACATGGGAGAATATGTGGCCTGGTTTAAATACTCATCATGTTTTTGGATAAATCCTCCTCCTCAACATGTGCATTGTGTATGAAATCGTTTGGCACATGGAGGCAGGAGTGCCTTTAAAGGACTAAAACCAATTCCATTTAAATAGATTTGAGATTTAAATCACGATCTCTACCCCGATCAGAAATATCAAACCATTTGAGATTTGTGATCCCAACTGATTTAAATCATTTAGAAAAATTTAGGGAAAGACGTGGCAGGATTCAATTTTGAAAGATGACAGATAAGGACCATTTTAAGACATTAAAGATTGCTAGTGTCAGGTATGATAGTTTTTAAGAGATCTTTTAAGTAAAACAAAACAATTTCACAATCAAACAAGAACAAAAAAAATTTCATTTTGAAAGACCTTGATTCTAAAGAAAAAATCATACCATGACATAACATTAAATCTTTAGATCACCACTTATTATAGTACAAGACGGAACTTTTGTGAAGAAACATAGTTTGAAAATATTTTATTTTAAATCACTCTCCCCCTCAATCCATGACAGAAGTCAATAATTGAGTGACTTAAGTTTTGATAACATGAAGTCTGGTGATTTTCAAAAATTAGTCCAATATATTTTCAAAACAATATTTTCCATTTTCAAAACAATTTAATCAATTTATTCAAAATTGTTTAAAAATGGTATCCTGCACAAAGATACGTTAGGTGGTTGAGAAGCTTCCGTTGTTGTTGTAGGGCTTGGAAGAAAACCGTCTGCAGATGCAGTGAGACTTCTTCTTACGTTGCATTTTGAATGCCAACTGAGGTCAAATTAAGCTCCGTTTCTTCAATCACTTAGAAGAAAAACCATCTGCTGATACAGTGAGACCTCTTACGTTGCATTTATGCCAACTCTCCATTGAAGTCCAATTAAGCTCCGTTTCTTCATTTGTCAACCCAAGATATAGTTACCCTTTCCTTTCGGCATCCAATCATCTTCAATTGTTTGATCCGGATCGGGAACATTCTTTTATACCAATATACCTGCATACGTTAGTGAACACACATACAAATATATGGTGGTCGACATCACCCAAACAACAATCGACTAATAAAAGTCAATGCAACATATCAATCAGATCATATAAATGTATGGGAATAATGTGTACATCAAACTCTAATCATCTAATCCTAGCAATCATATCCTAGGCACCTAGTCCTTCAACATAGGTTAACATCATTTTTAATTAAGCATATTAGGATAATTAAGAAATCCCGTTAGATGATGTAGATTTGAAAACATTTTCCCCCTCAATCAATGGCTCATTTTCTAAAAAAGTTTAAAAGCACTGAAGTCATTGATTGAGATTTCAATTTTTATAAAAACTCTGAAACTTATTGATTTTCAAGCAACTCATTTTCCACCAATTTAGAAAACACCAAATATTTTTCTGAAGAATTTTAGACGGAAAAACATTTGTGTAGGAACAGCAGTCGTACGACATACTTTCCTCAATTTGTTTTAGGAAAAATGCACGAAGTATTTGAAAAATGTTTAGCGTAGCACTTTCCTTTCTTTAAGACCGGGTTGCTATCAGAAATAATAGCAAGCCATGGTTTAAGCGCGGGTCACAGTCTGAGATAACTGCAAGCCATCATTTGAAGCCCGGGTTACAGTCTGAAATAACTGTAAGCCATATTTTGAGACATGTTTAGAAAAGAATATTTACACCTCCTGCTCGAACTTCATCTATGGTCCCGTGCCATTATTGAATGACATTTCTAAGACCGTAGATGTTATCGATACCAGAAGACATGTCATAGAAAAACATATTTTTGGTATTTTTCAAATTTTTCTGATTTTTATGGATTTTTGTTGGTTTTATATTTTTCTATTTTCTTTCTGTTGGTTTTATATTTTTGTATTTTGTTTTTCGAATAAATATTTACAAGGATAGAGTAGATGATATAGTTTAAGAAGATGATGATACGAGTACCGAGATAAGGATATTAAGCAGCCCCGTTGTAGAAGATAGAAGTCATCATCCCTAAAACTTTCACCACCAAAGCTTTCGAGGCTCTTCCATTGAAGAAAGAAATTGAACCATCTGAAAGTGAGACTTTGGCAGCTTCCCCCCAAACCGAAAATCCTTATGTTGAGCAGATTCGAAGCTATATTTCAAGCTTGCCTTAGCCAGGTGCACAGAGATGCACACCATAATCATAAACCCTGCTGCTCCATTTAAGACCGATGATCGAGATTCTCCGTTCGAGGTTATATCATCCAATAGAAGAACAGCAACGTATCATCTCACACATAAAATAATCTTCTCAAATTTCATAACCACTGAAGTCTGAAGCAATCCATTCCAAAAAAGGTGTCAAGAGACCACTTCCCCCACGTAGTTGAATTGATGCAGTCAGTTTCTTAGACTAGAGCTCACGAACCCGAACACACAAACCCTAAGACAAAGAAACTTATACCATCGAAGTAGCAGATTAAGTCCAATAGCTAAAGAATAACCCCGATGTATACTTTTCTCTCTTCCTGAAGAAAGTGCATGAAGCTCAAGAACCCGAAGTACCCGAATGCCCAAAGAGAGAACAACCGATAACATTGAAGAAGCAGGCCGAATCACTGATTATCTCTGCGGATGACAATCTCTACGGATGTCCACTCCGGAATAAGTGATTATATCTCTGAATCACATATTAAGCCCTCAAGTGAGACAGCTGAGCATCCCCAATGTACACAATCTCTATCATCACACACTTGTGTACCTCTTTTAACTTCAGAAACTTTCTATTACATCACTTCCTCATGTAGTTGGAATAATAACACCAAAAGCCTCGATGAGTAAAACCTTGAGATTCTCTGCGGTCATGACAAATGTCTTCCCGGGATATCTTCAATCACTTAGAAGAGTTAAGTTCATCAAGTTTACTCGCCATGAGTCAAACCTTGAGTTTCTCTGCGGTAATAACATTTGTCTTCCCGGGATATCTTCAATCACTTAGAAGAATTAAGTTCATCAAGTTTACTCGCTTTGTGTTTAGATGTGAGTCTCCTTCCCCGTTTCTGGTTTTGATGATTCAGAATCAGCAATACATAATAAGCCCGTATACTAGAAATTTTAGAAGAACTTTTGAACTCTTGTGAGAATCAACTTGCTGAAGACTCTCTCTGACTATTTATATCAACCATTCTGTAGACAATTTGAAGTGACCACTGAAGAAGAAAACCCGTTATACCATACTTGAAACTGAAGTCAACTTCCCCACATTTGTATCTTAAGCTTGCACCTAATGATGGAAGAACGGTGTAGAGAATTTATGCTTCAAGCAAATCTCTAAGTACTCACTACCCAAACAAAGTATGAGACATTAACACCTCTTGCGTTTATCCACACCGTCATATGCGTGTGACACTGAGTAAAACAAAGTAACTCCTAATAGTGATAGTTAACCAGGTCTTCAACCATCCACCTCGACTGCTGGTAACTAGATAAGCCAAGTCTTCAACTCAAATTCTTAAGCCCGAGCAAGTTATGAAATAAGAACACGCCTTTGTGAAAGTCAACTTCAATCTCAAATAAGTGATAAATGATTAACTCCGAAGTAATCACCTTGTGTCAAATGTCCAACAATAGTCAATATCAACGTCTCGAGTAGTCACTGCTAAAGAATATGAGCACGTCTAATTGGGAATTGAATCTGACTTATAACTTTCTCCCAATTAGTGCTCTCCCCTAAACCGACAATCTGTTTGATAAATGCCCAAATTAAGAAGAAGTCTTTAGATCATTAAATGCAACTCGTCTTTAGTCTTCTAACATGTAGCAGAAAATGTAGAACAGACTGTAGACTCGACCTTCTTCAAGATTGTGCAGTTGGGGAATAGATAGTTAACATCTTCAACTCACACCAAAAAAGCATCCCACCAAAAAGCATCCCAATTAACTTACATCTTGCAAATCCCCTTAACTAAAATCTCTCCCAATCAAACAAGAACAGAAAGATGTTCATCAAGGAAATCAGCAATTAGGCCGCAACGAACACACAAGATGGTAACGCCAAACTACCAATCACATCAAACAAGAACAGAGAGATTGTTCGGAATCATCATGTTGATGTATACGTGAAGCATTAACCGGAAGCACTTTGTCAATAAACTCATCAATCCGAGTGAAGATGTCAACCAACGGCTCTTAGAAGAGAAAAACTCCATGTGAAGATGACCCGATAAGAAGAAGCTTGGTTCTTACATGAGTTTAGAGCCGTATGACCATTTATATTCTCAAATGTCAATCAACAATGCAAAAAATTCACACTTCTTCTCCCCCTCAAGAATTGCATACGGAGATGCCATTCTTGACTAAATAAGTGAAATCATCCAAATGTTCTATTCACACTTCTCTCCCGCAAAATCAGCACATGATGTCGCCATCTTCATTATAATTGAGCAAGTGGAATGAGAAAACAATCAGTGGTATCCCGGTTCACTTGATGACTGAAGCGCATTGAAAAAGTATGAAGCATGTTGATGAGAATGGTCATAATAAGAAGATTTCTCTTCTTCTGAAGATAATGCGCACTGAAGCGTACAAATTTTTTTCTTTGAAGTACGAGGCTTGAACTGAAGTATTCAAACGTCATAAGAAGATTTCTCTTCTTCGGAAGATAATGCGCACTGAAACGTACACATTTCTTTTCTTTGGAGTACGAGGCCTGAACTGATGTGAACAGACGTCATAATCTCTCTCTTTTCAGCTCTCTTAGCAAAACATGTAATCAACCCCATTATCATTCAGTAGGCTCTTTGTCGTGACAGCTGATGGAGAAAACCCAATATGATAAATTTGACCCTGAAGTAAACTAACCCGAACTCGTGACTTAAACTTGCACATATGAAACAAAGAGCGGTGCCGAGAATTCATGCTCCATTGAATCTCTTAAGTACTCTATACTCTTCAACCAACCAACCATCAAGTAATAGACGTACATTACCTCTTGAAAATCCACAATTGAATGTGACACTGAGCACTACAACGTAACTCCTTAAAGTGATAGTTATTTTTGTGGTAAAAAGAGCCCAATTCCCCCAGAAAATATAGACTCTCAAAAATAACTAGATTTTCAAGTCTTCGTTTTTGGAAATAAGCTCGAACAAGGATCATGAAGAATCTTCATCCATCCATCCCCGATACCTTCAGATACTAAGTACACTTGCCCGTGATAATTCACTTCAGCTTCAAATAAATAATAGTGAATTAACTCCGTTGTCACATCTTCTGGTTAAAAGCTCAATTCTAGCCTCCTTTGACGTTTGAAGTGAACTTTGATAATGGTTTTCATCCCGACCATGGTTAAAAGCACATAACCCCGTAAAACCATGTAATAACCAAACTGCCATGACAAAAATCCAAACACACATCCAATTCATTAAGTACCCCCTTTTATCCCTTCTTCGAAATAGAAAACGTAGCACCAGCATCAAATAAGATCCCGAAATACACTTTCCTTTCTCCAAGATGGTTCCATCAATACGGGATTTTACAATTCTATGGTTTAAACCGAGAAATAGGTTCTTTCGCGGGATTTTACAAAACCAAGAATAAACCGTAAGATATATCCGGAAATGCACTTTACCATTAACAGGATGTTTCCATTGTCACGAGATTTTACAGGTCTATGATTTAAACCAAGAAATAGTTTTTTTCACGGGATTTTACAAAATCAAGACAAAACCGTAAACAATGTCAGCTTGAATGTATTATGATAACTTTGGTTTCAATGAATATATGTTTTAGGGGAACATGCAGCGGTTCATCAACGGTTCATAATCCAACATCAACAACATCATCAACCATCCAATCAACACTTTGGTAAACACTTCATTCACGCATTCTGTCGGCTATTGTAGTGACCACGAGGAGAAGTAAACCCGATATGCCAAACTTGATCATGAAGTGAAATTTCCCAGATTTGTTACTTAAACTTGTACTAATCCTCGTGAAAAAGAGACGGTGTACCCAATGTACCAAACCTCTTGACATATCCTCAACTGCGTGAGACACCGAAGTGATAGCTACGTTGTGGGTCAAGCGAGAAAGAATCACAACCGTAACTAAATAGCCAAGTCTTTATCACACTCAATAAACGCCCAAACAAGTCATCTTCGCGAAAGGGTAGAAAGAAAGAAGACGAAAAATAAGTAAACGCGCCCGGAAGACCTCAATTCAAATCCAAATAAGAAATATCGTCCAAACAACCCCGTAGTTAACCTTTTTCAAATATCAACTCAAGCCGCAACATAATATCCTTCGTGAAAATGTATAAACCAGCGTACCAATCAGCATAACACAACGATTCTCATCATCACACCAAATCTCATTATCACAAATCATTGCATGTATTCAAGCCCACTTTCGTTCCAAAAAAATGAAAGCCTAAGTACTTTATGATCCAAAACCCGTTCACAATATATCCCCCGTAAAATAATCACTCCAGCCCATGAAATTAGTTCCACTTCCAAAGCCGTCAAACCCAAATGCAAGATTGTCCCATTACAGGTCCAGTAGTAGCCCAATAAACAACATAATACACCACTTACCACGATTACAACATGATAGTTTAATTATTTGTTTTATTGAGGTCTTTTAAAACGGAACTTATTGAAGTGTCCAAAGAGAATAAACTAATCCATGAGATTCGTGATTTCTCATACGTTGAATGACATACGTGTCCCATGTATCGATATATCAATCAAAAAATTTTGATGCCACCATATAATTGACCAATGGTATTTGGTCCATTACACACACCATATCAATACGTCTATAAATCCATGTATAGGCCCAAAATACACCTTGGCCCATCGATACACTTTGCATCATAAAAGTACACAAACCCTAAACTTCCGGATATTAATACTCACATACCACATCATAACCTAACTACTCACAATCCCTAAACTCTCTCAAGTTTAGTCCGCCCCCATCTCAGCCTTCTCAATCAACTCGCCAAACCCTAATAAGAATCTCAACAAGAAAAACGCAACCACCATCTCTCAAACCCTAAACACATCTTAAAAATAATCCACCTCTCATCCTAAACTATCTCACGTACATCATATAATATTGATGAGATGACCACGTCATAAATACTCCTCAGGAAATACACAATCTTTACTCACCACAGGGATGGTATGAGGAGGGACGAATAAGCCATAGGGATGGCTAGAGCTGTGAATAAGGTTTCATTACAATCCTCTGACACGGTAAGGTTTTGATAATCATTTTGTTTGAGAGTCATAAACGAACCATGGAACCGATTTGACATATTTGTTAAAATCGTTTCTATAATTCGTATATTGTCAAGTCATTGGATCAATGATGATTACAAACTTCGTGTACAAGACCTTTGGTTATGATGAGCTTTTGAGTACCACGAGTTTAGTGAGGCTGAGATCTTGTTTTTATTTGAGTCGAGTCTTGGATTTGTGTTCATGGATTAGATAAGACCGAACCATAAAGAAAAAGAAATTAACCATCATGTTATTTTCTTATCTTAGTGTTCGAAAAGTATAGATTGAGATCATGAGATACGGATATTGAATGTAATATGGTTAGCTTAAGTTTAACCCCGAACCCAAGGTGAGATGAAATCGTCATGATTTTGTCTTCCCTTTAAATGGTTCGAATATCAAGAGAAGCTTGTCTTCCAAAGGCTAGATCGATGATGTAGTAGTGGATATGAATCTAAAAGGATCTTTGAGATCTCATGAGAGATTTAATTCACCACAAGACTGAGATCATTAAGATTTCCATTTTCATTTTAGTTTAGAATCTGCTTGGACTTATGATGGTGGTAAACTGAGGTTCGAGTATTTTTGGTATTTGGTATAGTGGTCATGGTCTTAAAAGTTAACTCTTCTTCATCCTTTCTATAAGTCGCTAGTCAAAATCATTGAGTCAAGTCGCTAGCCAAAATCATTGAGCCAACTCGCTAGCCAACTCGCTAGCCAAGTCACTAGCCAAGTCACTAGCCAAGTCGCTAGCCAATTCGCTAGCCAAGTTGCTAGCCAAGTCGCTAAGCTAACTCGCTACGACTTGTTAAATAACAAGTCGCTAGGTCTTTAAGGTCATTTTTAAGTCGCTATGCTCAAAAGCAAGTCGCTATGTATAAGCACAAGTCGCTACTGCAATACAGTAAATCTGGACATCTTTAAAGGACAACTCGCTAGCAAGAATATATGAGTTTTCCGACCACTTTTCCGACCAGCTTATTAGAAACAAAGAAAACTGCATAAAACTGCTTCTTTTGACTGTTTGACCAAGAAAAGTTACCAAATTCATCACATTGACAATAAAGTTTATGACCCATGTAAAGAACTGTATCTCAAAAGATGAATATTGAAGAGTTTCATAAAGAGCTGTTTGGACAAAAGATGTTTGGACAAGACACATGATAGGTTACCACATGACAGTTTTGACCAAAAGAGATATCCAAAAGCATGTTACAAACAGATTCTCACAAGAATAGGAACAAGAAAATTATTCCGACCATAACAGATAGTAACAAAACAGTTAGCAACATGAACCAAAACAAACCATAAACAACAACCATGGTACGAACCACACAAATCAATACAACATAAAAAACCTTGGCTCTTGATACCAATTGTTAGGATCCAAATATTATTGTGTTGATGATTCGGGTGGTCTTGGATGATCAAAATACGTGTTTGCCATAGTTAGAGAGTTAGTAGAGAGAGAGGGTGTTCTTGCTAGAGGTTTACACAAATGAAAGTTTAGATTAAAATGAAGCACCACCCCTTCCATGGATGGAAGGGGTATTTATAGTAACATAAGACACGACCTCCTAACGGCCTGTGGATCAGGGATACAGTGGGTAAAGACCCGTCCTTCCTCCACGGTGTTGCACTACGCTAAACTAAACTAATAACTAACTAATAAACTGATAAATAACATAACTAATGATTTGTCTACGAGCTAACTTATGCTAGATAGTAGTTGGGGTGACCGACTCTTCAATACTGGAATTTTCTAATTCCTAACATTTCCAAAACGTACGGTTCCCATGAATTTCTAGACGAAATTGATCAGCAGCTTCAGATTCCCGGTCATGTGCTTGGAGCAACCCGAGTCGACGATCCAAAGAAAAATTTCGATAACCTGCCAGTAACAGAAAAAGAATATTTTGGAAACCGTTGTGATTTTGGTTCCTTTGGGTTAGAGGTAAAATTTTGATCACACTCAAAGAGGTTTGCTACAGGGAGTTCTGGTTTATCACTCATTTTACCATTCTAGAGTGTGAAAGTTCTACCTGTGGGTTTCCAAATATCATCCCTAAAGTAAACACTATGGTTCTTGTCAGTAGTGAAAAGCCTAAGTTTTGCAACTAGTCTTCCTACTTGTTTAGCGTAAGATCTTTTTGGAACGTTCTTCTTAACAGGCTTATCATTCACATTCGTAGAAACACAATCATCTTGAACATTAATTAAAGATTTCTTGCAAGTTAAACAAAGAGATTCAACACATTCATTAGACTTAGCAAGTTTCACAGGTTCAGTACATTCAGATGAAATGTCTTTCTTATTAAAAAGCGGTAAATTCCTAGGGTGTTCTTCTACTTTCTTCTCTTTATTCAAGCAACTACTCCTAGAGGCAGTCGAGACTCTATTGTTCCTTGTATTGCTTTTAGGCTTTAGTCTGCTGCTCCTAGAGGTGCTTTCTAGTCCTGTAGAAGGTAAGGCACACGCATTAGGATTCACATTTTTATGAAGGGAGGTGGTTTCAGATTTCCTAGTCTCTTTAGAGTGCTTTTCTAAACTTATGGCATTTGTTCCATATGTTTTAGATGTGGAGACAGACGCATTAGTGGTACTCATCTTAAAAAGGCCAGGTGCTAAAACTTTTGGTTTCTCGATAACCGCTTTTCCTTTATCAACAATTAGTTTAGGCAAGGCATGTGGAGTGACTGGTTTTGATGAGACATTTTTCTCATTGACTTTTGGAGGAGGCATAGAAACAGACATTTTTTGTTTGGAAACCGGTTTGGGATCATTTGCTTTTTCCTCAGTCAATGGTTTTGTAATCACAGTTTCCACTACCTTTCCTTTTTTACTTTCCAGCTGAGCCCTCAAAAGATCATTTTTCGCTTTCATGTCATTGTAGGCACGCTCATACGACAATTTGTCATATTTGCATTCCTCAGTTTTTCGATCAAGTTGTTTAAAATATGACACATTTTCTTTTTCAAGTTTTTCAAGAGCTTTTTCATATTTTGAAACAATTTCGGAGGTCTCAGACTGGAGTCTTTCATGATCTTCAACAGAATATGTTTGAAAAATGATGGACATAATATCAGTAGTCAGAACATCTTCGAAGAGAGAATCACTTAAATTTTCCAAAATTTTGATGTGTTCAACACTTTCATTAGCTTGCTTTACCAGGGATTTATGGTCCTTGACAAATTCAGCTGTTTCTTTCACAAATGCTTGTTCAAAATGAATTACCCTTGAGTTGATGTTATTCAGCTGAGGGGCAATTTGAGTTTCAAAAAACTTTTTCTGTTCATTATCAAAACTATTAAACCAGATGTTTGTTGTAATATTGGTTTTAGTTTTAACAGTCTCTTGAAGATCTGCAATTCTAGTTTTCACATTTTCTAAAATACTTCAGCGCATCACTTGTGTTAAAAGGATTGTTTGAAGACATTTGTTCCATGTTCGAAAGAGATTTGGATACAACAACTGGTTTTGAAACTGATTTTGAAACAGGTGTTGACACTTTGTTTGAAACACTTGGTGTGGTGGAAAACGTTGATTGTTCTTTATGAGAAACAAACGAAATACCATTAACTTTGTTCCATTTGTTATAATCAATTGGTTTGATTTCCGGATGTTTTTGTTTCATTTTTGATCTACTCTCCTCAGATAGTTCCAACGTTTCAAGAGAATCATGTACAATTATGGGTTCATGCAAAGGTTTTCCATTGTTCAACACATTCCGTTTTTTCTGAGCTTGCTTGAGGAAACAAGGAGGTGTGTTACCAAGAGCCATTCTATGCATAGTATGAAAAATCGGATTTACTTGATTAGAAATCATCTTGTTTGTTTTAGCGGAATGACCCGTTGTAAGAAGCAAATTATCCAATGTTTTGATAGTTTCATTGTTATCCAAAATTTCATCAAGAAGAGAATCTTCTACTTTTGAAAATTCAGCAATGAACTGTTTCTTCTCTTTTTCAAGATCAGAGAACAGTGCTTTTTGTTTAGAAAGTTGGTCATTTAGATCAGAAATTTCCTTGTTTAAAGATTTTATTTTCAAGTTCAAATTCACATCAAGTGTGTCATACTTGAGTTGCAATTCTTTTTCTCTTAAAACAGAATCTCGATAACCAATTTATAATTCTGATATTTTGTTTGTATGAAATTCAAAGGCTCTTGCGTTCTCTTTGTAACTCTCAAGCTCAGCGGTCAATTTAGCATTCGCTGCCTTAACTTCGCGATTGACCATTCTAACTTTCTCAATTTCAATGCCACAGTTATTGATTAATGATTCAAAGTAAGCACGTGTTTCCTCATCAGTCTCAGTATTTTGTGTCACACTAGCCTCCACCAGGATCCACATCTGGAGTTTCAGAGTTAGTATTGCTACAACTCGGATTGTCCAGGTATGTATCATAAGTAGGTGTTGGCGTCACAGAATGCTGTTCGTCATGAGTAAACACATCAAATATGACATTGTTATAGCATGGATCAGTGATTGGTACCTCAGATACTGCGTTGGCGTCATAGACAGGAGGTGCGTCAGAGTCAAGTGTCGTACTTAGTCTCCTGAAGATTTGCCATGAAGATGAAGTTCGCATTGATTTCCTCGAGGTCTTCCAAATCATCCACAATAGCGAAAAAATCATTTTCCTCAGCACTCAACTGCATTCCTGCTTCTTGCTTCTGTGCTAACAGCATAGCTTTCTGAAGAAACTCAGCATTCTTCTTGTGTGGCTTAGTGGGACAGTTTCGTGCCATGTGACCCACTCCTTGACAGTTATAACACTTAACCTGATTACCCTGATTCACATTTCCATACTTCCCAACGACTGGAGCTGCAACATTCCCATTCTGATTACCCACTGCTCTATTCCCAACATTTTGACCCATCTGATTACCCTGATTCGGAACCGCCTGATTACCCATGTGAAATCCAGTAGCATATCCCTGCTGATTCCCAATAACTCCAACCATTTGTCTTTGATTACCCATGTTCACACCCGGCTGTGCAATTTTCTTGTTGCGAGTGTTTGATGAAATCCTTTGGTTGTTGTTAGTTGGTGTGGAATAGCGACTTCTGAATGCTTTACCCAATAAAGAAAATACCTGTAGCAAGGCTTCTTCTTGTTCAGTTTCAGGATCAGTGATTCCTTGTTCCTGGTATTGTGGATACTGTTGTTGTTCAATGACTTGTTGTTCTGGTGGATAGAATTGTTGTTGAGGGATAACAGCTTGTTGTTGAGAAATGTATTGCTGCAAGTTGTTGTTATTGGAAGATGATGAAGTTTGTTGTTGTGTATTCACTGAAGTTTGAGTCTTTGCAATAAGTGCCAATGGATCATGATTCTTTGCCAATCTTTCTTTCCTGACTTCATTCACTTCAGCTTGGTTTTGTTTCAGAAAATCGTTTAGTTGATCAAAGTTCACTTGATGTAATTCTTTTATTTGGTTGACAATAGTGACATATCGTCCCCATTCTTCTGGAAGATTGTTCAGGAACTTGATGTTTTGAATGATAGTTCTTGGTGCTAACTTGTTTCTGATAAGCTCATTCATCAAAGTACAAAACCTTCCATAGTAGGATTCAATGGATTCTCCTGGAGTTGAAGTGAACTTTTCCCATTCAGTTAGCAGCTTGTTCTCCATGTCTTGTTGACCAATTTCTGTTCCATGACAAAGCCGTCTAACACGTTCCCACATATCGAAAGCAGTTTCACAACTGTCTATAGTAGCAAAGATGTCTCTTGTTAAACCCAGTTGGACAATATGAATTGCCATGTCATCTGCATCGACTTGTTTCTGATCCTCTTCAGTGTATTCTGATTCGTTTTGAACACGAGAAGATGGTGGGATGGGAGGTGTTGCATTAGCATTTCCAGGGATTTGGACTTGTCGAGGCTTGAAGGGTCCATTCTGAATGGATTGAATCATCAGTTTTCCATTAGGTTTGGTCTTGATGTAACGAAGCATACGACTTGTCCATTGAAGATAACCACCTTTTTCCAACATAGGACGGTTTTCTGCACCGGCTGCATGAATATCTTGTTGAGTTGCCATTGATGAAGGTATGATCTGATAAAGTTGATGTAGGATCGATTCAACGATAAAGGAGTTGTGTTTAAAAAGATATTGCCGTTTGAAGTTTTTCTGAAAGTCGTACTCGTGAACTTGGTTCTTAGGTCCTAAAAAAAATTTTCTCTCAAAATTTGAAATTCACTATAAAATTCAATTCTAAGGTCGTATGAAAAATTTGAGTTATGACAATTTTGACGCCAAATTTGACCGAAAAAATTTGAATTTGGGTCCAAAATTTTGAAATTTTGACCAAAATTTTCCAAGTTATACCAATTTTTTTTTTATTTTTAATTTTTTATAAATAGAAGAGCTTAGGCATAGACACAAGAAGTTACGAGTAGACTATGGTGCTTAGGCGTAGGCAATAGACTTAAGCGTAGGATCTTTATGCGTAGGAAGCTTAGGCGTAGAGATTGTGCTTAGGCGTAGAGAGAACTTACGCGTAATACCCAAGTTACGCGTAACAATAGAGTTATGCGTAGACTAAAAACTTAAACTTAGAATCCTTATGCGTAGGATTTACTTATGCGTAAGACAAGCTTAGGCGTAAGAAAATACTTATGCGTAAGAAATTATACGCGTAAGATTTAGCTTATGCGTAAATCTAGGGTTTTGCCCAAAAATCCTTTACACTATCACAGTGTAAAAGATATCCAAAAGTCGAAGTGTTCCACAAACTTATCCAAGTGAGGGAAGCACTGAGTCACCGTTATAGCTCGAAGAAACTGCACAAAACTCTTATGCGTAGAAAAAGGGTTTTGACTTTTCTTACGCGTAAAAATAGGGTTTTGACTTACGCGTAAAAAATTTCCAGTGATTCAACCGATTTCTGATGCACAAACAGCTTCCAAAATACTCAAATAACACGAAAGTATTGACCTTAATCACCTAAAGTGCCTTTTATGCTTATGCGTAGAAATGAACAACGAACCAAACACGAGCTTAAAAATGAAGAAAAACACGTAAAGCTTTGAACTTTTTGCAAAAAACTGAAACTTTAGCACCAAATAAACCTTGAACCACACGAATCTTGAATATTTAAGTGCAAAAATTAAAGTTTTAAGCGTGTCAAAGATGTATAACGAGAGCTTTATGCGTACAGTACCAAACTTCAAAACAAACACAAACACTCCTAAACCATTGTTAGGCGATTGATACCAATTGTAGGACCTTACAATTATCAACCTTAGTCACAAACCCACTTAACGAACACAAGTATCACCACGTGAAACCACGCTGCGCGTAGAACACTGTTCAACACAAACACAAACGTTAAGCTTAGAAGAAAGAAATAAAGATGAGAAAGATGGTGACTTAAGATGTAAACAGTGTATGTATGTAGAGAAAGATGAAAACAATAAGTTGTATATTCCAAAGAAAACACACACACACACACACTCAAGCACACCCCTCAAATGACCATTTGAGGGGTATTTATAGTACAAGTGACTTGATGCCCTAAAAGGCTTTCTATGGGCTTTCGTGGGCTGGACATGTGTTGGATTGGAGATAAGGCAAGCTTAACTAAACTACTACCCATTTAGCTTAGTCCAATCCACGAGCCCGTTGACTATTCTATCACGATATCTAACACACTATATAAAGTTCCTAAATGTGAATGACCATCACTTCTAATAAAAACTATTAAGGCTAACAACTACGACTACGAGCTTTCTAACGAATACATATACTTGAGGTGACCGACTCTTTAACTACTGGATTTTCTAAATCCTAACATTTAGTTTTTCGTTGATTACTCATTCATTCATTATCCTTATGTGATTCATCCGACTACCATACTATACTCTATTTCATTGATTTGTCATACTCTCATTCCATTTTGGTTGACTACCAAGCTTATACTTCAGATTACCACTTCATCCGTTTACCCTGGTATATTATATGATTAATATGTGACTATCTTTTTACCATGCTATTATGTGACTAATTGATTCACCTGTTTGCCATGCTAGTATGTAATTATTTGACTCGTTCGTTTACCATGTTATACCTCGTTCAGTTATTAGTATTCCTATTTGCTATTTGTGACTACCTTTCTTGTACTTTTGGTTTGTATTTTTCCGTTGCTTACGATATTGGTTTGGCTTAGTAATTGATGCTTACCTAACTTGTTGATCTGCCATGTTTACACTTCGGTTCATGCTACTAGTTAATGAAGGAATACGGTTTGACTTATGTTATCTGTCTAGTTGACTTGTTTAGTTTGTCCATGCTATATTCTTGTTTAGTTAATTTATTCAATTATGATGTTCGTTTGGTATTCCTACCTGATACACGTGACTATCATGCTTATACTGTTGTTAGTATTTCCGTTGGTTATGATACTTGTTTTGTTTATTAACTGTAGGTTATCTGACTTGTGTGATTGCCATGCTTACTGATAAGGATTTAAAATGTACACCTTTAAGGGGTCATTTAAGCCCTTAATCTCCTACTTTTATATCTATTACTGCTTAATTTCGTTCCTTTTCACTTTTTAGGTCTCTTGGAATCAAAATGCTGGAATGATGCATTTTTGGACGAAAAAGAGTGAATATATGAAGAAAATGGCTAAGTCAAGATCAAGACACTCAATCTGCTGGAATTACACCTAACGGCATCCCAAACAGAGGGCGACCCCGTCCCTCTTTATGTAATTTGATTTGTGACGACTCAGTAGCGATTTTACTAATTTGCACCTGAAGGCGTCAGGCTTTGAAGAGTAAGGGCGTCACGAAGACTTTTCTTCTCAGACGGCCTAGATCCAGATTCAGACGACGTCACTGCTGAAGACTGACGGCGTCACAACCACAACGTAACGCCGTCCCAATGATGACTTGGCCAGGACGAAACCATAATGACGGCGATATGACGGCGTCCCAACTATAAGGTGACGCCGTCGCAGTTGTAAAATTATATATAGAAATCGAATTTTTAGAATTTTAGGAGGTAGACTTGTGGAGTAAAAACCTAAAACGATTTTGTTCCGGTTTGGACAGTATCTTAGGGTTCTCATACCCTATTCTACATCAAGATAAGTAATTTACTTCATTGATTTCTTTATGTCTTCGATTGTATGTGTGTATGCTTGCATGTTTAACATGTCCGGCTAAATTTCTTGTGTGTTTGTTTAGATCTATGAAACCTAGTTATTAATTATTGATTGGTTGTCTCTTATCTTAATTGTAATTGGCTTAGGAGTGCAATAGGCCTATCGTTGTGTTTTTAATGCTTGAGTAATCTTTGTGAACCTTAGTTTATAACCTCCTAGCGTAATTGTAGACTAAATATCCAAAGATAATATTAGAGTTAGTTTATGAATCCTAGAGATTTTGTAGGCAATAACCTTAAGGTAGTCTCAAAGAGTTAGGGATAAAAGCATACCCTACGACCTTAGAAAACACAACGCGTTAAGAATAAGGACATAACAATTCAATCATCAATAAAAGATAACTAGGGAGTAATAGTATCTAGGTAGACACATTTTTAATCATCATACGAGCACACATCAATAGACATAGACTAACCCTTAGTTTAGATATTTAGATAAGTAGAGTAATCGGTAGAAGTACCAACCCCCAAATCCAAACCCCGAGATTTTACCCTTAGCTTTCTAAAAAATATAAAAAGATAAAAAAAAAATAATCTTCCTCAACCTCAAACCTTAGCGTAGTACATCTCTCACTAGCATTCCTACTCCCCTAGAGAACGATATAAATACCCGAGGCTTACCCAATACTACACTACAACGATTAGGTTCACTGCCTAGGGTATTGAAAAACTTGCTCGACGAAAAGGAAGTTCCTTTGACCCCGAACGCGTTATACGCGCAACAAGTTTTTGGCGCCGCTGCCGGGGAATAGAATAGCTAGTTAGATTTCCATCTCGTTTAGGTTCCCTTGCTTGATTCCTATCAAGTAAGACTTTTTCTCATTTTTAGCTTCCTCGTAGTCTATCCCCCTTCTTCGTGACTTTGTTAGTAATCCCATCACTTTTCGTCATGAAAAGTGATAACCCACCACCAAACCAGCCATTTCCCCCCGCCAACTCCCTTAGACAGCTTAGAACCCGTAGTTCCACCAAAAACCTTCTTGAGCCCTTTGCCAAACCCGATAGAGAGCTGTATAAGCGAAGAAGAGCTCTCAATGAGTCGGGACCACAAGGCACCACCATCGATTTTGATGAAGTCGTGACTAACGAAGAGTCCACACATTCCCACAAGTCTCCTGAAACCATCAACAATGATAATCTGAGCCAACATAGCGAGGAAATCCCCGCTACTCCTATCAATGAACCCATCAATGAACCAAAGGCAAAAGCCCTTAGAGAGTACTCCTCTCCCACTTCATCTGGATTTACCGGCACCATTGTCTACCCTTCCGAACAGATCAATGAGGTGTTGCATGCCACCGACATTTGGCTTCATCCAGAATGCATGTCAATTTCACGTATCCCACAACGAAAACCTAATTCATCATATCAAACAATTTTTAAAAGTTGTGGATACTATCTATGCTGACGGAGCATCCAAAGAGACATCTAGACTCCGGTTTTTCCCATTTTCTCTTCAAGGAAAGGCCAAAGAGTGGCTCGATAAGCTTCCTCCAAGGTCCATCTTCACTTGGGAACAACTCATCACCAAGTTTACCAAAAAGTTCTTTCCTCCTGGGAGAACTGTAACTATCAGGAGCGAAATCTTTCACTTCCATCAAATTGATGGAGAATCTATCGTTAACTCCTGGATTCGTTTCAAAGACCTCATTCAACAAGCCCCACACCATGGTATAAACCTTTGGTTGCTTGTCCAAATCTTTTACGACAATGTCTCCCACGATGATCAAAAAGGGATTGACTTCTCAACTGGCCGAAAACTCTCCAATCTCAGTGCAGAAGAAGGATGGGATTGCATTGAGGAGTATATCCAAGACCAAGACAATACTTGGAACGAGACTGTGAATGTAATGAGTATCTCTGCCACTTCGAATAATCGCCCATTATCTCTCGACGATCGAATGAAGAGGGCACAAGAGAAGCTCGCGTACCTTACAAAGTCGCAAGAACCTAAGAGGTTGTTTAACCCATACCTTATATGCGACATCTGTGGAGGGTCCCACGTGAGCGATGAGTGTGACGATACACACCGCGAGCGAGCTCTCCTTTCTAGCCATGATATCTATGATGACTGATATGTTCGTTTTCGTAGTTCAGATATTTTCGAAGAAATACAAAGGTATGTATTTCCCCGGGTCGTTTTCCCAACGAGGGATGAATGGAGTTTTAAACTCACGTCGCGTGATTCGGGATTTGAATGGGTAAAAAGGGATTTTGGTGATTTTTAAACTATGGGGCAAGGAAAAGTAAAGGGAAGCAATTAAAACTCCTAAATCTATGGTGCAAACAAGTAAATTACAACTAAGCATGCAAATAATAACTAAAACGTAACTACTAAAATGTAAATTAAAATGCAAACTAAACTATTTAAACTTCTAAAAGTGAACTAATAATTTCTAACAGCTAAAAATATGATTTGAAAATTATTGGAAATTTAAAACTAATTTTTTTGGTTTTTCTTGATTTTATTTGCAATTAAAAACTATTTTTGGACTTCTAAAATAGATTTAAATTGCTAAAAATTATAAAAACTCACAAGAAAATTACAAAACTATTTTTCAAAAATCTTAACTAACTAAAACTAATTTTCAAAACTGAAATTACATTTTTCTTATTTTTTCTCAATTATCTATGAATTTAAAACTAATAAAATGTCTAGAAAATACTACTTTAGCTAAGAAAAATATGGAAAAATACTTTTTCTAACTCTTTGATTTTTTTAAACCTAATAAAATTAATTTTGTATTTTTCTGAACCTTTTCTGAATTTTTTGAATTAAAAGCTACTTAAAAAGTACTAAAAACTGTTTTAAATGCAGATAAATTAATAAACAAACTAGGAAAATTATGAAAAATTATAGGAATTATCTAAATGCAATTATGAACCTATGAAAATTATCTAATGCAAGATGAGAACACAGAATAAGTAACTGAATAAGGTCTGAAGTGAATAAGCAAAGAATGAATAAGCTAAAAGCTCTTAAAAGGCCACCATAAGCTATAGCAGACTAAACTAAGCCTAAAACAGCTATAATCAACCTAAAGAAACTATTCAAACTCAAAGAAGCTCAAGTTACAAGCAAATAAGCATATGAGCAGATTCTATCCATAATGCCAAACAGCCTTAAACTAGCCACATTAAGCACAAGTTTAACCTGAATTAGAAAAATCCTAAAATTAAACTAAAATTAGCTTGTTAAAGACAACCAACCAGAGAGCTTAATTCCAAAGTTTCAGCTCAAAAGGACTTAGTATGAAAGAATTAAAAATAAAAAAACTAGATCTACTTTGGGCATAAATTGACTAACAGCTATGCATAAAAGAACTTATTGCATACTTATTTAGCTACTAAAAAAGGCTCCTAAGGTGCAATTTAAAGGGAAACTAAGGTAAATTATACTAAAGGCCTAAAGTGGAATAAAAAGTTATACTAAACTCACATCAGAATAATCAGAAATGCAATCCTAAAATAAGCAGATAAGGACAATGCTACTGATACATGAAAGAAACTTACCAAACCATCACCTTCAAGATCATTGCCGCCTTAGTAAATGAATTTACTGATTTTTTTCCTTTTGGGAATTGCTAAACCACTTATTGAACATGCATTTTTTAATTTTTGTAGATTTTATAAAACACTAAAAGTTAACAAACTTTGCTTGAGAAAACTGCTCATTCCCACTGTTTTAACTTATCTTGTCAGAATAGGAAAAACATTTAAAATCATAGACTGAACTTGGGACTTGAAAACTTAGACTGAGAAACCTTTAAAACTGATATTACCACTAATCTAACCTAGATTGAGCACATCTACAAGTTTTGAACTCTAAAATTTGAATCAAACCAAACGCTGCCTTTAAAAACTCAAAATGCACTTAAACTACATGAACTTAATTAAATTCAATCTAAACTGAGTTGGAATTATCAAACAACCATTAAAACTCAAATTTTAACCATTTTAACACAGAAATTTATCTAAAACTGCTTTGACTTGTACTTTTGACTTTCATTGACTTTTTGAAGAAAATGAGGTTAAGAACAATTTAATTCAGAAATAAGCTCACATAAGCTTATATGAGCTTGATGAGTAACAAACAAAGACTTTAAACTAATTTGAGATGAGAATGCATAAAATTCAAATTGACAAGTAATTAATGGAAAAACTAGAATTGTATTAATAACAGGAAATTACAAGATTGGCATGTAATCACAACTGAAAATTACAAATTATACTATGGAAAGCAGTTTAAATGACAAGAAATAAAAAAGGCCAAAATTCCTCTAAGACTTGAAAATTTGGACGAATTCTAAGTTGTGTTGAAATGGGTTTTTATAGCAGATGCCAAAGCTTTCAGAAGCTCCTAGATGCTCAAATCATGGCCATTGATCTTCTATCTCGTCAGTTCTTTCAATCTACACCTTTGGATCATTTGAATGAGGTGTTATAACCAATGAGATTGCTCCAATATGCCACGCTGGCTATCCTGAGGTCACATTCTCTGACATGTCAGGCAATCCTTCTAGAAGTGTACTTAAGTGAGGTAATTATTGGGATAGCAATGTAAATGGTAAATGGATGGTGAACAGTAACAACTGGGTTAAGGCGCGTATTTTGGGTGTTGGGTATTTTTTTATTAACGTTTGACTGGGTGAGGATTGGGAGTTGACCGGTGGGTAATTAAAGGGGTCACGAGGGGTTTAGTGGTTATTGGACGGGTTGGATGGGAGTTATAAGGAAATGATCTTGGGTTGTTGGGCTTTAAGAGGGTATTATTTGATATTGGATTTGGTTTTGATAAAACATGTACCCATTTTATTTACATAAGGATCATTTATATAAATCTTGGAAATCATAAGGACCGAATATGTAAATAATGAAAGGGTGAGGATGAATTGGGTAAGTGGGATAAATGAAAGTTATAAGGGTAAATGTGGGAAAGTGATGGGTATTTTATGTAAAGATGGGTAATTTGAGGGTGTGTTGTGTAATTTGGTAAAGTTGAAGGGTAAAAAGTGAAAACTCCCAATAATGATCCAGAACTCCGTAACTTGACTTTTTAAGCATCCAAATCCCATAAAATAGCATCCTGGCATCGGCTTTTGCTTTCTTATCATTCTCGTGCTAGGTTTTCTTCGGTTTTGGCTTTCTTTTGTCTGTTTTGTCATATTCATACCTGCACATGCATAAACTCAAGAAACCAACAAATATTAGACATAAACGGCTCTTTCTTGGTTATTTTGGGTCTATTTTGGTAAAGAAATGGTATGTGTTTTAACATATACCAATGACCATTCCCTGTTGGGAATTATGCGAAGTAGGATTTCTGCTGTCAATACTGCCGAAGGATTTATGCGAAGTAGAAGCAGAATCTGCTGAAGAAGAGATTCTGCTGAAGTATAGAAGCCGTGCCGTGTTTCTGCTGAAGGGTGGAAGCTGACTAGGATCAGCATGCGCTTTATTATTTAAATGCTAACCCATCATTATCTTTGAACGGCCCGAGGTTAGCATGGGTATTATTGTACTGCTCAATATTGTTTAGTGTTTTAGTCATTAAATGCATGCTTGCATGTTTAGTCGATTGAGTAGTAATAGTTTAGGGTTCCTTGTCTATAAAAGGAACTTCATAGTTTGTAATAGATAACTCATCTGAAACATAGTGTTTCAGTTAATAAAAGATCCATAGAGGATCTAAGTGTTCTTAGTTATAACAACTTGTATTTACTTTCCGCTATAGAATACTAGTTGTAGAGATTTTCTATTAGTTTGCTTATGATTACATAGGCAACACTAACGATCCACGAGTGCTCAAGATCTGTCAAGGTCTGTCTGTGTTCAACAAGTGGTTTCAGAGCCTCGAGAAAGTCTCTACGATACTGAGAACCATTTTTTACCTCACCCCCCTTACAACCAAAAACATATTCAACATGCCTGGAACTGATGATGAATCTGAAGTCACCAACAACAACATCAAAAACACCACCTCTATGCAGCAACTTAGTCTCTCCAACAGTAATGGTAAGTTTCCTTATCTGAAAAAGGAAGAATATGATCTGTGGACCATGAAGATGCAGAACTGGATCTCCAATATTGATTGGAATTTGTGGGAGATTGTGAAGAATGGAAACAGTCTGAAGAAGACTATCCCAGATCTTGATGGTAAGTTTACCATTGCTCCTCCCAAAACTGCTGAAGAGATTCTAGCTGTGCAAAGAGAGCACAAAGTAAGAACCATCCTTCTTCAAGCTATTCCTGAAGATCACTTGGGTGATTTTCACCACATGAATGATGCAAAGGACATATGGATGGCTCTTAAAGTAAGGTTCGGTGGCAATGAAGAGTCCAGAAGAATGAGGAAGTCCATGCTGAGACAACACTTCCAAGAGTTCAATATTTCTGAAGAAGAAGGTATCCACAAGGGATACGACAGGTTTCACAAGATTTTAAGTCAGCTAAACCAGCTGAATGCAAAACTTGACAATGATGATTGCAACTCCAAGTTCCTACGATCTTTGCCTCCATCATGGTTACATGTCAGTATAGCTCTTAAGGCTAAAGGTGGTTGGACATGCTCACTTTTGATGAGCTGTACAACAAACTCAAATCTCTTGAACCTGATGTCAGATCTCCCTACCGTGCATCCTCTTCTGGTCATACAGCCTTTGTTGGGACATCTCACTCCAATATGATGATGCATGCTCCAAGTCCAACTTACTTACCATCATCATCTTATCGTCCCACTCCATCACATCCTCAAGCTAAAACTGGAAGTATAATGGAGGATGTTATTCATTCATTTGTTGCTGATTATGATACTCAGCAGCATCTTGTATATGAAGACTTTGACCAGGTGGACCCACTTGAGATGGAGGAGATGAATCTGAAATGGCAGGTGGCCATGCTTTCAGTAGATATCAAAAGGTTTGAAGAGAAGTCAGGAAGAAAGTTTGGGTTCAAGGGAAAAGAACCAGCTCGTTTTGACAGGAGAAAGGTCAAGTGTTTCTCTTGTCACCAGATGGGTCATTTCTCAAGGGAATGCAAAGACAGGAAGAGTGGAGAGGGAACTAACTACAATTCCTATCAGCAGAAACAGAAGGAAGCCAGTACTTCAGCAGCTCTTGTCACCTTGGATGAACAGGTCAACTGGGCTGTACATGAACCTGTGAATGAGGAAGCTGCTAATACTGAGAAGCTTGGATTGCTGGCAAGGTGTACTTTAGAAGATAGGCATGATCAGTTTGCCTTGATGGGACTCTCTCAGGTACACAATTGTATATTTGGTTGTAGTGAAAGATACAATGAACTTAAAGAAGCTTATGATACTATGAAACCTAAATACAATGAATGCTATGTTGATAATGAAGCTTATAAACTTTCGTTAAAAACATTAGAAAGACAAAAGGTATGGTTTCAGAAGAATCATATAGCTTATGAAGAAAAGATAAAGGTGCTACAATTTGATCTCGATATTGCAAACATTAACTTTAAACGCACTGAAAAGGAAAAAGCTGATACTATTACTGAGAATCTAGATCTTAAAGAGAAACTTGCTGAGGAAATAGCTAGACATAAAAAAAATGGTTGATATCAGGTGACAATCTAGCTAGAGAACTCTATAGTAGTCAGTCAGTGAACTCTGGAATAGGTTTAGGTTTTCAAAAGTATGTAGGATTGGAAGCTAGGCAAGATGGGCGTAAATCTACACCTGCAGGCTTAGAACACTTTAAAAAGTAAGGTGATTTACATGTTGTCCCTGGACCTATTAGAGGTGAATTCATGCCCACTGACCTGTCCATTACTGTTGACTTTGATGGATCACACCATCTGTATGGCAAAAAGTCAAAAGACTTGCCTGACACCGATGCTTCATCTTATGACTTTGTCTCTTTCTCTGACAGTGACAATTCATCGGATCAAGGGTCTACTTTCAGCTGTGATTCAAGTGATAAGTCAGACCTTCCCAAGCCCTCACCTGAGCCTACACCCGAGCCTACACCCAAGCCTGCACCCAAGTCTATCTACAAGCCTTCTAGGATAGCTGCTGAGGAATCAACTTCCAAGCCTGTTTCCCCTGAAGACTTGTCCTTTAAATCTTTGAATAATAAGTCTGTTAAAAACAATTCCTTTTATGTTTCTGGTTTAAGTACTTCTACTTGTAATAGAACATCTTCTTTGTTGAATCAATCTTCCAAAAGGAAGACATGTTTTGTGTGTGGAAGTAAATTTCATTTAATTAAGGATTGTGATTTCTATGAGCAAAGATTGGGTGTATGTGCTACTCAGCAGAAACCTAGACCAGTGTGGACCAATGTTAACAATATTCCACCTTATGTCCCACAAGCTACTTATACTGACTCTTCCTGGAGGAGTTCAGCTGATAGACCTTATGTGCAACCTACTAGCCCATATTTTAAACATGGTTATTGGCCTGCATATGTTGACTCTATGAATAATGGGAAAGGATGTTGGGGTACTGTTGTCAAGTCCTCAGCAGGTTGTTCTTGGAATAATAAGGGACCTAAATATCAATGGAAACCCAAGAACAATGGTGGATCTTACTCTTTTGCTAGACCTAAATCTAATGATCCACAAGGCGGGTTCAAGTCAGCAATGACTTTAGCCTCCTCTGTATACTAACATTCTTTTGTATATATGTTTGTTTCTGTAGGATCATCCTCTTAAGCATAAAGATATTGGTATTGTTGATAGTGGTTGTTCAAGAAGTATGTCTGGAAATAGAGATATGATGCACAATTTTGTTCCTATTGAAGAAGCAGGCAATGTGACCTTTGGTGGAAGTGATGGTAGAATTACTGGGAAAGGCACAATCAAGACACCCCTACTAAACTTTGAGAATGTGTACTATGTTAGGGAACTTCAGAACTTCAACTTGTTCTCAGTCTCACAAATTTGTGACACCAAGAACAAGGTACTCTTCTCTGAAGATGAATGTCTTGTGCTTTCTAAAGAGTTCAAGCTTCCAGAAGATACTTCAATTCTACTGAGACTTCCTCGAACTCACAATCTATACACATTCAACCCCAATGAATTTCATCCTGAAGGTGACCTCACTTGTTTGCTGGCTAAAGCATCATTGGATGAGTCTAACAAATAGCATAGGATAATGGCTCATGTGAATTTCAAGACCATAAACACACTCTCTAAAAGGGGTCTTGTTGAAGGTCTACCCTCCAAAGTTTTCTCCAATGATCATAATTGTGTTGCATGCAACAAAGGGAAGCAACACAGAGCCTCCTACAAAGCTGTCACTGCAGTGAGCATTATCTCTGAGCCTCTTCAGCTGTTACATATGGATCTATTTGGTCCAACTCAAGTCAGAAGCATTGATCACAAGTACTTTTGTTTGGTTATCACTGATGGCTATAGTAGATTTTGTTGGGTGTTCTTTCTAAGGACTAAAGATGAAACAACTCCAGTGCTGAAAGACTTCATCACCCTCGTTGAAAATCAGTTGAACAAGAAGGTTAAGGGAATTCGGTGTGATAATGGGACAGAGTTCAAGAATGCTATTATTATAGAACTCTGTAGGTCTAAAGGGATAAAGAGGGACTATAGCAATCCAAGAACCCCACAACAAAATGGGGTAGCTGAAAGAAAGAATAGGACCTTGATAAAGGCTGCAAGATCAATGCTTGCAGACTCTAAATTGCCCACTATGTTCTGGACTAAAGTTGTTGGCACAACTTGCTATGTGCTTAACAGGGTCTCCATTACTAGACCTCACCTCAAAACACCATATGAACTTCTCTTTAGGAAGGTTCCAGTCATTCATTACCTCAAACCTTTTGGTTGTCAAGTGACCATTCTAAACACCAGTGATCCGTTGGGAAAGTTTGATGAGAAAGCTGATGATGGTTATATTATGGGTTATTCAGCTCACAGCAAGGCTTACAGAGTGTACAACTTATCTGCCAAGAAGATAGAGGAGACTTTGAACCTGAGATACCTGGAAGATAAGCCCAATGTTCAAGGACATGGTCATGTGTGGTCTTTTGACCTTGACTACCTAACTGATTATCTGGGGTATACTAGACATATGGCTAACCAAAGTGCAGGCTCTCAAGAATCTCCCACTAAAAATGCAGGTACCTTGGATGCTGACTCTGGAAGTGAATTTGAAGATGATGAACAACCTATACTTGTGCCTTCTTTCTCCCCTAACAATGTTGCAGGTAACACTTCTAGAGATACTTCTGCTGAGAGTGAAGATGAATCACACTATGCTGAGGACCTTGCTAGGCTTCAGACTCAAGAGTTTGCAGCTAAGCTTGAAGCTGAGAAGGTGAATGGGGAGCTTGCAAATGAGACTGTCAGTGGAAACCATGTTTCTGCTGACAGTGATGCAGTCTCTCCCATCAGTCATCAAATCTGCTGAAAGCTCGACTGTTACTACTCCTATTCCTACTAGAGTGTCCACAGACTTTGGTGAATCGTATACTCGCTTCCCAAGACCTTCAGATCTTGGAAATCATCAACCTAAATCAGGGCATTTTCACCTCACCTTCCTATGACACAACCTTTGTACCAACTGTGTCTAATCTTGAACCTACCATTGAAGTCACCCCACTGCTACTAAGAGAATCAACATAACTCACCCTCAATCCAACATTATTGGTGACATTCTAGCTCCTGTTAGAACTCGAAGGGCTATCTCTAGTCCTAAATTTGGACAGGTTGCTTTTCTCTCTTATGTCTCAAATCAGCAAAGAGACAATCACACAGACTTCAAGCATTGTCTGTTTGCGTATTTTCTTTCTCAAGTAGAACCAACCAGTGTCACTCAAGCTCTTGAAGACTCTAGTTGGATTAAGGCAATGCAAGACGAAATGCAACAGTTTCAAAACCAACAAGTTTGGATCTTGGTACCATTACCAGATGGCAAATATGCCTATTTGAACTAAATGGATTCTAAAGAATAAAAGAGATGCAATGGGTGTGGTTATTAAAAACAAAGCAAGATTAGTAGCTCAAGGTTACAGGCTAGAGGAAGGGATTGATTATGATGAAGTGTTTGCACCTGTTGCTAGAGTAGAGGCTATTCGAATTTTCTTAGCCTATGCATCCTACATGGGCTTCATGCTGTATCAGATGGATGTTAAAGGTGCTTTTCTGTATGGGGAGATAGAAGAAGAAGTTTATGTCACTCAACCCAAAGGATTTGAAGACCCAGATCATCCTAATCTTGTTTACAAAGTCGTTAAAGCTCTCTATGGACTTCATCAGGCACCAAGGGCATGGTATGCTAGGCTTTCATCATTTCTGCTGAAGCATGGCTACAGAAGAGGTGCCATTGATAAGACTCTTTTTCTGAAGAAGAACTCGACAGACATCATACTTGTGCAAGTGTATGTGGATGACATCATTTTTGGATCCACTAAAGAAGCTTGGTGCAGGGAATTTGAGGATCTGATGAAGGGAGAATTTCAGATGAGTGCTATGGGGGAGCTTACTTTCGTTTTGGGTCTCCAAGTTCAGCAGAAAGCAAGATGGGATATTTATTAGTCAAGATAAATATGTGAGGGACATGTTGAAGAAATTTGGTATGGAAGGTGTCAGAACTGCCACAACACCTTATGAAGCTCCATAAACAAAAGCCAACAATGAACCAGATCTTCCTGTGAATGTTCATTTATACAGATCTATGATTGGTTCATTAATGTAAATAACAGCTTCAAGGCCTAATATTACCTTTGCTGTGAGTGTTTGCTCTCGACATCAAGTCACTCCATTACTTCCTATCTCAATGCAGTCAAGAAGATCTTTAAGTACCTCAAAGGCCAACCTCATTTAGGCCTTTGGTACCCAAAAGAGTCTCCTTTTAAGTTAGAAGCATATAGTGACAGTGATTATGCTGGTGCAAATATGGATAGGAGATCCACAACTGGAGGCTGTCAATTCCTTGGAACGAGATTGATTTCTTAGCAGTGCAAGAAACAAACCATTGTGGCTACCTCAACTACTGAAGCAGAGTATGTTGCTGCTGCAAATTGCTGTGGACAGGTCCTTTGGATTCAAAACCAACTACTGGATTATGGATGATAATGTGGCAGATCTGTTAACAAAAGCTTTTGATGGACCAAGGTTTCAACACCTAGTGGTCAATATTGGAATGCTTAACCCCTAACTGCTAAGTTTAAGGGGAGGCATAGGCCTCAGGGGAGGCATATGCCTCAGGGGAGGATTTTTCTTTGTTTTGTTTGTTAGATTTCTTAGTTAAAAAAAAAAAAAAAAAAAAAAAAAAAAAAAAAAAAACCTAACTTTCTCTTGCAGGTTTGTTGCATTTTGTTGATGGTTTTTAACTCACCAGATATACCTTGTGTATATCAAAGAGTTGGCTAGTCCAAAGGGTACAGCTTTGGTAAAGACACATCAAATCTGTTGATAGCTGTAATGATTTGCTCAAAATCATAGGGTCTGCAATCACCCATGCTTAATTGCTGAGAGTTGTATGGTCATCAATTCACCATGGTATATTCCTTGTTGGAATCCAAGAATTGGCTAGCCCACACGTATATGGCTTGTGGTAAAGGCAACTGAATCCATATTTGGTTATCAATTCACCAATTCTAAGAATTGACTAGTCCTGAGCAAACGGCTACAGGTAAAGACACATCAAATCCGTTTATATAGTTGCTGATTTGCTCATAAATCAGATGGTTATCAATGTACCATAGTTTTCAGGACTTAAACATCTGGCTACTCCAGTAGTGATGGCTATTGGTAAAGAGACATCAAATCCATTATTTTCAATGATTCACCTCTCACAGGAGTTAACACACCTGGATGTGATGAGAATAGTATGCAACTAATGAGTTTTGATGTACATTATGTCTTTTGTTGCTGCAAAGACCTGGCGTTTCAAAGATTGGTCATCATAGAGATGAGATTATTATTGGTTCTTTGCTACTGATGTTGAAAACAATCCTCTAAGTACTACAGTCTTTAAGATCTATCAAGGTTAGGAAACTGGAACTTAACCAAGTCAAATTCCAGTTTAGGGGAGGCTTGTTGGGAATTATGCGAAGTAGGATTTCTGCTGTCAATACTGCCGAAGGATTCTGCTGAAGTAGAAGCAGAATCTGCTGAAGAAGAGATTCTGCTGAAGTATAGAAGCCGTGCCGTGTTTCTGCTGAAGGGTGGAAGCTGACTAGGATCAGCATGCGCTTTATTATTTAAATGCTAACCCATCATTATCTTTGAACGGCCCTAGGTTAGCATGGGTATTATTGTACTGCTCAATATTGTTTAGTGTTTTAGTCATTAAATGCATGCTTGCATGTTTAGTCGATTGAGTAGTAATAGTTTAGGGTTCCTTGTCTATAAAAGGAACTTCATAGTTTGTAATAGATAACTCATCCGAAACATAGTGTTTCAGTTAATAAAAGATCCATAGAGGATCTAAGTGTTCTTAGTTATAACAACTTGTATTTACTTTCCGCTATAGAATACGAGTTGTAGAGATTTTCTATTAGTTTGCTTATGATTACATAGGCAACACTAACGATCCACGAGTGCTCAAGATCTGTCAAGGTCTGTCTGTGTTCAACATTCCCTCCTTGTGTTTTATCAGAATAATGACTACACTCTTTGGGGTAATCTAAAATGGAAGCATGAGGGGGAAGAGAGTTCTGAATACACCATCCGTGATGCCTTTGAAGAAGAACTGGGGCAATTCGCCATTGAAAGGAAGATGATTTTAAAGGGTCTTGAAGGATTCATGCAAGAGCAACAAGCTGAATTAGAAAACCAGTTCGCCGAACTCTACAAAAGAATACGTGAACCTGGTCCAATCCAGCATGATCCAACTTGTGCTATTACTACTCGATCTGGAACCACTACCAAGGATCCACCGTACCCAGTTCAAAATCCTACTAATGAGCCTGAGTTGGATAAGGAGGGAGCACCTGAACCCCTCTGACCTCTCACGACCCCCTTCCGCAAGCACCAACACCCGTCCAACGTTCGACTCTCACACGGGTTCCTTACCCATCACGTTTAAAGAATCAAAAGGCTGAAGAAGATAATAAGAGGTTGTTGTCTTACTTAAAAATGACCGTCGTTAACATCCCACTTCTCGATGTATTTTAACATATCCCTAAACATAGCACATATTTCAAGAGATTGCTCTCGAATCGGAAGAAGCTTGAAAGGTTGATATCATTAGGAGAAGATTGTTTGGCTATCATTCAAAAAAGCCTACCCAAGAAGAAAGAAGATCCGGGTAGTTTCACCATTCCTTGCTCTATAGGAGCACTCTCTATGAAAAACGCCTTGGAAGATCTTGGGGCATGCATTAACTTAATGCCTCATTCCTTATTTCTCAAACTCGGATATTCAGGGCTGAAACCAACCAGAATGAGTATTCAGCTAGCTGACCGATCAATCAAATATCCCATTGTAGTTTGTGAAAATGTTCTAGTGAGGGTAGGGGAATTCAAGTTTCTGGTTGATTTCGTGATTTTAGAAATGGAGGAAGATAACTCAGTTCCAATAATCCTTGGGAGACCATTCTTGGCTACAGCTCGCGCCATCATTGATGTTCATGATGGTAAGCTCACTTTACGAGTGGGGTCCTAGAGCTTAACCTTTGACATCAAGGATTCTATGAGTCGTCCTTCCTCTTACGATCATCCCATTTATTTTGTTGAGGAAGTTGATGAGTTTGTTGATGATATAGATAGTTGTATTGATGATTATCTGATAAACGAATTCATGAATGATGACAACAGCATGATATATGATGATGAAGAGACTGAGATGGTTGGAGCTGTTTCCTTTTACCCACAAATGGCATAAATTGAACCTCTTGACCTCCAAAAGCCAGAAACTAAGCTAAAACCATCAATCAAGGAACCTCCTACCCTAGAATTAAAAGATCTCCCAAGCCATTTAGAATATGCCTTTCTTCAGGGGACGGATCAACTTCATGTTATCATAAGCTCATCCCTAACCATTGAACAAAAACAAAAGCTCTTAGAAGTTCTAAAAGAGTACAAGGGGGTGATCGCATGGAGTGTTGCTGATATTAAAGGAATTGACTATACTTTTTGCACTCATAAAACTCTTATGGAGGAGGATTACAAACCCACCGTTCAACCTCAAAGAAGAGTTAAACCCAATATCAAAGAGGTGCTGAAGAAGGAGGTCGTCAAACTTCTCGATGCAGGTTTAATTTATCCAATTTCAGACAGCCCCTGGGTCAGCCCAGTCCAAGTGTTCCTAAAGAAAGGAGGAATGATTGTTGTGAAGAATGAGAAAAGGCGATTTAGTGCCTCAAAGAATGGTCACTGGCTGGCGTGTTTATATCGACTATAGAAAATTGAATGATGCCACATGAAAAGAACATTTTCCTTTACCATTCATCGATAAAATGCTCGAAAGGTTAGCCGGGCATGAGTACTACTGTTTTCTTGACGGTTTCTCAGGATACTTCCAAATCCCCATTGCTCCTGAAGATCAAGAAAAAACTACTTTCACATGCCCCTACGGGACTCTTGCATACAAGCGAATGCCCTTCGGATTATGCAACGCCCCCGCTACCTTTCAACGATGTATGATGGCCATATTCCATGAATTGATTGAAGATAGCATGGAAGTCTTCATGGATGATTTTTTGGTATTTGGAATTCCTTCGACCTTTGCTTATCCAACCTTAGGAAGATGCTAAAGCGGTGTGAAGAAACCAACTTAGTCCTAAATTGGGAAAAATGTCATTTCATGGTAAAAGAAGGAATTGTCTTGGGACATAAAGTCTCCGAAAATGGGATCGAAGTCGATAGGGCCAAAATCGAAGCGATATCTAAACTTCCATATCCTACTACCGTTAAGGCTATTCGAAGCTTTCTTGGTCACGCGGGTATTTATAGGAGGTTTATTAAGGATTTCTCAAAAGTTGCCCGACCAGTGACACAACTTCTTGTCAAGGACGCTCCTTTTGACTTTTCGGAAGAATGCAAGGAAGCATTCAATCGCCTAAAGAAGGATCTTACCCAAGCTCCTATAATGGTTACTCCTGATTGGTCCCAACCATTTGAAATCATGTGCGATGCTAGTGATTATGTTGTAGGCACCGTTTTGGGCCAAAGAAAAGAGAAGCATTTTCAACCAATTTACTATGCTAGCAAAACCATGAATGTGGCACAGGAGAATTACACAACCACCGAAAAAGAGCTTTTAGCTGTAGTCTTTGCCTTCGATAAATCCAGGCAATATCTCGTCATTTCCAAAACTGTCGTCTTCACCGACCATTCAGCCTTACGATATTTGTTCTCAAAACAAGATGCAAAATCCCGACTTATTAGGTGGATTCTATTACTTCAAGAATTCAACATTGAAATTCGGGATAAAAAGGGGGCTGAAAATCTTGTTGTTGATCATCTATCGCGATTGGAAAACCCAGACTTAGATAAATTAGACCATGACAAGATTCATGACTCTTTTCCTGAGGAACGGCTGATGGCCGTTAAGGATATTAAGCCATGGTATGCGGATTATGCTAACTATCTATCCAGTAGGGTCTTACCAAATTACATAACTAGGCAAGATAAAAAGAAATTCTTCACCGCGCTGAACTACTATTTTTGGGACGAGCCCTACTTATTCCGTATATGTTCCGATCAGATCATTCGAAGTTGTGTTGCTGGAAGGGAGATTGATCGGATTATGAGAGAGTGTCACGCATGACCATCTAGGGGGCATCACGGTATAAATGTCACGGCACGAAAAGTTTTCGATGCCAGATTCTATTGGCCTACTATCTTCCGCAATGTTAAGAGGTTAGTTCAAACGTGTGATGCATGCCAACGATCGGGAAACATCTCGAGGAGGGATGAAGCACCTCAGAACTATATTCAAGTATGCAAAATATTCGATGTTTAGGGTATCGATTTCATGGGACCTTTTCCATCATCCGACGAAATGAATACATTCTAGTTGCCATTGATTATGTGTCCCAATGGGTGGAGGCACAAGCCCTTAGGACTAATTATGCAAGGGTGGTCATTCATTTTCTTAAAAAGCTTTTCGCACGATTTGGGATTCCCAAGGCATTGATTAGTGATAGAGGAACCCATTTCTGCAATGCTCAAATGGAAAAGATAATGAGGAAGTATGGTGTTCCGCATAGGTTCTCTACGACATATCACCCCCAAACTAATGGGCAAGTAGAGACACAAATAGAGCATTAAAGCGAATACTTGAAAAAACTGGTCCACCAGAATAGAAAAGATTGGGCATTCAAACTAGATGAGGCACTCTTGGCATTCAGAACGGCTTAGAAAACGCCCATCGGAACAACCCCTTTTCGCTTAGTGTACGGGAAAGCGTGCCATCTCCCTATTGAGCTTGAGAAAAAGGCATATTGGGCACTTAAGGCTTGTAATATGGATTATTCTGAGGCAGGGTCAAATAGGTTCGTACAGCTTCAAGGGTTGGATGAACTAAGACTTGAAGCTTATGAATCGTCGATCACATATAAAGAAAGGGCGAAAAAATGGCATGATCAACGAATAAAGAATCCTAAAGAGTTTGTGGAAGGAGATAAGGTGCTATTGTATAATTCAAGGTTGAGATTATTTCCGAGAAAACTCAAATCAAGATGGTATGGGCCCTTTTTAGTAAAGAGGAAAATGAGAAATGGAGCCGTGGTATTATTAGACAATGATGGAAAAGAGTTTACCGTGAATGGACAACGTGTGAAACATTATCAGTTGGACAATAACGAACTAATTAATGATGAAGATATTGTTTTGGAAGAAGGTGACGGAAATGAAGTCACGTAGGAGCACGACTTCGAGTCTAGCTACAAGACTCATAAGTAAAGAAAAGCGTTTCGTGGGAGGCAACCTATGCTTAATTGTTTGCTTGTTTGTGTGTCATATATTTTTTCATTATTGTATGTTCTCATGTTTGAATTTGTGAAAGTGCTACATTTTGTCTTTAACCTCGTCTTAATTACATATAAAGGTATTTTACAAAAAGGATAAGTGTAGGGAAGATTACACACGTTTTTAAAAGAACGTGAACATGAGAACTACGATTATTGAAAATGATATATATGTGTGTTTGTTAGAGTCAAATGCTTGTATCGAGTCATAATAGATGTTTTGTAGGAATTTTTCCATATTTTAAAGGTGTAATTTTTCCAGAAAAACGCAGCAGACCAGTTTTTGTCAGGATAACCTTACGGCGTCAGGATTACAACCTGCGATGTTAGGAGGAGTAGAAACAACTTATCTAACTTTCTCTCGTTTTCTGTGCTACTTATAAATTTTTGGAAATTCTCAGGTCTTAATTTTCCATAAAATCTGCAAATATCCATTCCACAAGCATTATATCCTAGTTTAGTAGAGTCATATAAAGTTTTACCGCCGATTTTACGCGAAGGTTTCGTCTATTTTCTTAAAGTGTGCAGGTTTTATTTATCAATAAGAAGAAACATAAGATTGGATGGAGCTTATCACCTATGCATTCTTCTGGGAAAGAATTTAACCACTACTTCACACGGATCCTACCGAGCTAATCAGGGGAGTACTAGTTTCTTTCTCTTTTAATTACCTTCCGTTATCATAACTTTGATACTTTCGGGGAACATTGGGGACAATGTTCAGTTTAAGTGTATGGAGGGAGAATAAAACGGGAACTTTGAAACTATGCTTACCTTTGATAATTTGTCTTGTCCTATTTCATTTGTGTAATAAACCATGAGAAATATTTGTTAGGGCAATTTTAGCGCCAAATTTAAAATTTTCATAACATGTACGGGTGGGTCTTTAGTCTTAATAAAGTGACTCATTGATAGGAGTTATATGACTAGCACAAAAACCCTTTACCACTCAAATTCCACCCCAAAAATGTGAGGTTCGCCCCTAGATCTATAAGAATTAAAGCATTCACCTTTAATGCTTCGAGAGTGTACCGATAGTATAATAAATTCTAGAACTTGTTTTGTGATGCATTTCGAGATCGCTAGTGAGACTACACTTGGGTAGTTAGGAATGACTAAATGATAAGAGGCATTAGGATAACCCTTGTTTGATACCCGTATTATAATTACTTCTTCCACATCGGTCGAGTAATTCCCCCACACCCTTGCGATGTACTCATCTTTAGTACACGATGCCCCTAGTTAACCCCTCAGAGCCTATCCTTTTCGCGGTTCTCGTGATGTTTTGGTTTTCCAGAATATCAATGAAGAGCATTGTTTACAATCCACCCTCAAATGTACACCTAAATCGCCTTAGCCTACCTTGTATGCACTCACTTTTAGTACATTATTGTTATCATACTAAACCCTTAGTTCAATTATCTAGTTACTTGCATGGTTGCTAAGTCGAGTCATATCTTTTGTACACAGTTTTGGGACGATTGGGACTCATGGGTAAAGTTAAATTTTATGGAGTGACGGGAAAGAACGTTAAATTCAAATTCCCTTTATTTATGTAATAATGTACTCCAAGTGTTTTGATCTTTTCAATTCAGGTCAAATTAGTGTTAGAGTAATAAAAACTCAAGTTTAGGGATGCTCCTATAAATCTCTTATATTTTGATGTTATCGTAGGGGATGGTAGAGTAAAAGTGTATACAAAAAAAAAAAAAAAAAAAAAAAAAAAAAAAAAAAAAAAACATACGGGCTACCATCCTACATCTATCTTTATATTTATGTTTGTTTGTTTCAAATTATCTAGAGTTTAGAGAGTCGAGTCTTGGCTTAGCAACGCCATTCTTCTCATGTTTGTAACATAAAGATTTTTGACTTGCCACCACTAAATCGCCTATCCAACCAAACCCTCATTTGTTTCCCTAACCGTAAGCCTAACGTTACAACCCTTTAAAAGACCTCTTAGATAGTTGTTCCTAGGTGCTTACGCCAAAGCGGTGGAGGTTTGATCTAGTCTTAAGCCTATGGTAATCTATGTACTATGACCGGTTAATGAGTGTTTATCTTCTCTTTTAATTTGCTATATTTCATATACACCCGAGAGATGAGAGAATCCAAACACCACTTGTGAGGTGCTAGTATATAATTTCCGTGCTTGTTATGACTATTGCGGTGTTTTTACTTGTTGTGAATTATGTTAAACCAATGCTTTATGCCCCCTAAGTTATAAATTAATTGGCCAAAAGCATATTTGCTTGAGGACAAGCAAATACCAAGTGTAGGGATATTTGATAAGGATTTAACACGTACACTTTTAAGGGATCATTTAAGCCCTTAATCGCCCACTTTTATATCCGTTACTGCTTAATTTCGTTCCTTTTCACTTTTTAGGTCTCTTGAAAGCAAAATGCTGGAATGATGCATTTTTGGATGAAAAGGAGTGAATATATGAAGAAAATGGCTAAGTCAAGATCAAGACACTCAAGCTACTGGAATTACACCTGACGGCGTCCCAAACAGAGGGCGACGCCGTCCCTCTTTATGTAATTTGATTTGTGACGACTCAGTAGCGATTTTGCTAATTTGCACCTGACGGCGTCAGGCTTTGAAGAGTAAGGGCGTCACGAATACTTTTCTTCTCATACGGCCTAAATCCAGATTCAGACAACGTCACTGCTGAAGACTGACGGCGTCACAACCACAATGTGACGCCGTCCCAATGATGACTTGGCCAAGACGAAACCCTAATGACGGCGATCTGACGGCGTCCCAACTATAAGGTGACGCCGTCGCAGTTGTAAAATTATATATAGAAATCAAATTTTCAGGAATTTTAGGAGGTAGACTTGTGGAGTAAAAACCTAAAAATATTTTGGTCCGGTTTGGACAGTATCTTAGGGTTCTCATACCCTATTTTACATCAAGATAAGTAATTTACTTCATTGATTTCATTATGTATTCGATTGTATGTGTGTATGCTTGCATGTTTAACATGTCCGGCTAAATTTCTTGTGTGTTTGCTTAGATCTATGAAACCTAGTTATTAATTATTGATTGGTTGTCTCTTATCTTTAATTGTAATTGGCTTAGGAGTGCAATAGGCCATCGTTGTGTTTTTAATGCTTGAGTAATCTTTGTGAACCTTAGTTTATAACCACCTAGCGTGATTGTAGACTAAATATCCAAAGATAACCTTAGAGTTAGTTTATGAATCCTAGAGATTTTGTAGGCAATAAGCTTAAGGTAGTCTCAAAGAGTTAGGGATAAAAGCATACCCTACGACCTTAGAAAACACAACGCGTTAAGAATAAGGACGTGACAATTCAACCACCAATAAAAGATAACTAGGGAGTAATAGTATCTAGGTAGATACATTTTTAATCATCATACGAGCACACATCAATAGACATAGATGACCCCTTAGTTTAGATAATTAGATAAGTAGAGTAATCGGTAGAAGTACCAACCCCCAAATCCAAACCCCGAGATTTTACCCTTAGCTTTCTAAAAAATATAAAAAGATAAAAAAAAATAATCTTCCTCAACCTCAAACCTTAGCACTAGCATTCCTATTCCCCTAGAGAACGATATCAATACCCGAGGCTTACCCAATACTACACTACAACGATTAGGTTCATTGTCTAGGGTGTTGAAAAACTTGCTCGATGAAAAGGAAGCTCCTTTGACCCAAACGTGTTAGACCCGCATCACTTACATTCAATTTAGTAGCTTCCGCCTGCTTATAGTATTCAGCTTGGCTTATATGTATTATGATTATATGATTTATTTATGTTTGCCATATTTATGTTTAGTTGATATGCTGACTGTTATGCTTGTACACTGTTTGGTTACTTGTTTTGTTTATGATACTGTTTATCAACCCCTATTTGTTTATGTTCAGTATCTGTATGTTTGGTTATTTATACGTGCTTATATCTATTCGCTGATGCGCTGCTTTGTTTTGGTCTCCTTCGATTGTTGTTCTTCTTGTTATCTATTAATATTGTGTTATGCAGGTTCCTCATTGACTCATTTTGTTCATTTGCTATGACCTTGATATCAGTTTCCTTTGATTCCCTTCATATCTTTATTTTGTTTAGTTTTTATTTTGTCATATCTGTTCACTGGGCTTTTAAGCTCAACCACACTTTCTTTTCCATGAGGCAGGTACCTAGTAGGATGTTGGGCTTGATGGGCTGAGAGTAGGAGCATTTGAGTGAACCGACCCTAGTTTCCCTATCTTATTGGACTCTTTTTGAAGATCATTGTTTTGATATTACATTTTTTTGACATATTGGATTTTGTATTTTTCCTTGTAAGTCATTCGTTTATATGACTTGGTACTTATTTTATAAGACTTCTGCTTGCAAAATTTTATTAGTATGTTCTGATATGACTCCATAATGTGACATTCGGACCCTTGTCGAGTTTGGGTGTTAGAGTATACTTAATAGCAATCTAGAAACAATTTCTTTTAAGATAGTTCTTAGACATAGCACAATATATACCATTATACAAAGTGAATCTACAAGAAATTGTTGTATATGATCAAATGGTGATGTGGAGTTGTCGTATGTTTTCCAAAGACGCGTCGAGTGGTGATAAGGGTGGCTGTTGTCGTCTTGAAAATGGATAGGGTCTACGGTGGTCATGGGGTGTGGTTATGGATATTTCGTTGTTTGATAAAGAATTAGAGGTTGAGTTTTATAAAAGTATGTTGCATGGCCTAATTGTACTTTGAAAAACATTTCCTCACAAAAGAATTTACACTGTGTTTTATACTTTTAGTTGGGAGGAAGAGAAAAGTGAAGGGAAGTATAGAAAGTGGTGAGGAAAAAAAAGAATGATTGTTAAAAGTTTGTTAGTGTCCTTGAGTTGTAAAGAAAAAAAGAAGAAATTGATGAGGAAAATGTTATTTGATAATTATGTCATGGATCATATTTTTAATTGAGGCTCAAGTTAAAGTAAATAAAGAACAATTTCATCGTATCAAATCTGATCATTCTATTGAGAATGGATGAAAGTTTTGACACAAAAACGCACCACTTTCCCCTCATTTTCACGCTTTCCTTTTACTTTGTTTCTAAAAAAACTCAACACCTTCATTTTTGTTTTTTTTTTCACTTTCTTACACTTTTGACTTTAAATCAAAACTTGAAAAATATCGTTAGTTACAAGGCATCTTCCGCCGTAACATGCGGGTTCCGGCTAGTAAAAGCGTAAAAGCATAAGTTACATTATGTATGAACAAAAGATGGAAAGGAAATTATAGATTATATTTGGTATAAAGCTCACATTACTACTGATTCTAATATTAACCATATTATATATGGATTAACAATCAACTTCTTTCAGATTTAAAAGTTCGGAAGTTGGTTATATCTATATCTATATTTATACTACATATAAAGAACAAAGATCACTGTTGAAATGTTAAAAATTCAACATGATTAAATTACTTAAATACCATTAAATTTACACATCGGGATTTTGTTATATAGTTTCCTAATTTATTACAGAATTAAAATTTTACCAACAACTTTCTAACCTTCAACAACTTAGCATAATCAAGTGCATAATTACATACATGACAAATGAATGAATTGTATACTTAATAGCAATCTAGAAACAATTTCTTTTAAGATACTTCTTAGACAAATCACAATATATACCATTATACAAAGTGAATCTACAAGAAATTGTTGTATATGGTCAAATGGTGATGTGGAGTTGTTGTATGTTTTCCAAAAACGAGTCGAGTGGTGACAAGGGTGGCTATTGTCATCTTGAAAATGGATATGGTCCATGGTGGTTGGTATGTGTGAAAACACATAACTTTTCTTTATCAAAACCGGACCCAAAAGACCAAAAACTAACCTCTAAAGTCAAATATATTTGTGTTTTTGTATGTGCAGGTAACGGATATCACAAAATAGACAAGAAAAGACAAAACGGAAGAAAAACGAGCACGAGAATGGAAGAAAGTTTAAAAGTCGAAGCCGAAGAAAGTATTTCTACATTTTGAGATCAATTTTAGTCCAAAATACCAAACACGTCCTCATCTTTTCCATAATTACACAAATGGTCCTTAAACTTTTACAAAGAATTTCCTAAAAATTACTTAAGTTAAAATAACCCTTTAAACCTTTAAATAAACTAAACCCTTCCTTTTAACCTTTTCCATTTAAACCCCCTTATACTACTTTAACCCACAGTCCAAGCTTTGTAAACCTGCCAGTCCAACCCTTAATAATCTCCACAGTCCAAATCCCATTTAACCATACCAATCCACCCAACCTTGACCCCCCTTCCATTTTACCCTTTCACCTTATCACCCCTTCTCACCAGTTCACCCAGCTTAAACAATAACAAAATAATAACCCGCGCCTTTTCTCCCTCAGTTACCGTTCACCGTCCCTAACCCCAAATTACCCCAATAATTGCCTTGTACTAAGCATCTTTATGCTTCTAGAAGGTGCTGATGCACCTTCTGACACAAGGGAATGCCACATGGCAAATTGCAGCTTTTTGATTGGACAGAACACCTCACAAACTGATCCAAGGGCTTGCAATTGAGTGATTGATGATGGGATGTAATGAATGGCCAAGATTAGAGATAGAAATGATGCCCTAGATGCTAGAAGAATCGATCCTTAGCTATAAATAGAGCCCCTTCTCCACATATTAGAAAGGTGTAGGATTTAGCTTAAGAATAGCTTATTTTGTATTTTATAGCTTATTGTTTTTCATTTTTAAGTTGTAATCAGCTTTGTGTACTCATTTTCAGTTTAATAAAAGTTATTTTCTGTCTTTTACTTCATTGCACTTTAATTTTCCAAAAAAAAGCTAAAAAGAAGCTTCTAGCCACCAAATAAGCTATTGGATGATAAGCCAGAGAGGGATGGGCTTATTGGACTTTACCAGCTTGTCTATGACAAGCTGGAGGAGCTTGTAGATTTGAATTAAATCCCTGTTTTGAGCAAGGGCTTAAGTAAGTTCCATTTTAGCCTTTTTCTTTAAAACTGCTTATTAGTGCTATTGTTTGTGCTTAATTGTTTACTTATGGTCTTAATTAGTTTATACTAGTTATTAGTTGTATTGTTTGCTTATTGATTTCATTGTCACTAAAATTCATAAAAAATCCAAATATATGTCACTATATAGCTTAGCTTAAGTTGTGCTTATTTAGTTGTTAAAATATGTGTTTAATAAGTCAATTAGTCATAATAAGTCATTTAGAGTTTTAATTAGTCAAGATTTAGGGATAAAACAACTTAAATTTATAAAATAGAAATATAAAGAGGTGTTTGGATCAGTAGCTTAGAGTTTGTTAGAAGCTGTTTTAGAACTTGAATTGTCATTTGGTGATTTAAATTTAGCTTTAAAGTAGCATAAATAATAGATTAGAGGTATTTGTTAGCAGTTTTAAAGGTTTTTAGTATAACTTTCAAGTTTCAAAAGCTAAAATCAGTTAGGGAAGCTTATATGGTTTGAATTTATTAAAAGCTCATTTCGGTGATCATTTTAAGTCTAAAATCAGTTAAATAGCTTAGTTGAGTCATGTAGAGGTAAATTTTTAAAGTCAAATTGCATCTTTCAAAGTTTTCAAAAAAAGTTGAAAATACAAAAATAGAAGTTTGTCACTGTTTTCTCAGCTTATTTTCAAGGCTCATTTGTTTTTCAAAAAGTTTCAAAAGTGCTTTTTAGTAAATTCTAGTAGTTACTTTTAATCTGTTTTAAACTTTTGTAGTATAACTTTTCCATTTTATAGCTTAATTTTGAGCTTAAAGTTGTTTCTTCATTCATGTTTTCAAAATAAATCAAAAAGGATATAAAGTGTCGGGTGCAACCCAGTACTTTCATTAGCTTTTAGATAAGCTCATATAAGCTCCAAACTTGCTCAAATTAGTTTTATATGTTCATTACCAGCTTGTCTTTGCATTTTTGCTAATTAGGACCTCTAGCTTATTGTGATGAAGTCTGTGCATTAGCTTAAAGTGAGCTGGATAGGTTGTTTGGATTGCTCAGTTTGCATAAGTGGTTATTTGAGTTATGCTTATTTCTAGCTTATTCCTTATGCTATTTCTGGATTAGTTTGCTTAATAGGTCTGCTTTAGGTCTTGATGTTGTTCCCCGTTCACTAAAGTTTAAAACAGTTTAAATATATAAAACAAGTTAATAGTGAACTATGACTGAAATTAACATGAGAAAACACACCAAGTAATTTTCAACATAGTATTCTCATTAGAAATAAATCAACAAAGAATACGTTACCCAAGTACTTGCGGAATAGTACTTGGGATTGAAATGACAAAGTTGGGTGACTCCTCTCTAAGCTCAGGCTAAGTCTGAGCATAACTCTTAGAGCTCATTGAGCTATCTCAGGAACTAAGTTGTATTTGGAGGAGTGAAAAGATGGCTTGCGTGTGTGTGTTTTTACAATTCACAAGCTTAACCTTTTCACTCCATCTCTTATGCTATTTATACATGTATGATATTTGACTCTTTCCTAAGTGACAATCTGACATCATACAGAAGACAAAATACTGATGTATTTTGTCTCTGTTTACAAAGACTATTCTTGGTAAGAGACAAGACTACTTTCCTAAGCTCAGTGATGACACTGAGCCTGATCTTTTGCCATTCAGGGAAAGTTGACTTAAGTTGATAAGGACTTCGTCTTATCTGATTCAAACTTATCCCGCCTTGTCCCGCTCTTTCTTTAGTCTTTACATCCTTCATTCTTCTACTTCAGTTTGTCTTCAGTGTAAGAGTTGGAGAGTAGTCTTAGGGATTCAGTGAGTTATTGTCATCACTCACTGAATCCGTCATCTTCTTCTTGACTCAGTCTTCACCCTTTAAGTTCCGCCTTACTGAGTGGAGAGACTTCTTCTACGCCTCGTACTGAGTATCCCGAAGATGACTCACTGAGAGGCTATGCACTCAGTGACTTGATTAGTGTTAAACGGACTAAACACTTGGGCTATTTTCTATTCAAATCCTAGATTAAGGGGTTTGGGTATTTACTGAACCCAACAGTCTCCCCCTATTTGGATATACAAATAGCCTAAGTGGTTGATCAGTGTAAGTGAGCAAGAGGCTTCTTCTTACACTGAATGTACTAATGAATACAATAAGGAACACTGAGTAAATGAATAAAACATACATCGTTTATTGATCAGATTACATAGTTCCTATCACTAGTACAAAAGATAAAACAAAAATGATGTCAATCCAGATGGATTCCCAATGCTTCAAGCTTGACCCTTTTGGTGATGAGTGTTTCTCTGTCAGGATGGTCTCTTATCTTGGCATTCAGGTCTTGGCAGAACCTGATGTTTGCCGAGGTTTGAATTTGAGAGGCCACTGGTATGTAGCTCAGCATTGCAGCCACACCAGCCTGATCAATATCACTCCATCTTTGAAAAGCAGGGTTTCCATAGACATCAATGTGGAATAGCCCTCTTTCAGGCTTCTCTATCACTAGACAGTTCACAAATTTAACACCTTTAAGCAGCTCCCTGTTACACTCCAGTCCAGGCACTTTAATCTCAGGTTGGAACTCAACTCTCTTCCTTTTGCCAATGGATGATTGTGGTTGAGATCCTTGAGGTGCAGTTAAGGTGGCCTGAATTCCCAGTTGGGCTGGACAATCTCTCAGTCTTTCATATCTTTTACTGAGCATTTTCATTAGGTCCTTAACCACCGCATTCTTCTTCTTTTCAATGATTGGGCCAAGCTCATCAAGTTCAGTGATAGTGAATTTGAGGGGATCATGGACCTCGAAGTGTCTTTTATCAACCCCTCTATAGACATTCATGGCCAGTGGTTTGGTATTGGGGATGATTCGGACATCTGTGATTTTTCCAGGAAGCCTTCGGCTTGTCATCATCCAGTTGTACTCCTCAATTCTGCTTTGCCTGAGAGCTTCAGTTTTCTTCTTCTTTTCTTCCAGCTGCTTTTTCATTTCAGCCATCTGAGCCGCCTGAGCTTCTTTGAACTTTTGCCCTGCCTGACCCTTTTGAAGTTTGCTTGGATCTAATCCCACATTTTTAGCTTCTTTGGCGACAACCTTTTCCAGTGCTTTTCTGTTCCTTTTCTCTTCCTCAGCTTGTTTCAACCTTTTTTCTTCTTTAGCAAGGTGTTTACTTAGCTGTTGTGGTGTGAGCAGGTATTCAGTGTCGCCGATTTTATAGGGAATCTTCTCAGGCTCAGAAGTTGCCATCTTGCCTTTTCCTTTGTCTTGGCCTGAGGAAGATGAAGTTGCTACCAGGGGTGGTGGTGTTGTTGTTATTGGAGTGATTACTGTCAGTGTTGTTGTTGATGATGTAGTTGGTGGGATTGATGAGATAGGTGTTGCTGAGACTGGTGGGGATGATGAGATTTGTGCCACTGATGATGATCGTGTTGGCTCCCCCTCAGTGTGAGAAGGAGGATCTTCAGCAATATTCTCCCCCTCAACTGTTGCCGGAACTTCAGTGAGGGCAAGAGTTGGAGTAGATGCTGAGGGAGACGGAGCTGCTTGACCTTTGAAGGCCTGATAAATTTCGGTGATCATGGCCTTAATCTCTGAAGTATCTGCCTGAATACCAGTGACCTTTGCATCTAGATTAGCTTGAGAGATCTCTAATGCAGTCAACCGGGGACCAAGATTCCAGGCCATAGAAGATGAGTCCTGAGCCATAGCAGATACCTGAGTGTTCAAAGAGTCCACTGAGGTCTGAAGAGTCTGAACTGAAGAATGGAGATCCTGAACATTAGCATAGTTGAGCATTGCAATTAGTTCAGTCAGTTGAGATGAGTTTTTCACATACACTTCAGTGGCCTCCAGCACTTTGGTATTGAGTGCTGGGTCTTCTTTAACAGCGTCCTTGATTTCATCGATTGTAACCCCACAAGTCTGAAGATGCTTGAGGAACTTAACCAGGTTTTCATCCAGTCTGATCAGGTGTTGGTACATAAGATCTCGATGCTCATGAACATTTTCGTTGAAGGTGAGCACATCAGATCGAAGATCAGCGTAGCTGGAAGCGTCTTCAGTGTGTTGATCCCAAAATTGTTCAGTAACCCCAGTGAACAGTTTCCTTGAGGCTTTAGTGATCCACTGAACCAGCTGTCTTTCATTGACTGGAAGAATATTGTCAAACTTGTTGAATTCCCCAGAGCTGGATGAAGAGGAGTCTGAGTCATTATCTTCAGAGTGAAATGGTGATTCGGTATGCTCCTTTGGATCAGGCTGAGGCTCTTGTTCAGCTTGAACCTCAGCGTCCATTTCTTCTCCAGCTGATAAGATTTCATCATCAGTCTCAGCAAGCTCATCTTTAGAAAATAGTATCCCAGTAACATCAGCAACAGTTAACCAGGGATTGTTGATGGGTTCCATATCAGCGGGTGGTATGTTTCCCTCTGAGTCTTTGTCCCCCGTTGACCCCTCAGACACTGGTGGGAGTTTCCCAGTGCCTTCTCCGGAGTCAGGATTGTTTTTGGGTTCCGTATCGGCGGGTTGTTTCTTTCCCTCCGAGTCTTTGTCCCCCAGTGACCCCTGAGACACTGGTGGGTGTTTCCCAGTGCCTTTGGCGGAGTCAGTGATTGTTGTATCCCTATCAGTGGGTTGTTTGTTTCCCCCTGAGACTTTGGGATCGATCAGTGTGCCCTCAGACAAAGGCTTGGATTTGCTAATGTCATCACTGGGCATTGCGGAAGGCGCTCCCCTACCAGCGGGTTGTATTTTTCCCTCTGGATCTTGGGGAGTAGTAGGTGTGACCAAGGGCACTGACTGTGATGTATCAGTGTCCTTCGTTGTCACTGGGGTAGTTGTTGCCAGGTCAGTGGGTGTCTTTTTGGTCAAGTGCTTTTTATGCCTCTTGGGCTGTGCTCCTGAAGCCTCAGGGCCCTGAGACTTTGGTTTAGTCTTAGTCCCAGTCTGAGACTTCCCCTTTTTCCTTTTAAGAGCAGGGTTTGGAGACACTGATCCACTTTGATTTTTTACAGCAATCATGTGGGCCGTCAATTCAATGGGAGTGACGAGGGATGGGTCCTTTTGAAAATTTGATGGGCTCAGGATGCCAGGTAAATTTCCAAATTTTTCATCCTGAGTATAATTTGAACCCAGTAACGATTGCAGAGCACAAGAGACAAACCTAGGATACGAAACGTACTTCGTCCTAGTTTTGCTCTGTAGCTTCGTTACGAGATCACTGTAAATGATTTCTCCTATGTCGACAGTGACCCCATTCATCAAGCAGTATGCCATCATCAACTGAATAGAGTTAACTTGTTCAGTGGATGAGTGGTTCCCGCCGAGGACCTGAATCACAAAAGTGAAGAGGATCCTCCAAGCCACGGGGAATGAGCTTTTAGTGACTGGGGTCTTGTCCAAAAAAGTTGGATCTAAAACAATTTGTTTTAACCCATCCTTCACTGTGGAGGGTTCAGGATGGGCGACATAAGTGCCTTTGTTATAATCTAACCCTGTTGTAGTGCAAAACGTTTTGTAATCCAGGGTGTATTGTTTTCCCCCATTTAAACTGAACCTGATGAGATACTCCCTGAGAGGTCTAAGGTTATTCTCATCAGTGGAAGGTGTCGGGTCAAAGGCTCTAGCAGTAGCCCAAAACTCCCTGAGGTAGTTTGGGTACATTTTAAGTGGGCAGTTGAATAAAAATTTTATAATGTCTTTATAGGTTGGGACATTTTCAGGATATTCAAAATTTCCTATGACATTATTTGTTTTGAATTCAACGTTAGTAAGATCCCCTACCCACTGAGAAGCAAACTGAAGAGATTGTGTTCTAGCCATTTCCATTAACGAAGATTTTAGGGTTTAAAAAAAAATGCTTTTGACTAGAACAATCAAAGTGTTTAGATCTCTTCGAGTATGTGATGAAAAACTTTTGTAAATGTTTACAAGAGGTTTTTCCAAAAGAGGTTTTGAGCACACACAAATGTTTTTGAATTTTTGAAATGATTTTAACAGAGTTTAGTTGCAGAAAATATTTGTGTGTGTTTGTTTGTGTTGGAAGAGGGTATTTATAAAGTGATAAGAGGGGTGTTTTGTGCACAAATGGAAATATTAAGAGTCGGTTTTTGAAAGACGTTTGAATTTCCACATTTAATGCTACCACTCCATTACCCGCAGTAAAATCCCGTTTTTCAAGGGAACAGTTGCAGTGCACAGTAAAAGTGCACTTTTGCAGAGATAAAATATCAATTTGATATTTTTGTGAGAGGCATTAAATGCCAAGTGGGATGACAGTAAGACAAAGAGACATATATTCCTTTATTAAATTGGCATAGTTACCAACCTAGGACATTAAAGTAACTGATACTTGGATCATTTAGTTACTCATTCAATGCTCTTTGTCAAGTGTCAGGGACCCTGAATGAGTCTTACTCATTCAGTGAGAGGTTTATTTTGGGTGTTCAGGGAGGATGAACCATTTCAGAGAACTTACTGAGATTGGTTTTCAGATACTTGACTTTCAATGTCAAGCATTCCCAATTCTGCTTTCAGTCTCCTGAAGGTAGGTTCATCCAAGGGTTTGGTGAAGATATCAGCTAGTTGATATTCAGTAGGGATGAAATGAAGTTCAATATCTCCTTTCATTATGTGATCCCTAATGAAGTGATATCTGATATCAATGTGTTTGGTTCTTTGGTGGAGGACAGGATTGTTGGAGATTGCAATTGCACTAGTGTTATCACAGAAGATGGGCACCATTTTGTAAAGGATGTCATAGTCACTAAGTTGACTTTTCATCCATAATACATTGGCGCAGCATCCTGCTGCAGCTACATATTCAGCTTCAGCTGAGGACATAGCCACTGATTGTTGCTTCTTTGCACTCCGACATACCAGTTTTCCTCCAAGAAATTGACATGACCTTGAGGTACTTTTTCTGTCCATGTTGCAGCCAGCATAATCAGAATCAGAGTAACCCTTGAGATCAAACCCTTAGCATATTGGATAATAAAGTCCAAGGTTTGGGGTTCCTTTCAGATACCTGAGTATTCTTTTGGCTGCAGTGAGGTGAGATTCTTTGGGATTGGACTGATATCTTGCTATTAGACAGACTGAAAATTATATGTCTGGTCTAGTAGCGGTTAGATACATCAGTGAGCCAACAATCCCTCCGAAATGGGTTTGATTGACTGATTTTCCAGTGAGATCAGGTCCAAGGTTGTTAGGTGGGACCATTGGTGTCTTCACTGAGGCACAGTCAGATATCTCATATTTCTTCAAGAGATTTCTGGTGTATTTCTCTTGACTGATGGATATTCCTTTATCAGTTTGCCTGATTTGTAGTCCAAGGAAGTATGTAAGTTCCCCCATCATGCTCATTTCAAACTTCTTTGTCATTAGTTTTTCAAACTGTTTGCAAAGTTTGTAGTTTGTTGAGCCAAAGATGATATCATCAACATACACTTGGACTAGTATCACATCCTGTTGGGTTCTATAGACAAACAGTGTGTTGTCTATCTTTCCTCTAACAAACTTGTTTTGTATCAGGAAGGCTGAGAGAGTTTCATACCATGCCCTGGGAGCTTGTTTAAGTCCATAAAGGGCTTTGTCAAGCTTGCAGACATAGTCAGGGAATTCACTACTCTCAAAGCCTGGAGGTTGCTGAACATACACATCTTCCTTAAGATCACCATTTAAGAATGCACTTTTAACATCCATTTGGTAGACACTGAAGTTCATGTATGTAGCATATGCAAGGAAGATCCTGATGGCTTCCATTCTTGCAACAGGAGCAAATGTCTCATCATAGTCAATGCCTTCTTGTTGACTGTAACCTTTGGCTACAAGTATGGCTTTGTTTTTAATGACAGTGCCGTTTTCATCAGTTTTGTTTTTGAAAACCCACTTCATTCCTATGACTACTACATCCTGAGGACATTTGATCAAGGTCATGACTTTGTTTTTATCAAACTATTGCAATTCTTCTTGCATAGCCTGAACCCAGCTTGGGTATTTTAGAGCTTCAGTGACACTTTTGGGTTCTATGTCTGATAGGTAATCAGCATATAGACATTCATTGGCTGAAGTTGCAGTTAGACTCGCAGCCATGCTTCTAGTGAGCATGCCCTCAGTGGGTTCACCAATGATTTTTACAAGCTCAATGTCCTGAGATCTTGTCCACTTACTTTGTGGTCTGGGATCTGAGCTTGAAGATGTCACTGGGAGTTCAGATGTGAGTTCAGGTGCAAGAGCCACAGAATCATTAAGAACATCTGTAGAGATGTCTTGATCAGGTTGAGGATCATGAGTTACAGGTTCCTGCTCATTTGGATCATTGTTATTTATTCCAGCAGGAACAGACTGATTATCAATGAACTCATTGATGGTTGGTTGGGGTAGGTTGTGAGGTAAGACATAATATGAGATGTCAGCATCAGCTTGATATGAGGAATTGAGTTCAGTGTTGTACTCATCAGGAGGATATCTTGATGAGTTATCAATTCCTATTTCCTCCACTGAGGTGTTGGTGAACCTGATGCTTTCAGCACTTTCATCAAAGGTGACATAAAGGTTTCCTCAACTTGTTTTCTCCTTGTGTTAAAAACCCTGAAGGCTTTGGAGATCAGTGAGTAGCCTAAAAGTATCCATCATCAGCTTTTGCATCAAACTTGCCTAGATGATCCTTGTGGTTGTGAATGAACACAGGACATCCAAACACATGAAAATAGCTGATGTCAGGAAGTCTTCCTTTGAAGATCTCATATGGGGTTTTATTATGTCTTTTGACAATGATTGACCTGTTTTGAGTGTAACAGGCAGTTTTGACTGCTTCAGTCCAGAAATGCTTTGAGAGGGCTGAGCCATTTAACATAGTTCTAGCAGCCTCAATGAGAGTTCTGTTTTTCCTTTCAGCAACCCCATTTTGTTCGGGGGTGTATGAGGATGAGAAATTTTGAGAAATTCCCTTTTCATCACAGAAACTCTCAAGCTCTTGATTTCTGAACTCAGTACCATTGTCATTTCTGATCTATTTAACAGTAATGTCATTCTGGTTTTCAATCTTCCTTATGAATGACATTATTGTATCAGCTGCCTGAATCTTCTTGGAGAGAAAGTATACCCAAGTGTATCTTGAGAACTCATCAACAATGACAAGTGTATACTTCTCATGCTGGATTGATCAGGGACTGACAGGTCCAAAGAGATCCATGTGCAGGAGGTGAAGGCAGCTTTTGATGGAGAAATTTTGTTTGGTTTTGAATGATGCTCTGTGGTGTTTACCCTTTTCACAGGCAGAGCATGGTTTGTCTTTTGCAAAAACCAGTGATGGTAAGCCAAGGACCTTGTTTTGTTTTGCCAAGTTGTTGAGGTTTTTGAAGTTTAAGTGTGAGAGTCTCTTATGCCACAGCCAATTGATAGTTTCAGTGGCTTTAGCAAAGAGACACGTTCCATCTTGGGAGAGTGTTGACATGTCTAGCACATAAAAATCATCTCTCCTAGGAGCTATCAACACAACTTCCTTGTTGGCATTGAAAATGGTACCTTGTTTATCATTGAATTGTACAATGTATTTAGCATCACATAGTTGACTGACACTGATGAGATTGTATTTGAGACCGTTGACATAGGTTATTCTAGAGAAAACTATTCCATTGCAGTTTACTGAACCATAACCTTCAGTGGGACATGATGAGTTATCACCAAATACTACCTTGGGCCCTGGTTCCTTTACATACTTGTGCAGATATTCCTTCACACCAGTCATGCTTCTTGAGCATCCACTGTCTAGATGCCAAATAGGTTCCCTGGCATGTCTCTGCACAAGTAGTAAACTGAATTAGTTTCTCTTCGTGACCCACTTACTAGTGGGCTTGGATCTCAAGGTCTCTTTGAAATTTGCAATCGACTCATGGTCAGTGGTTGTGTGCATGGTGCTACCACAGGTTTTGCATTTAGAGGCTGAGGATGACTCAGTGACTCTGGGTTGTTTGGAATTTCTCCTTGCATGAATGATACTGTCATGTTGGGATGTCTCATGAGCTGGATTACCGCATATATCACAGCATGTATTCATGAGACAATCATCCTGATGATGATCATTAAACCCACAGTGAGGGCATAGAGGAAAAGGTTTTGCTCTATTCTTTGGAGCAGTTTTGGAGGATGAAGCATACTGATGACCAACTTTGGTATACTTTGCTTGACTGACATACTGTAGATGATCTGCAGTCCTGTGATCATCCTTTTTGCAGATCATGCAAAAAAGGATTCTATAGCAGTTGTCAGTGGTATGGCTGGTATAATGACACAGCTCACACTTTAGTTTGTTTTTGGAGGTTGACTTAGACTTTGAGGAACTGGAGGAAGCTGACTTTGTCTCCTTGATTGGTTCGGGGACCTTTTCAATGGATTCCATTTTTTCAGTAAGCTTCCTCACAAGTTCAGTCAGTTGTTGAATTTGGTCAGCTTCAGCGGGGACAGAGGATGTTGAAGTGTCAGTAGGAGTAGACTCTTGTTGGATAAGTTTTGCTTGTCTTTGTAAGATGGTTCTACCAAGTCCAGATCTTTCTTTTGGTGAATGAGGATTGAATTGTAGTGGAGTAAGCTCAGAGCATGAAGCAGCACCCTGAAGAGGTTTCAGTGGTGGAAGCGGTGCTTGAGATTCTGCTTCAGACTCAGAGATATGATCAGTACTACTGGGTACATCAGGGAGCCCAAGCATGCTTTTTAGAGCTTGACGTTCAGGCTCTAGAATCCTTCCAGAATCGAAATTTGGAAGCTTACTCTCAGGATTAACCCGTTCAATCCAATCACTGGAATTTGGAGTTGTCAACATGTTGGTAATCATACCACCAGACACAAATGGTTTTGAACATTGGTCTTTGTTGCGAGAGTCAGGGAGATGATCTTCACCTATGACTCTCTTTTTGCTACTGGGGGCACCCACAGCATCAAAGACCCTGGGATTCTTAGCAGTCCAACTATCAAGAATATCTTGTTCCTTTTTAAGTTCATCTTGAAGAGCCTGATTTCTCTTAACTAGTTCAGTGTTTTGAATTTGCAAGGTGACAGCCTCAAGCTTGGCTTGTTTTAAAATAAGCAATTCATCTCTACACTTGTTTAATTCAAAACTTAACTTGTTGTATTTTGAAAAGAGATTTAATCTTTGCTCTTCTACGAACTTAAGATCAACATTAAGATAATTCATATAAGACTGCCAATCGGAGTCATCATCCAAAGATAGTAAGATGTTTACCTTCTTCATAGTGATGTTGACCCATTCCCCGTTTCTGGCATGATTCTTCCCAACTGCTAGCTTGTCCTCTTCTGAGAGGGCCATCAGTGCACTGACATGCACCATTTCATCATCTAATGACACTGGCTCTTCATCCCAGTCGAAGGTCTCAGTAACAAGCCCTTTGTTTTTACCCTGCACAGATTGAACACTTTTTGTTGTTTCTGAGGGACTGGCCTCGAGCAATGCAAGCTTAGCTTTGACTTTCTTGTACTTAGCTTCAAAATCAACAGTTTTGTTTTGATCAGATTTGTTTTGAAATTTTTGATGAGACTGATAGATTTTTGGTTGAAATTTGCTAAAGCCTGAGGACTGATTTGACCCTGATGGTTTATAAGAGGGTTCAGAAATTGTTTTTGAAAAACAATCTTTTGAAAAATGACCTCTTTTGTGACACTTAAAGCATTCAGTGTCCTCATTTGCTTTGGCATTCGAAAAACTTTTGTTTCTTTTTATAAACCTTCGAGAGTTAGCAAGGAGTGCCCTTTCCTGAAATTCCGTGTTCAGGTCATTTAGGTACTCCTCACTTGATCTCTCATCAAGCTCATCATCTGAATTTTCCTGAAAATCTTGAACAACATTGTTAGAATAGAAAGCAGTTGATATTGGTGATTAGGTGGTGGTCAGGGACTTCTTGACTTCCTGAGACTTCTTTAAGTCAGGGTATCGTCTGTTGATGAGATTTTCCTCATAGACAAATTTCCCATAAATTTCAGGAAGCTCAAGATTTTGGATATGATTAGCATTCCTAAGTCCCTGAGAGAAATTCAACCACTTCTCAGGGAGACTGTTGACAAAACCAACATTGATTTCATGTTTGGACAACTTAACACCATCATTTGACAGTTCATTTAAAAGAGTTTTGTACCTGGTGTAAGTTTGAGAGAGAGTTTCTGAGTCCTTATCCCTGAAGGTGTTATACTCAAGTTTCAGGTCCATTATCCTGTTTTCCTTGGTATCAGATGGTCCTTCATGACTATGAACTAGGTCATCCCAGGTTTGCTTAGCTGTACTACAGCTTATTACAGACTCTATAATATCGCCAGGAAGACAAGATATTATGATACTTTTGAGTCTTTGGTCCTGGTTGACCACTCTCCTTTCATCCTGGGTCCACTGAGCTTCAGGTTTGGGCAACCCTTCAGCAGTCTTTGGAATAAATGGACCTTCATTTATACACTTGATATAATAAGGTTCCATCCCAATCAAATAGCAAAGCATTCGCTTTTTCCATTTGTTGACTTTGCCAACTTCAAGTCTAGGGGCAACAGCTGAATAAGCTCCACCCTTTTATCGACTAGTTGGGGTACATCAATTTCAGCCATTTAGGTTCCTAATTTAAAAACTTTTAGAGAGGCCTAAAAAAACGAGTTTTATAATTAGCCTTGCTCTGATACCACTTGTTGTTCCCCGTTCACTATCGTTTAAAACAGTTTAAATATATAAAACAAGTTAATAGTGAACTATGACTGAAATTAACATGAGAAAACACACCAAGTAATTTTCAACATAGTATTCTCATTAGAAATAAATCAACAAAGAATACGTTACCCAAGTACTTGCGGAATAGTACTTGGGATTGAAATGACAAAGTTGGGTGACTCCTCTCTAAGCTCAGGCTAAGTCTTAGCACAACTCTTAGAGCTCACTGAGCTATCTCAGGAACTAAGTTGTATTTGGAGGAGTGAAAAGATGGCTTGCGTGTGTGTGTTTTTACAATTCACAAGCTTAACCTTTTCACTCCATCTCTTATGCTATTTATACATGTATGATATTTGACTCTTTCCTAAGTGACAATCTGACATCATACAGAAGACAAAATACTGATGTATTTTGTCTCTGTTTACAAAGACTATTCTTGGTAAGAGACATGACTACTTTCCTAAGCTCAGTGATGACACTGAGCCTGATCTTTTGCCATTCAGGGAAAGTTGACTTAAGTTGATAAGGACTTCGTCTTATCTAATTCAAACTTATCCCGCCTTGTCCCGCTCTTTCTTCAGTCTTTACATCCTTCAGTCTTCTACTTCAGTTTGTCTTCAGTGTAAGAGTTGGAGAGTAGTCTTAGGGATTCAGTGAGTTATTGTCATCACTCACTGAATCCATCATCTTCTTCTTGACTCAGTCTTCACCCTTTAAGTTCCGCCTTACTGAGTGGAGAGACTTCTTCTACGCCTCGTACTGAGTATCCCGAAGATGACTCACTGAGAGGCTATGCACTCAGTGACTTGATTAGTGTTAAACGGACTAAACAGTTGGGCTATTTTCTATTCAAATCCTAGATTAAGGGGTTTGTGTATTTACTGAACCCAACACTTGATAATCATGTTTTAGTACTTTAGGTAGCTTAGATCAGCTTATACAAGCTTAATCAGATAGGTGTGTTTTGATTTTAGCTCATTTTGCAATCTGCACTTTTTAAATTCTTTTCTAGCTTATTTTTTAAGTTTATAAAATTTGGTCTTTTCAAAAATTACTTGTCTTAGCTTATTGAGGGGGAGAATTTTACCATGAAAATCAAATGGCTTTTTCGTATGAAAATTGTGATCAAAGAAAATATTTCAAAGTCCTCTTGCCTCCTTGTGCTGAACAATTTCTAAATCATACGCACATGTTGAGGGGGAGGTTTTCTAAATGATCAAAACTATTAAGGTACAAAATGCTTTGATCTCGTATCACAAGTACCTTGATTGGTTTTCCAAATGATTTTTCAATTGGTTTCATGAAGGAAAGAACAATACCAAAAGATCGACCAATTTATTTTATGCATGGAGTTATAAGGATGGTTAGGTTAGGTATTTGTTCCCACGATCCGCCAGAACCGGAGGGATCTTCCCAGGGACAATCCACTAGATAGTGTAGAGTCCTTAGGAATATTGAAAAAAGGATAAAAATGAGAAATGGGAAGAGTGCGGACTGAGACAAAGCTAGTACTGGAATAAACCCAACAAAGTTCTAGTTATGAAGTCTCGGTAAGCACTGAAGGGGTTGAAGAATGAAAAAGAAATGAATGTGAAAAAGGGTGAAAAGAAATAGCCCTCCATCAATTCAACCTTAGGGCAGAAACCGGGTTCAATACATATGCTACTGGTTGTTACTAAGGTAACACTGGTATTGAAGACAAGACGTCATGGACCCAGTGTCGCACTGCACTACAACTTCCCAAGCCACTCAAGTTCCTCTCAAAAGGGCTTGTTTCATTCTCACAGGGAACCGACATAATCTATCGACTTTCTCTTAGAGATGGTTGATATTGAAGTAGGAGACCCTCTCCCTAGTCTCCGGCACAGGAACCAAAAGTGCACTAATTGAGTCTAGAGCCAAGAGATCATCCAGAATATCTCGTTAGGACACTATATTAATGAAGACTTGCTGTTTCACACAATGTGGAAAGTAAGATTATATATTAAGAGTCCTACGCATTATCCTTGTGGTATTGCCAGAACATCTGAGTGGTATGTAAAAGTATTCACGATGAAGATGGAAATCCTTCTAGAGCCAACATCAAACGAGCTCTTGGTGGGTGACATGTGAGATTTTGCAAAAGATCAAGCTTGTGACAACTGGATAGAAACAATGGGGAGATTCACTCGTGAATCAACCTTGGTCCAGGAATGGAATTGACGAATACTTTTGGAAAAACCGTTCGATGTGCAAAACTTCTATTCTCTAGCACGTCGAATGTGTACTTATGTTTTCAAACTCAAAAAGTATATCTGATTGAAAAAATACTTTTAGAAAAATCGTTCGATGTGCGAATCTCTTCTTTTCGCTAGCACATCGAATGTGTACTCATTCTCTAATACAAAAAGTATTTTGTTTGAAAATTGATCTTCTCATGAAACCTTCGTCGTATTGCAAAACTCTTTCTTCTAAGCAATACGCGATTGTTTTTCAAATCATTTTTCATCAATCAGTGAATCTCAATTCGCTGGTTCACTCACTCCGTGTTGTCTTCTTTGAGACGTTCCGGTTTGAGAATAGCTAGAACAGCTGCGAAACCCTGTCAAGGAGATTCTTAGGAATCCTACCTGTTCACAGGCAGTGCTTGTACTGATCAACGGGGAACTGTGGGCCGTGTACCTCAATTCAACGAAAGTGATCAAAGACACTTTCGTGCACTTTATTTCTAACTGTCGTATGCAGGTACACCCCGACGATTGCAGCTGATCAGAATTGAAGAGTCAATCCAAAGCCGCATGCTCACAGCATCCACACTTAATTTGAAGAAATCATGAGTGGTGCATATCTACATAACCTGGCTCTGATATTTCATACTATGCTTCTGCTTTGCTGCTGCAAATATCATGAACCAGTAAGGCTTCCGCTACTCTGATGGAAAGATGTCATGATTCAAAAGTGTGAGCATGTCGGTCCGAAAGTCACAACATCACATGAAGGCAACACAACTAAGGGTGATCCAGAGATTTACTGTGGCTGATGATCTCAATGAAAGCTCGAAGATCATCAAGATGTGGATCAGTTAAAGACCTCCACTGAAAGTACAAATCTATGCGGACTTTGAAGAGTCATTGCTAAAGCACAAAGATTGCAGAATTGAAGAATTGAAGTCTACGAGCTCAAGAACAAAGTCAAGAATAGAATGCTAGGATTCGAAATGTAAAACATGGGGTGACCTCCCTTAGGGGGAGATTTTTAGGAATTATAAAATTCCATAGTAAAGATTCGGTCACCCCAAGTGTTATCTAGCATAAGTTAGCTCGTAGACAAATTGTTAGTTACGTTATTTATTGTTTTATTAGTTAGTTATTAGTCTAGTTTAGCATAGTGCAATACCGTGGAGGAAGGACGGGTCTTTACCCACTGTATCCCTGATCCACAGCCGATAGGAGGTTGTGTCTTATGTAACTATAAATACCCCTTCCATCCATGGAAGGGGTGGTGCTTTTCAATCTAATATTCCATAATTTGTAAACCAAGTCTCTAGCTTGAACACCCAACTCTCTAACTTTCTCTCTCTAATGGCAAACATGTATTTTGATCATCCAAGACCACCCGAATCATCAACACAATAAAAATAACGATCCTTCAACATGTATTGCAGACAACATAAGACTTCGAATTAATTTCAGTAAGCTTATAGCTAATACTAGAACCAACATGATTCTTTTTGTTCAAGACAAACTTATTGTCCCTATGGTGTTCTTTCACCTCCTTTTCATGATCACTTTTAGTTTGCGTAATCCTATCCTTCTTTGCATTGCTTCTAGGTTTTGACACGCTAACTTTAGTGTCAATCATATCATCTATAGAAGTGATGACGGGAGCCTTAGTTTGTTTTACTGCCATTTGATTTTTTGGTCTAGAAGTGTTGGGTTCTGAGGCTTTCAGAGGCACATCATTGGTCACATGCTTGACTTTAGGCATAAAACAAGGCATAACTTCTCTATCTTTCCTAGTACCAGATTTAGGACATGTTGCAATCACACATTCTAAAAGTTCCTGAGATCGTTTGGCATATAAGCATGCATGCCCAACAACATTATCAAGTGGTTTTTCTATCTTATCATCTTCAACAATCTCATGGAGGCACTCTAGACTATCCTTGAGGTATGAAAGATATGTTTGATATGCAAATTCATTGTTTCGAAGATGAGGAGGAATATATTTCACAGTTACAGCATATTTAGAACAATCAGGCACCTTTGGTGCAACATTCTCACCAGTGGTGATTGGCATTTTCCCTTTTACTACACACTTCAAATTCTCAATTTCGTTAAGAAAAGAAGTTACCTTTTCACTGTTATTATCATGATTAACCTTGAGTGAATCACATAATTCCTTGTTTTGAGCATTAACTTTTGAAATTTCAACTTGAAAACATTCATTTTCCATTTCCAGTTTATTAATCATGTTTTGAAGTTGGAAATTCTGAGAATCTAAAGGTGGAGGCATTCGGGATTCATTCTTTTCACCCTTCAATTGTGAAATTTGAGCTTTCAACCTTTTGATCGTGTTACAATGAGCTCGAATTTGTTCATCATGTTTGTTTATTTCAAAAACTGCATCAAACTCAGGAGCATCTGAAGATGTCTTGGCATTTGAGGTTTTAACACTATCTTTAAGATGTTGATATTTTAATTGTAAATCAAGATAATCAACTTCTAATTTAGAAAAATGCCTGACCATGTTATCATGATCATCCCTTTCGATTTTGTCATGCAATTTTGAATTTTTTGTTTCAAGCTCAATGACACGATCTTGGGAGACTTTTAAAGGCAATAGACAATTCATGAAATTGAGAAGCACTAATGGAATAATTCATAACAATGTAGAACACATCTTGAGCAATACATCTAGAAATCAAATTATCATTCAGGATGTGAATATTCTTCCTCTCAATCTCATTTCTCTTAAGCTCACATTCATATATTCTAACCTCGTTTTCCATTTCATTAAACATTCTTTTCATTTCTTTAACTTCTGTATCTATAGCCTTTTGAAGACTTTCAAATTGATCTTTTAATTGTTTAAAGAAAGGCACGACCTCAGTTAGATAACATTCTTTTGTTTGCTTAAAACCCCTTTCCCCTTCAGTTATCCCCGTAGGTGTGATTCTCTTCTTACACGTTTTCTCAAAATCAACGAATAGTTTGTAAACTACATATAGGCTGATTAAGGTCTTGCTTTGAGTGGGAAGAGTTATAGGCACTAAATGCATTGGTGTATTGGGTGGATACACAGTAGCTGGAGGCTATTTCCTAAGGGGAGGATTCTTTTCAACAAGCTCATCAGATTTTTTCTTTTCCATATCTAACTTCCAAAACACTTGTTCGGGGGTTAATTGAGTTTGAGTTCTAAATTTGTTTAGGGCAATCCAATTATCCTTAGTGTAATTGGGAGTTTTGAACGTTATATTATGATCTATACACCAAGGATCTTTTAGTTTCTTTTCCATTTTCTCTCTAGAGGCATCTTCTAACTCTCTATCTTCTTCAGTGCACTCTAAACAAGTAGGCTTTTTTCTAGGCTTAATGATTTCATTACCATCATAGATCACCTTTTGAGCAGCTTTTGCTTTCTTACCATACTCAGGATTGGGTTCATCTACAAGGCCAGTACTATGCTTGTCGCTTAATACTCTATGCTTAGTGATCATGTGAGCAGTTTGAGTGGTGTTGCCTTGTACATAGAACTTTTTTTCAAGCTTGTTCTTCAAAGTTTTAAGGTTGGAAAAATCATTTAAAAGTTTTGATTCCTTTTGTTTGAACTCCTGCTTAAGCACTTTTACATTTTCTTGAAGTTCTTGCTTTTGCTTAGCAGTTTTATTAAGTTTCTCTTGTAAGGAATTTAACTCTTGTTTTAATGTTTCTTCCCTTAAGTTACTTTTTCTGATTAATGTATGCATTTGGCAATCCATTTCCTGCTCACGTGTAGTCAGCTCAAATTTAGCACGCTGTTCATAGATGGCAACTTGATCCTTATATATGTTAAGCTTAGTGGTAAGGGAGTCATCAGGGATAAATGTAGAGTACTCATGCAACTCATAATCATCATTTTGAGTAGAAGATGCACATCTAGGTATAACAGAAACTTCCATGCAGCTTTCCTCTGCTTAAAAGTGCACAGGTTGTGGCTGGTGTATCTCTCTCTTGGGTAAATCTGAAGCTTCCATGGAGCGTTTCTTTGCATTAACTTGCACAGGTTGTGGCTGGTGCACCTCTCTCTCTTCTGAATTTGAGCACCAAGAATCCATTTTAGCATTATCTGACTCAAACACGATAGTCTGTTGTACATTGTTGGGTATCTTCTGTTCATTGATCACGTCGTATAAACTGAGTATCTTAGATACAACTGAATCTGAATCGTTATGCATGATGTTGACGTGCACGGTATTTTACAAATCTATGATTTAAACCGAGAAATAGAATCTTTCACGGGATTATACAAAATCAAGAAGAAACCTTTAAGCAATGACCAATAGAACGTGTTAAGATGACTGATGGATCGACACAATGATAGAAAATTGTGTGTTAGGACTTATGATTGGTTGTAGGATTAGCTAAGGTGTTGTTTGGTTG